>VZTI01004788.1:335-122140 GCA_013397865.1 Struthidea cinerea
AGAGTCACAGAGTGGTTTGGGTTGGAAGGGACCTTAAAGCTCATCTCATTCCACCCATGCCATGGGCAGGGACACCTTTCACTGTCCTAGGTTGTCCCTGCCTGGTCAACCTGGCCTTGGACACTTCCAGGGATCCAGGGGCAGCCACAGCTGCTCTGGGCACCCTGTGCCAGGGCCTCAGCACCCTCACGGGGAGGAATTTCTTCCTAATATTCCACCTAAGCTATTCCCGCTTGCCCTGTCATTCCATGCCTTTATCCAGTCCCTCTCCAGCTCTCCTGGAGCCCCTTTAGGCACTGGAAGGGGCTCTGAGCTCTCCCTGGATTCTTCTCTTCTCCAGGTGAACACTCCCAGCCTGGTTCTAGAGCAGAGGGGCTCCAGCCCTTGGAGCATCTCCATGGCCTCCTCTGGACTCACTCCAGCACCTCCACATCCTTCCTACACTGGGGACCTCACTGGTGGATGCAGCACTCGAGGTGGAGTCTCACGAGAGAGGAGTAAAGGGGCAGAATCCTGTCCCTGTCCCTGCTGCCCAGGCTGTGGGATGAGCCCCGAGGGATGGAGGAGTGACCACCGAGGGCTGTTTGGGTGCTGCTCTGCGCGTGGTCACCGAGTTTGTCCCCGTGCTCTGTGATAAAGATTGACGCCTGTGAAGGTCACTGTGCACTGATGAGCCCGTTTGCCATCCCGCTGGGGACTTTGCATTTTGGAAATAGGCTCTGTTATTGGCCTCACCCTCAGGAAGGCGTTACTTTATCAGTCAGAGTTAAACCTTGCTGCGTTCCATCAGAGGGTTTTGAAATATCTAATTTTCAATTGACTGGTACAGGGTAAATTGCCCCCATTCTCTCTGCCAATAACTTTAAGATTCATGAAGAATTTATCAGTACATTTAACACTTCCACTGAAACTCTATTTCAGAGGTTATGGAAATGAGCTACAAATGAAAGTCACAATTCAGAAAGCAGGAAACATGCCTGTGAGTGAGGAAAAGGCTGTCACTGGCATTGTGAAGAAAGAGAGGTATAAATAGGGCACTGGGTTAGAAAGCAGGAAATCTGCGTGCTGTGGGTTTTACTTGGAATTTCTTCTGGTGACCCCAGATAAGATTGTTAACCCTTGTCTCTGCGGGCAGTTGGACGTGCTCGCTCTGGGCTCTGCTTCTGGCTTTTGGGATTGTCTGCATGAGCCGGCTGTTTGAGAGGGGAGCCACTCCATCAATCATGGGCGTGTGGTTTTCGTGCTTAGGAAGGATCACTTCACCAAAGAGACTGGATTTCTCAATATTTCCTGTGGAGTGATATTTAGTCCTGTCCCCACACTGCACAGCCTGGGGACAGCGAGCTCTCGGGGAAGGGTCTGTTCTTGCAAGCAGCCGGGGGAGGGTGGGTGTCACAGACACGAGGACAATTCCTGCTGCAGATCAGCTTGGTGCAGTCGAAGACCACAACTTCATGTTCGGTTTTGTTTTGATAGAGAAGGTGAAATAAACACTGTAAACCAAGAGGGATTTTCTTATCTCCTCGATGGGCCCAAGAAGAGCCTCCCATGTGAGTCACGGGTGTCCCTGTGTGTCAGTCCTTGCCTGCAGCCTCCTCAGAACCAAGCAGAAATGGCTCCAGTTATAAGGCTCTGTCCTGGGACATGTAAAATTCCAGTTTCTGAGGTTTCTGCCCAAAACATGCCGTGGTGTTCCAGCCTCCTACCAGCCCTGCAGAGTGTGTAGTGTATCAACAGAACATGATCTGGTGTTTGTCACGTCCTTCAACAGAACTTTGTTCAGGTGTTTGGGGTTTTGTCCAACACACACCAGATGTGCCGATAGTCTGGGGGGAGCCATCAAGGTGTGGATAGCTGGAATGGGAAAGGCAAAGAGGCAGGAGGGATTATTGCCACGAAATAAGGCCCTGTGCAGGATCCCACCGCAGCGAGGTGCAGGGATGTGCATTGCATCATAGAATCACAGAATGGTTTGGCTTGGAAGGGGCCTTTAAAGGTCACCAGGTCCAACCCCCCTGCCATGGGCACCTTCCACGAGACCAAGCTGCTTGGAGCTCCATCCAATCTGGCCTCGAACACTTGGGGTTCAAGGCTTGGGGCATCTTCGTTCTCTCTAGGCAACCTGTGCCAGTGCTTTACCACCCTCATCCTAAAAACCTTTTCTAGTATCTTATCTAAATTGACCCTCTGGCAGTGGGAAGCCGTCCCCCCTTTTCCTGTTGCTCCAGGCCCTTGTCCCAAGTCTCTCTCCAGCTCTCTTGGAGCCCCTTTAGGCTCTGGAAGGGGCTCTGAGGTCTCCCCAGAGCCTTGTCCAGGTGAACACCCCCGGCTCTCCCAGCCTGGCTCCAGAGCAGAGAGGCTCCAGCCCTCGGAGCATCTTTGTGTCCCCCTCAGGGGAGAGGTGGCTGTAAGAGCAGCCATCCCATCATGGTGTTTAGTGCCTTCAATCCATACTGAGACAAAACTAATCCTGTGAGAAGGGGCCTGGCCTCTCTGACAGCTCTGCTTTCAGCTCCTGGGCTGGCAGCTCCAGAGCCTGTGTAGGTCGAGGGGTCGTGCAGGCCTTTAATAAAATGACAAGTGACTATGATAGTTCTGCCTGTTACCGGTTGTAAATTTGGCCTAGGGAGTTATTTCAGGCTTGTGCAGCCTAAAATTTTCTCTCAGCCTGAAATCACATCTCCAATAGAAATAATAACCTCCAATTGCTCCCATCCCTGCGTGCTCTGTGATAAACAAATGGTGCTTCCCTGGAGGTGTCACCCCGGGAGCGCTGGCGTCGAGGAGTGCTTGTCTCATGGATGAAATTCAGGAGTCAGGATGTTTCCCATGCAGCTCCTGACTCTGGAGAAGTTGCTAGCAGTGGATATATTTTGGTCTTGGCTCTGTTCTCCGAAGGTTAAAACAAAAAGAAAAGGAAGGTGGTGATTGCTTTGTACCTGGGCAGGGGGGCCTGATCAGCTCTTGCAAGCTGAGTCTGAATCCTTCAGAGGGAAACATGGAGGATTCCCCATGTTTCCTCTTCTTTGGCGTCCCTTGTCCCCATGCACCATCTCGCTGTCAATCCCAGTGCTTTCACAGGGACACTCCTGGTGCCAGACCTGTGACCTGGTGACTCCACGCAGGGAATCACTTTCCTGTCTTTGACTACAATGAAACCCCCAAAACTGAGCATACTTGGAAAAGGATTTGCACTGCCTGCATGGCCCTTTGCAGAAGCTGTAGCTGAAACTGGTGGGGACAGAGCAGTTGCACCCTTGTGTAAGCAAAAGCAGAATTTGTCCTGTCCCTGGAGCACACAAACATTTGCTCTGTGGGCTCTGCTCCTCTCTGTGCACAGGTTGTTTTGTTTCCTGTGGTGTCTGTGCTGCTGTTGAGGCAGTTCCACGAACCTCCTGTTTCTCCCAGGGCTTGTTTTCGTGGCAGGTGTTTGCTGTGATAAAATATTGATGGGGAGGAGGAAGGAAGGCTCTGTGCTCTGGCTGGCCCTACCTCACAGTGTTTTTCAGGTGGGAGGTACAAAAAGGGTCACATGGTGATTTTAAAATCAACCAAGGTCGAGATGGAGAGTCTGGAGAATCTGGAATTGGAATATAGCTGGGTTTTGGTGCAGCTCAGGATAACTCTGTTAAATGCCTGCCTTTGCCCGAAGGTGGGGCTGGATGCTGGCAGGTCTGCCTGGCCACGGATAGAGGGGCAGGGTGGCAGATGCAGCGAGGTGTCCTGGGATGATCTGGGGGGTTCAGCAGCGTGTGCCAACCTGTGCCACTGCACTGCATGTCCCAGCAGCTGAGGTCACCATGTGGTCTTCAAATGCCCCAAAAAGCAGCGCGTTCCAGCGCTGGTTGTCTTTGCTGATGTCATCAAACTGTAAGAAAAACTGAAGAGGCATCCTAAAAACCAGTGGGCTCTGACGAGCAGAGCAGCTCTGAGCTGTTGGATCCTTCCAGGAGGAGACTCCAGTGTGATGCCAGCCCATGGCATGTGGTGGGCACGGGCTGAGCCCCAGCCTGGGTGCCCGCCTGCGGCAGAGGGGCTGGCACAGGCGGCTGGTGTTGGAGCATCCCCTGTTGGCAGCTGGGCTGAGGGAATGAGCTGCTTTGCACCCCTGCAGGACCCGCTCCTGGTGGTGGAGGGAGACTCGTGGGGCTGGGACAAGGAGCTACATTAATTTCCTTTTAGACTCATTGCATTGCTGCTTTTGTGCTCCTGCCCAGCCCTCTCCTGCCTTTTCTTCCTGCCTGCTCTTCCTGCCAGTTCTGATTTTCTGCCCCAGCAGGCTGAGGCTTCCCCAGCTGTAACTAAAGGTGTGTGTGAAGTGATTTTGTACTGGACAGAGATGCTGAGTATTTAATAACCAACCTGTAACCTGCAAGCAGGAGAGTTCTCCCCTCCTTTGTACATGGCAGGTTGGGCAGGTAGGACCTTGCTCCATCACATTCCTGTTTCTTTCTGTAAATGATACATTGGATGAGCCTTCTCCCTTCCCCAGGAAGAGCAAACCCTGATGCCTCTGGAGCTGTTTTGTGGAGTATTGAGAAACATCGATGTGAACGTGGTGAAATCAGGAATGAAGGGAAGAAAACCAGATGAGACAAGTGTGAGGGTGGAGAGTTTCCTCTGGCAGCGGAGATGGGACCTTGCTGCAGCAAATGCAAGATTGAATGGAGTTTTGAGGAGCTGTGGAAAAGTTGCACACAGCAGGGTGGCCTCCAGTGAGACCAGTAAAGCTCACTGGGTGCCCACACACTGCAGGGCTCAGCAGCTTGGCCTTTGGTATTTTGTTTTTTAATAGAGATCTGAAAATAAACCCTACTTTTGTCTTAATTGCAACAAAAGCAGGAGATGAGTGCCCCAGAACTTCACTGTGGTGCACAAGCTTTAAGTGGCTGTGGTTTTTGTTTCTAGCTACTGGTAACTACCTGATGAACCGTTTCTGTTGGCTTTCTTTTACTTTGTTTTCTATTTTTTTTTTTTTTTTTTTTTTTCTTTTTCTATTTTCCCTGAGTGAAGAAAGGCTGAATTTTTTTTTGGCCGGTTTGTAACTCTGCTGTTCCCAGCTTTTGCCATTAGCAGCTGTGCTCATCCTGGGCGTAAGCGAGCGTGCCCCAAATCCACGCGAGCGTGCCAGGTCTGAACGTGACCTCCAGGCAGGATGTGAAATGACTCTGAAAGCCTTTCTGCAGCCGTGCAGGTGGAGCACACCGTGCATTTGCTGCCAGCACTGACTGATGGCAACAACATGAGCTGCAGGGTGAGGGCTGCAGTGCCCGGTCAAGCTGCGCTGGAATTTCCGAGTGCCACTGGGAGTCAAGGACCTCCATATGGGCACGGGCATACTGTCCACCCCTCTGTGTGCCGGTTTTGGCTGGGATAGAGTTAATTTTCTCCTTAGTAGCACAGAACAGGGCTGTGTTTTGGGTTTAGTGTGCCTGTGATGTTGATAGCACACTGATGCTGTAGTTGTTGCTAAGCAGTGTTACCCTAAATCAAGGACTTTGCAGTTTCCCAGTCTCTGCCAGCCAGGAGGAGGGAGAATGGCCAGGACAAGTGACCCAAGCTGGCCAGGGGGATGTTCCACACCATAGACCATCATGCCCAGTATAGAAACAAGGAGGAAGTTGGCCAGGAGGGACCAGTTGCTACTGTCATCAGGTGACAAATGACTGTACTGGGCATCACTTGTCTTTCTTGGCTTTCATTCCTTTCTCTCTCTCTCTCTCTCCTGTTCATTACTACTATTATTATTATTATTACTATTAAATTTTGCTTTATCTCAATTATTAAACTGGTCTTATCTCAACCCATGGGTTTTACTTCTTTCTGCTCCTGCTCCCCATCCCACTGGGAAGGGGCAGTGAGGTGGCAGCTTCCTGGTGCCGAGTTGTTCTCTGGGGTTAAATCGCCACACACCAGCCACAGCTAAATATCTGCTAAAGAGTTAAATAAATGTTCACTCACTCTTAGTACTGAGGAGAGACAGGCCTGTGCTCAACTCAAAGGGACAACCAGCAACTGATCCATGGGGTTGGGGTGTATTTTTGGTCGTTACAGTGACCACTTCTGCTTCATACTTTTTATTTCCCTCATTTCTATGTTCCTTTGGATTTGCTGTCCCTGTTCCTTGTCACTCGTGGCCTGTGCTGCCCAGGGACTGCTAAAACCCAGCAAGGGCTTGTCAGAGCTGATCCCCAGAGTTGTTTCAGCCCTTTGCAGTTCTAGGCAATATGTGAGTTTAATTTGTCGTTATCCAGACACCTTCTTATATTTGGGGAGTTTGGGGGTTTTTTAAGCTCCCTCAAAACAGTGGTTCTTTCCAAAGAAAAGGTGTTGAACTGATTGTCCTGCCCAGCTGCACCAGATCCTACAGTGCAGGACTCCATGAAACTAGACTGATGTGACTGCTTGACTAAGCTGGTGTGTGGGTATTGAGAGGAAATGCTGGAGCAGGGAGGAAGATGAAAGTCGAGATCTGCTCTGGGTGGAAAATGGGAGATACTTGCTCTCTTCAATATTCTGCTATTAAATGGTGATAACAAGACGATGCCCTTTACTGGAAGCACTGGAAATGCAACAAATGTTTACCTGGTTGCAAACCTAGATCTCATTGGGAAAGGGGATTAGCAGCTCTTGGGGAGTAATATTCCAGCTGGGATTGTCCTGGTTTTTAGTTCTCTCTTCCTTGCACAGTCTTAATGTCACACTACCGAACTAGCAGCTTAATAAACCATGGATTAAAAATGCCTCAGTCCTGTCTAAACCTTTGAATCTGGTAATCAGAGAATCACAGAATGTCTTGGGCTGGAAGGAACCTTGAAGAGCATCTGGTTCCACCCCCTGCCATGGGCAGGGACACCTTCCACTGTCCCAGGTTGCTCCAAGCCCCAGTGTCCAGCCTGGCCTTGGACACTGCCAGGGATCCAGGGGCAGCCACAGCTTCTCTGGGCACCCTGTGCCAGGGCCTCCCCACCCTCACAGGGAACAATTTCTTCCTTATACTTAATCTAAATCTCTTCCCTTTCATTTTAAAGCCATAATGCCAGCAGCTGATGGAGTACAGACTCATAGCTTAATATTTCCAGCACTTGGTTGTGGTTTCTGCATTGTTCTGCTGGGGACATGCTCAGTGTTGATCATAATTCGTGGCTGGCATTGAAATAGGCTCAGGGAGGAGCTGTTGGTTGCCTCGGTGGTGGTGAGCAGAGCCAGGGAGCTCACATCTGCAGGTGGGCATGTCCCCAGGGCATGGGGACCTCTCTGTCCTGCTCTCTGCCCTGGGCCAGGTCAGCCCTGGGGCAGCGTGCTGTGCTGACTCGCTCTGCTCTTGCCCAAAGAGATGCCAGCCTCTGCTGTCATTGGCATCTCCTTGCAAAGAAACGCAGCTACGTCTTATCAGATAAGCGGGAGAACATTTCTGATAAAGATATGAAGACAAAGTCCTTTAGATAAGATTTGTGTGAATTATGAGGCCTCTGAAAATAGCTTGTTCTTAGAGGTTTGCAGCCGCTGGCGTGATGCAAGACAGAGAGTCCTCGTGCGTCAGCCCGGTGGCAGATGTCAGCTGAAGGACGTGCTGAGCTACGCTTGGTCCGTGTGCCAGCAGAACTGGCCAGGCCTGTGAGCCTGGGCGAGGTTCCTGTGCCACTGGATCTCCTGGCTGTTCACAAATCGGGTGTCGATGCCATTGTGTTGCGCTGAATGCGACGCCCTCGAGGTATTGTTTAGGGAGCAGCTCCGTGCGGCCGCCTTGCAGCCTGTTGGATGTTTGCAGGCACTTTGGCGTGGTTATTTATTGGTTTTCATGGGGCTTGTGCACAGCTGAACAAACGAATGCTCGTTCCTTGCACGAAGCACCTTGGAGCCAGCTTGAACAAACAGCCTCAGCCTTGCTCTGCATCCTGTCAGCTGTCCTGGGCTGCACCAGGAGAGGGGAAAGCAAAGTCCCTTCCTGCAAAGGAGGGTGGAAAAAACAGTTGTCTCATTAATAAGTCAATTGGCAATTGTTTGTAATTTTTAAACTTTATTTGAAGGCTCCTGACACAGATTACCACTCTGTAACCCTGCCTGTTTTGGTCAGAGGTGTTGCTGCCACGTGCCCCGAGCTGGGTCATGGCTGTTCCCCCCCTGGCCAGCTCGGGATGTGGGGTCAGCCCCAACAGCTGTGGCAGGGTCCCACCTGGGGCATCCTCCCACTCCTGGGAGCAGTGACTGCAAGTGCTGGCCCCATGAAATTCTCCTAATGGAAATACTGTCGATTACAGAAGACAAGAAAGTTAAAGGTATTTAGCAGTAATAAGGCCATCACGTTATGTCACGCTCACCAAATGTTTGACCATCCTACCCTGAGGTGAGCCCCACCTTCCTCACAGCCACAGGGATCTGTGTCTGGCTGACACAGCTCTGATCCCCTCACTCGCCAACAACTCATCCTCCTTGTTCAAAGCTACCCGTGCTGGCCCTTCCCCTGCTCCTGGGGCACAGTGTGATTCCCTGTACCCTGCTGGGGTGTTCGGGTGAGAGCCCTGGCACGAGCCCTGTGCCCCTCCAGCTCGCGGTGCAGGACCATGTTGTCAGCGTGCGGTTGCGTTCTTACGTTCTCTCTCCCTCTCAGTGGGAAGGATGCACCCTGCGAGAGGGGAAGGGTGCAGCACCTTCATTGTTCTGGCCACCACACACCCCAACCACTTGAAGTCATCACTTGCAGATCGTTATCCTGCACTTCTGTCACGTCCTGTAACCACCTTCCTCTTCCGATCGCAGGAGCGCGGTGCGAGATCTGGCGGGGAAGGGCAGTGACTCCCCAGAGACAGAGGGTTTGAGGGTTTAAAGACGATTAGCTTTGATTCTTCTGTGCGTGGCACGTGGCTCTGGACCAGCGTGGGACTCGGAGGGCAGCAGCCCCCCAGCTGGGCAGCGTTTCAGTGTTGATTTAAGCCTTCCGTCGGGCGTGAGGCGTTCGCCACGATCCTGTTAATTTAACAAACCTTTGGATTGCTGTGTTAGGATAACGACATTCCCTCGGGCAGGCAGGTCAGCATCCACCCCGAGGAGTGGCAGTGGGAGGAGGGCATCCCTGTCTGGGCAGAGAGGAATGAAATGATGCTAAAAGCCGTGTGAGGGGGAGCCCGGTGCTGGATCCTCCCTGGGCTGGGCCTCAGCTGAGCTCGGGGCACGATGAGCCAGGTGAGCAGGGCTCTGTCTCGGTTAGCAAAGCCTACCAAGAGCACAAGCATCACTTATTTATGCAGCCCAGACCCTGGTGTGACGGCGTGCAGCACAATAGCTAAAATGACAGTAATTAGAATGGATCTGCACTCAGTGACCCGGGGAAAAGTGAAAACCCAGGAAGATAATCACGAGAGAAAAGAGGCAACACGCACCAGAAAATGGTGATGGTTACAATTTGAATGAGGAAACGAGCTCCTAAAGCAAACTAGCTCCTGGAAATCCCATTAACGCTGACAAATATCCAGCTCCAGGATTCGGGGAGTATCACAGCGAACATCTGTTCAGGTAAATAATGAGGACGAATCCAGTTGCTGTTTGGAAACGCTGCCTGCTCCCCTGCTTGAGGTGAGCCTGTTAATGTTCTCTGCCTGTTAAAAGCGCCTGTGCTCGTTACAGTGCTAACAATTATAATATTCTCTGTGGTCGGGGATTAGGGAACACCTGGCTCCCACATTAACTGCAGCGCCGAGGATAACCCCCGCCCCTCGTATTAGGGATGATGGATTGCCAGAGGAGAGCGAGGGAGTGGTTTTAAACTAAAAGAGGAGAGATTTAGATGAGATGTTGGCCAGAGAAGCTGTGGCTGCCACATCCCTGGAATTGTTCAAAGCCAGAACTTGGAGCAACCTGGAGGTGTCCCTGCCCATGGCAGGGGGTTGGAACCAGGTGAGCTTTGAGGTATCTTCCAACCCAAACCATTCTGTGAGTCTATGAAAATGGGTGAGATTCCGATAAATTCAAGTCTGGATTCTGTTTTGATTTGTTCACTGTTCCAGCTGACTGTTTCAGGACGGGTTTTAAATCTGAACAAATTTTGTCCTCTGATGTTTCTTGAATCTGTCTTGGGTTTGTTTGCTTCTCACAAGGAGGCTCAGCTCAGGAGCTGAAGAAGTCCTGAAAGGTTCCCTCTGGAGACAACTTTGCACTCAGCTGGCTGGAGAAGTGACTTATTTAGCATCACCATTTTGCAGGCACCCAGCATAAATAATTTACAGCCATAGAAACAACCCCGGAAAAGAGCCCTTCTCCTCCAGGAGTGCTGGAAGCATCGCACTGGCTTTGGACGCGGCAGTCCTGCGGACGCTCTGAGGTTTTCTGGTTGGCTTTGAGTCTTGTGAAGTGGAGATGGATCAGTCTTGTGACTCCACCAGGACACGTGGGATCGTGTGTGCCTTTGGAGAACAGCCTCTCCTCCTGCATCCTTGGGGACACACCAAGTGGCACTGTCTCGGCTCCTTCGGTACAGGAAAATAAGGACAGTTTGGTCCAAGTTGCCTCTTGGCCAGGGAACAAAGCTGTAGCTGGATGGGGAGAACGTTCCAGGCTGCTCCACATGCACGGGGAGTTGATCAGGGCCGGGTCAGATGCTTTTCCAGGGCTTTATTCATGTGCGAGGCCCATTCATGTATAAAGGAAGTTGGCAGCTCTGTGTGTGAGCCCACTGGTCCTGCCCTCCACCCCCAGGAGAAACGTGAACGTTTTTGGGACAAAAACTGCTGCTTTTCAGGGTGCCAGTGAGAGCAAGGCCACCTGAGCTATCCCTCAGAAGCTGACTCCTGTTTAATTTTCTCTGTCATTCGTCCTGATGCTGAGGGGCTCACGGTCCATCCTTGTCCATCCCTGGCATGGGTGGTGGTTTGCATCTGGGACAGGCCAGTGTGGCTTGGAGCAGCCTGGGATAGTGGGAGGTGTCCCTGCCCATGGCAGGGGGTGGAACGAGGTGACCTTTAAAGTCTCTTCCACCCAAACCTTTCCACAATTATATGATAAACTGCGAGTGAAGAAGGGACACAGCTAAACAGGGAGGGCTTTTTCCTGAGTTGGGGGTGTTTTGGCTGGAGCCTGGTGTGCAGAAACCAGCCCAGAGCGAGCCAGCTGGGATCACTTTGATCCCCTGAGCATGCAGAGCTGCATTTCCAGGTCCTGATGCCATCCCTGCCATCCTCCATGGGGTTCTTTGCCTGCGACAGGACACCAGAATTTCTCTCTTAGCTCTGTTTGCTCACCAAAGGCAGTGCTGCAGTGGGACAAACTGCAGGAAGGAAGAGCTGGAAGAGATCCTACTTATTTTCTATTGTTTTATCCTTGAAGTAGGATTTTTTTTTGTTGTTTCTTTTCATGTAAACTGTGTTAAACGTTTCAGAAGTGATAGGGCTGGGCTGGGACCCAGCACATGCCGGAGAACAAAGCGTGTCAGCGAGTCCCTTGTCCCCGGGCTGGCTGACAACCCTCTGTTCTGGCTAATTTTTGGTGTCATCAATCACAAGTAGCGAGACAGCAGCCTCGGTGTGCCCCGTGTGCACCGCGGAGCTCATTGAGTGACCTATTAGTGCTTCCAGTTAATTCTGGTGACATATTTATAGCAGGGAGATCTACAGCGCCGATTTCCTACAGGACACATCAGCCTTTGACATCAGATTAAGTTATAGAGTCCCTTTTCCTGGCTGGATCAATAGGCACAGTCAAACAGAGCCTCGTCTATATGCAGATGAGGAGGATTAGATTAAATCGGCAAATGTCAGTAATGGCTGTTTTTCCCACCAGGGGAAGAATAGGCAAGGAAAAATTTCCATCATTAATAATTGAAGTTTATAGAGGTGGGGGGAAAAGAAATGAACGTATCACATACCGCTCCTGCAGATAACAGGGCCCTGCTTTCGCTGATAATTCTGTCTGGCAGACAAGTGCTAAAAAATTATTATGATTATCACTGGGTTTCTGAATCTGTTATGATTCTTCTGCAGCCACAGAATATTTTAACAAATGCCCTTTTGTAGCAGAGCTGAAAATACTATCCATGGCATGGAAGTGTCCGTAGAAAAATACGGACAAAATAGTAGGAAATGAGAGTTGGTTTAATTTGCCAGAATGAGGAGAATAACAAATTCTGGTGGAAAGCAGCATGGCTGGGTGGGTGGCTGTCTCCCTCACCAGCTCCCAGCATGGCGGGCACTGGCCAGAAATCCCTCCCTGATCCCATGGGAGAGCACTGGGGCTTGCTGGGTGTCAGTGCTGCTCCGAGAGGCTGCCCAGGGGTGAGCAGAAACCTCCAGAGGCAGCTAAAATAGAGCTTTTTGTGCCTATTTGCAGTGCAATGTGTGAAAATGCAGAATTCTGCGGGCTTGAGAAAGACTTTCCTGCTCTTTTTTGTGCTTACAGGGAAGGCTCCCAGTGGTAGCCCAGGGTTTTCACGTGCAAGCCGTACCTGCCGATCGTGCTGGCAGGGACCCACGTTCCTATCCAGTGGCCATAAAACATTCTGGTCCCTCTTCACTGCTGCTGCTCTTCCTGCTGCCAATAATTTCTCCAGGCTGCACAGCACTAGAGGTCGTGGTGCTCTGCAGCAAAGATCTGTGCTCCGTGCTCCCCTGGCTTCCAGGAGCCCTAATCCCAGCAAGCATTCCAACAACAGCAGCCCATGTAAATCACACAGGAGACAATACATGGGAAGGAGTCGGCGTGAATTTCTAATTAACTGAATTTGCAACTGGTGCACACAAGTTAAAGGGCATGTGATTTATCACCTGTCAGTGAAAATACTGGTTGCAGCTTGTGCTTCCAGTGCTGTGGTGTGTGCAGGGCTCAGCGGGGGAGTTAAAGGGCATCTGATTTATCACCTGACACCAGCCATACTGGTTAGAGCCATCACAGCTGGCGTGGCACAGGCACCACGTTCCCGTTGTCACCAAATCGCCACGGCTCGGGCATTGCTCCAGCAGAGAGATGGGGGAGAGACTTTGTTTCACTAAATAGGTAAGGAAAAGAAAGACTAACAGCTGCTTTACCCAGCTGAAAGGGAGCTCTGGAGAGCAGTCAGTGCAAGGTGAGGCACGATGGGCCTGGCGGCTCCCCAAGGGTGTGGGTTCCATCCTTGCAAGTGTCCAAGGCCAGGTTGGACAGGGCTCAGAGCAATCTGGTCTAGTGAAAAGTGTCTCTGTCCATGGCATGGTTGGAATGAGATGATATTTAAGGTCCTTTCCAGCCCAAACCATTCTGTGATAATTCTGGAAACTAACTCCTCGTCTTTGTCCGTGGAGGTTTGAGGTGGTTGAGACCACGCTTTAGGAAACCCCTTTGATCCCAAGCTCCTTCCTAAATATTAGGAGCTCTGATTGTGCTTCCTGGCCTGAGCAGAGCTTGAACTTTTAATACTTTCAAAAACTAGATCCTTCCTATTCCCAGCAAAAAGATGAAGGAGCTCAGGCTGTGTGCTGCATTGTGGGGCCTGTTCCCTGCTGGATTCCAGTGCCCTGGGTTCAGATGCAGGAAGGTCAGTGTGATTTCAGCATGACCAACTCTCCCTACGTCAGATTCCAGTTTCCAGGGGTTTGTGAAGAAATCTGTGGGAGCCAAGTGTTCGTCGTGCATGGGGGGTTGGCCAGACTGGATTCCAGCTTTTGGCATCAACAGATGCTTGCGAGTATCACTCTGCATTTTTGTGTCTGTGATCTCCTCTCTTGTCACCTGGCAGACTTGAGGAAAGGTTTGAGTTTTACAGGCTTTTCTCAAGACTTGGATCATCTCTGAGAAAAAGCAGCTGCAGCTGGAAGCGGAATAGATGAGTTCCTGTTTTTCCTTGTGAGTCCACACCGGAGCAATGGTCCTGTCAGGCCCAGGAGCTGTGCTGCTGGAGAGGAGTCCTGTGAAATGCTTCCTTCCCAGGTCCTTGTGACCTTCAACAGGCACTTTGGGTAGTTCGTCACCTCCCGGGGTTTGGTGAGGTCTGCCACATCTCTGTCAGATTTAATCATCAGTGGTGTGAGAAGCGAGGCCAACACGGTTCACACAACCGAGGTCCACCAGGACATCAACCTGTTGTGCCTGCATCCTTCTAACCTTCCATGTTAAGATAGGTTGGGGGAAGGTTTGTGTGGGATAGGACAGTTTCTGGCGTATCTAATGGAAAATCCTGAAAACGTTTTCTCTCGGTGTTTGTGTGCGTAGTCATTGCTGCCGGCTGCAAACTCGGAGGATCGGTGAGAAAGCTCTGTGGACCACAAAAACCTCATTACCTAATGTCTGGAAATACAAGACATGTATGAGTTCAAGTAGGAGCTACAGTAAATCATGAGGCTCTTGAGGATGGAGGAAACTCTTTTAAGTGAGCTTTAATTACCAAGCTCGAAAAATCTCCCAACCCGATGCTGAGTAGAAGTCGGTGCTGACTGGAAAGGTTGGGTGCTGAACCCGATGTTTTCACACTGAATCAGTTCCTGGATGAGGCTTACAAAAAGGTCTCAGATGATGAGCAGAGGCTCAGGGTGGTGGGAAACTCTGTTCCTCACCTGGCTGCTCCCCATCCTGCAGGTGAGTTAGAGCAGGTCCTGCGAGGGGCAGGAAGTGAAGCCCTGCCTCCAGCTCGTCACCCAGCTCTTCTGCTGGGCTCTCCACTGTAGTCTTGCCCCAGTTCCACTTTTTTTCTATGTCCATCTCATTTTTGGGTTTGCTCCTTATGGTCCCTGCCACCCACACGCCAAGATTTAGTTGCTATGGGGTTTGGTTTTTTAAAGTTTGTGGTCTTCCTCTTGCTTCGTGCTCTGAGCGTTTTGCAAATCTGGGCAATTATTTATCAGGGCAACCAAGGTGCCCGACTAACGAGGGAAATATTCCGTCAGCTTTGTGTCTTTTCTACATAAAATAAAAATCTGGTGGAGTCTTCCACATTCCAGGGTCTCAGAAGGAGTGCAGGAATGAAAAACGGGCAACGCAGCAGCGCTTTGCTGCTCCCTCGGCTGAAGGGCGGAAGGAATCAAGGTAACACGTTTATTTGACAGGGAATACTTTGTGTACTTGTGTAATCCGTTGATCTGAAAATTAAATCACTTTCTTCTTCATCTCCCGTGCCATTGATCTTGGAGTCATTAGTGGAGGTACAAGGCGTCACGGTGACACGTCCCCTGCCTTGCACAGCCCTCGCGGAGCGCGGCGTGCTTCAGCAGGTGCTTTATTTGTGTGAGTCAGGCTGGGCTGCGCTTGTCCCAGACCACTGCAAGGAAAAAGGAAAAAAGAGGAGTTGTAAGATCTCACAAACGGAGTCTGTTTTCCCTAATAGCTCCCCTTTCCCTGGTTTTGGAGCTGGCTCCCACGCAGTGGGCTCTGCTCCGCTGCCTTCGAGCTGGGGTTTGTGGTTTTACAGTTGGGTGCCTGTGGCTGGGGGGGAGTGGGGGGAAGCGGGGCTGTCGAGGGGTGCAGGAGGCTGCAGAGCAGCGCCCACCTGGTCCCAGAGCTCCTGGTTTCCCAGCCCTGTGCCAGCCAGGCTGGTGCAGCACCGAGGGAGCAAATTGAGCCCCCAGTCCCAGTGTTCACAGGCGTGTACATACATGGTTATGTACGTGGGGCTCTGGTGTTACCTCTGTGTGTGGATATAAATACAGAAGTATATAATGCCGAGTCTGAATTTGCATGTGCGTACAGCATATGTGTAATTTCCACAGTATTTTAGCTCAGACTCACTGCGTTCTCTCGTTGTAGGACTGCAATCCATTTGTGTTTTAGAGACGGGGACAAAAAGGAAAATTTGACGAAGGCCACTGGAAGACTTAAAAAATTACTTTATTTAAATAGTTGGTCTGTAAACAGGATTCAAGGTGACCTTGTATTTAGGTTATATTATATCGAGATATTTAGATTTAAAAGAGGGGAGATTTAGATTAGATATAAGGAAGTTCTTTACGCAGAGTGTGGGGAGGCACAGGGTGCCCAGAGAAGCTGTGGCTGCCCCTGGATCCCTGGAAATGTCCAAGGCCAGGTTGGACGGGGTTTGGAGCAACAAGATTTAATGGAAGGTGTGCCTGCCTTGAGAAGGACAAAGGATGGCTTTTGAACAAAGCATCGCAGCCTTGCCATCCATCATGGCAAGAGTGGCTGTGGGCACCTTGCCACCACCCTCTCCTGGGACTGGCACCCTCTCCCTGCATGTCCCCACTCAGCTTCCCAGAGAGGAGTTTTTGTGCTGCTAAAGCTGTTATTTAAAACCCTCTTCTGCTGGTTTATTCCAGCAGTGAGTGATCCCTTATAAACCACAGGCTGCTTGCCTGTGAGTGCTTTTGGGATGGAGGCAGCGTGAGACCGAGCAGGGCCAGGGAGTGCTGTGCCATGGCTGGCAACAGATTAAAGGAAGGTGGGTATAGAAAACACTGGGCAAAATAACGCAGCACGTGGCATTCAGGATTGAATCCTCCAGCTGCCTTCCAGTTGTTGTATTGCATTTAATCACTGCCCCACAGGGATGGACATGACCAAAAGGAACGGGCTCGCTCCCCACCATGCTGCTTCCCCTACACCTTTCCCTGCACCCTCCTCCTGAGCTCCCCGTTGGATTTCCTCTGTCGAGCAGGGTGCCAGGTAACCAGGGACAGGTGCCAAGAAATCAGCCCCATGTTCCTGCCAGTGCAGAGCATCGTCCTGGAAAGCAGAGCACAGGGCTTGGTGTCTCCCACCACTGGGAGGGATAAAGAGAAGGGAAGATAAAAGAAACAATAATATTTTTACACTTACTCTAACCCGGGCTCAGTTTCATTTTTCATTAATTATTGTTTTGTCATGTTAGGAGCCCGGGGAGGAAAACATTAATCACAGGTTTTGCTGAGTGCTGTTTCAGTAAGTAAATTAATTTCAGACAGGAAACTTGTTTGTGGATATTTGGCTCCTTCCCGCTGTCGGCAGGCGAGCTCGCCGTGCTTCCCGGCACCCTGCCGAGCCCCAGCCACCCCCTATCTGACTTTTTGGCACATTTTTGTTTCAGGATTCACTGCCACCGCAGCAAGAAGAGCTTGCAGGTCCCCTTGGGTTTTCTTCTGCTTGTTTTTGTTTGGTTTTTGTTCTTGAGTAACTTCTGGCAGAAGCCGAGGCGAAGAGATGCCGGGTGTGGCTGGGGCAGGAGGTGGTAGCAGCCGTGGGATGCTGCAAAAATCCAAACTGGTCTTTGCAAAACCCCTCTGGCCTGAGGCAGCTGTGTGAGAGGAATCTAATAGGCAGGACAGAGCATGGCCCATTGCTCCTGTCCCCTCTCCATCCCAAATCACTGCTCACCCTGGCCATATCCCACATCCTTCTCCAGGCACAGGGCTGTTCCATCATCCTTATTTGCCCACTTGTGGCACTGGTGAAATCCCAAAGGCACATTTCCATCTTTTATAAATCAAAGGCAGCATTTCTTTGTCAAGGAAGAGAGCCCTGAGGTAGATCTGGTTGATGGCACTCAGCATGCTCCCCCCATCCCTGTGTGAGCAGCGAGCAGGGAGCAGTGCTGGCTGAGTGTGGATCGGAGCGGTTACACCTCAGCTCCTCAAGGCAAACCTCCCAGGTGCTTATTTTGGGAGAGGGCTTTGCATCCTTTCTCACTTCTGGAGTTTGTGACCCCAGATAAAAATAAATACCATGTAACTGCTCCTGCTCTGGGTTATTTCTGGCAGCACCACCAAGTAACTGAATTTCGGAGGGCTGTGAGTCTGTGTGTGTGTGTGTGTGTGTGTGTTTGTATAAACCAGTAGATCTCAGTAAGATAATCAATTATATGCAAGAGGAAACCAGAACTTTTTCCATTGGTTTTATCAGATATTGTGGTCAGTCGAGGCAATTCAGAGCAGCTCGGAACCCGATTACATTCATTCTTCCTATAATCACTCCATCTCTGTTTACCATATTCAGTTAAAGTGGCTTGTTTGCTACATCCG
Organism: Struthidea cinerea; assembly: GCA_013397865.1. Lineage (NCBI taxonomy): Eukaryota > Metazoa > Chordata > Aves > Passeriformes > Corcoracidae > Struthidea > Struthidea cinerea. The sequence continues at coordinate 18,239 of VZTI01004788.1, forward strand.
CTCTGCTGCCAAAATAACCTCATTTACTCTTGCAAACGGCTTCTGCTGCTGCTGCTGTAGTGTTCCTGCATTGCAAATACATTCTTGGCCTCAGCCCTGAGGTTTGGATATACAGTTCTTTGAATCCTGACGGGGAGTTGATTGGCTGGCAGCTCATTCACTTTCAAATGCCGTTTGAATGACAGGAGGCTGGTTTGGGTTTTTTTGGAAACGTGGGCTTTGCTTTCACCTGCTGTGGAGCTGAGCAGTCTCTGAGCTCCAGGCTGCTTCCTTGGGGTGCTGGTGCTTTGTTATTTTTTTTGTGGTTGCCGTTGTTTTTGTTGGGTTTTGCAAATTTAAGCTTCAAACAGAAGAGTCTGTTAAAAATACTCAGGTTGCTGCTTGATGGAAAGTTGGACACGGAGCTGGCAGGAGCCTGCTGCAACTGCAGGGTGCAGGGGAAGGGTTTGGCTGCACAGCCTGCAACCAGCAGCAACCAGCAGCAACCAGCAGCCTTGGCTCTGTGGGACTGGGTTGTTCTGCTCCTTGCCTCCTGCCCCTTGTTTTTGCTGGAATCACGTGCGGGAAGCGCCGCTGGGATGGGTTGGTTTGGTGCGAGGTGTTTGGGTGATGCTGGAAGGGCTGTCCTGTTTGGGGAACTCCTGGCATGCTTTGGGTTGGAAGAGACCTTAAAGATCTTGTTTTAATTCCCTGCCATGGGCAGGGACACCTTCCACTGTCCCAGGTTGCTCCAAGCCCCGTTCAACCTGGCCTTGGACACTTCCAGGGATCCAGGGGCAGCCACAGCTGCTCTGGGCACCCTGTGCCAGGGCCTCCCCACCCTCACAGGGAACAATTCCTTCCCAATATCCCACCTAACCCTGCCCTCTGGCAGTGGGAAGCCATTCCCCCTTGTCCTGGCCCTCCAGGCCCTTGTCCAAAGTCCCTCCCCAGCTCTCCTGGAGCCCCTTTAGGCTCTGGAGGGGGCTCTGAGTGCTCCCCAGAATCTTCTCCAGGCTGAAAAACTCCAACTCTCAGCCTGTCTTTAAGGGAAGGAGGGCGACGAAACCTGGCCAAACCACTTAAACCCTGGATCTTTGCCTTGCATTCTCTCTCTTTGCCATGGCCCAGCCCTCGCTCCTCACGCTGGCATGCTGAGTGAACCTGCACGGGCACTGTTGGTGCAACCACAGTTACTTTGGCCCAGCAGCTCCCTGGTCTCCAAGGACCATTGGCCAGGTTGGACGGGGCTTGGAGCAGCCTGGGATAGTGGAAGGTGTCCCTGCCCATGGCAGGGGGTTGGAACAAGATGAGCTTTAAGGTCCCTTCCAACCATTCCGTTCTGGGATTCTGTCATATCGCCATGTGCTGCTCCGTTTTCTCTCACCCCACCTGGGATGGGGGAAGCAGACGGTGCTGAACACCAGGAGGCTGGATCTCGTGGTGGGATTTCCTGTCTCTCTGCTGGGCACCTGGACCTTGTCCTCTCCCTCCTAGTTAGGTTTTGCTCCCCTGTGTGAGGGGCACCATCACTCGGTGGGAAGAAAGAGCTTTGTCTCCTTGAAGCTCAGGAAACCGCTGCGGAAACAAAGACCCCAAAACAACCCGAAGCAGGGATGGTTTGATGGTGCTTTTGAGTTTCTCACACCTCTTGGCTCAGAATGTGATTTTAGTGCTCTGAAATGAAACTGTCTTGAAAACATTGTGGGGTTTTTTTGGTTGGTTAGGTGGGCGGAGCGAAACTGCTCATAGAGAGAAATCTAAAGCCAAAGGTGAATTTGTCCCCTTTTGTTTTCCTATAAGTATTACCTTCTGCTTCAGGATATGTAAGCATTTTTTTAACCTGAAATTCTGCTTTCAGTGTACAGAACCCTGATTTGTTTCACTATGAATCGTGGCTCTGACCCAGCCCCGAGTGGGAGCTCCATCTGCATTACAAAACTGGAGATAGGAGGCTGAAGTGGCAGGACAGGGGGATTCTCCTTTCAGTGAACTCATGGGCTTTGCTCCTCGCAGAAGCATCTTGAAATGATTCATTGCTGTGTTGGAGATAAGCGCAATTATCTGCATTTCACATGTGGGGACCTTGACAGTTTCTAAATGAGCCCATTTGGGGCAAGATTAGAACAGTTTTTCCCAGGGCACTGGGAGTCCCACCAGCTCCTTGTGCCACCCTTTCCCAGGAATAGCCCCCATGCTGGGGACCTGCATCCGTGCATCAAATGATTTGCCAAAATTAACAATTTTATGTGTTGTCACAGGTCTCTGCCACCTCCTTTTTGGAGAAAACAAGGCCTTTTCCTTTTTTTCTCCCATGAAACACCTCCATGTTTCAAATGTCCTCTCTTGCCCCAGGGCTTTGGTTTCCCGTCTTTCTTCCCTTGTTTTCTCATCTCTCTGTGCTGAGAAGGGGGGGAGCGGAACTGAATTCAGCACCTGGAGCCAAGTGTGTGCTGACAGTTTGGATAACAGTGCTGCAGGATTTTCTGTGTTCTCTTCTGACCTGTTGTTTCTGCTCCCTATCATTTTGATATTGCCGTGCTTTCAGTGGAGGCTTGCATGGGGCAGCTGACACGATTGTTGGTCTTACTGCTCAGAGAATTTACCCCCTGATAAAGTCTAGAAGGATTTCAGACCCCTCCTTCCTGCATGGAGCATTCTGGATTTGTCAGCACAGGGTTTCTGCTGCTCTGATGTTCCCTTCTGCTTGCCTAGGTGGCTCAGAAATTCCCAAGACTTTGCCATTTGTAATTAACCTAAATAATGTTCTTTTCATCTGCAAACTTTGTTTCAGTCTGCAGCCTAGTTTTCAGGTCATTAATAAAGATATTGGGCAACAGGAGACTTGGTTAAATACTTCTGCTGGTGTGTTGTTAATGATTTCCCTCTCGAAAAACGAGTCCCGGGCTTTAGTTTTGTCAAGGCCCTCAGCAGCATCAGGTCTGTGCTCAGTGTCACCCACATCTAAAGCCCAGTTTGGTTAAACCAAAGATCAGCTTGGTATGGGAACTCTTCACACAGTTGAGATCAGTCTGGTAGTAATTTAGGCTTAAGTCAGTTCCTCACAGAGCAGCTGTATTGAAATGAAATGTCAGCTGAGAGCATCCACGGCAGTGGAGGCTGATGCAGTGAAAATGCACCTTTATTGAAATGGGCTGAAACTCGAATGGAGGTGGGTTCAAAGCTTCACATTTTCTTTGTAGAGAGCTCTGAGAAGAAATCTTGGAAAGCATCAGCACACTGGTTCTCTCAACACCCTCATCGCTGAGGGTGAGCCCCAGGATGCTCTCTGGGACCACTGTGATGATCTCTTACCGCTCCTCTGGCTCTGTTTTGTTGTCGCCAGTCTTCCTCACCCTACCACAGCTGCCCCTTTTTCCAGGTTTGCTTTCCAAGTCTCTCTTAAGGGCCAGATGTGGCATTTGCCAACCCTGAGCTCTTTTTCAGAGCAGCTGCTTTTGCTGGTGATTTTGTGCCTGTCACGTTTTATAGGCTCCTTTGGGACTGTTGTGCTCAGAGAGGCAAAGCTAAAAATGCTCTCGCCATGACATAAGCTGGAGTTAAAGCTGCTGATAAAATGCTTGTCCTAATGGGATGTTTGGGGTGGGTGGTCTGAATCCTTATCCCCCAACATCATCACAAACCCTGGCTGGGAAGCCTCAGAGAAGGGCAGAGGGATGTGATTGCTGTCATCCTCTCCACTGACGGGAGCGTGGCTTAGCAGTGATGGGAGAGCAGAAACTCCCCAGGAGGGGCACAAGGAGTCTAATTTCTGAGGAGGATAATTAAATGCCCTCAGGTGTCGTGCTGGGTTGGGGGGGCTGTCGGGTGCCATGTTCCAGGCTGCTCTGGGAGCCAAGAGATGGATGGATGGATGGATGGATGGATGGATGGATGGATGGATGGATGGATGGATGGATGGATTGAAATCATGCACCAAAGCCATGGTCTCTGGGCTGCCTGCAGTAAATATCTCCACGCAGGCTGAAACTACAGCCCTGGCAGGCAGCAAAGGTAAATGTGATCTGCACAGAAAGCGTTTGCTGGGGGGGCTCATCTGTGTCAGCACTTGCAGCTCCTTCAGAGGCAGCCACGTTGCCTCTCGTTTCCGCTCTGACTTGCAAAGATTTATAGATATATTTTTAGACTTAATACATTAATACACTCTTTTCCAAGAAATATAAACTATGAGCTTCCTGCACTCTGGGAGATTCATTATGTTTTGCTAAAAGGAACCAAAGTTGTTTTCCTTTCCAGTGAGCACACAAGTGTCTGGTCCCACTTACCGACTGGAGAAGGTGATTAATTCCTCTGGTTTTGGAGGCAGCAGCGAAACACGGTCTGGAGATGCAGAACCACCCTGCAGCCTCGCTGGGGCTGAATTATCTGGCACAATGGAGCCTGTAATTAGCAGGTGGAGAAGCTGCTGCACGTGGAGCATTAGAGGATCACAGAGGGACAGGTTACAGGGCAACCGAGGAAACAAAAGATTAGGCCCAGGCAGTAACAAATTAAGTGTTTTCATCTCCCCAGGATGCTTAAATCTCTGTAATACAAACTCAAATAAAGAAAACCTTCACTGATGTGAAAGAGTTCAGCCGAAACAGAGGCTGGGGCTGTTGTACCACATAACATGCAGCACTGGTATAATTCCTGCTGCTCTCTGTCAGAACAAGGAGGATTCTTTCTCTTAACAGTTAGGAAAATTTTGGAAGTGGGGGGAAAAAAGATATCTTTATAGAGGTGCAGCTGAAATATAAAATGAAACATATTCACTGGAGGGCCTGAAATCTTGGTGTGACTTCCCGAATCAGGACGCAGAGTATTGGTGGAAATCACTTTCCCCCACTAAATGGTTTTGGAGAAAGTGTGGAATACTAATCGTGAGCTAGTAAACGGGATCTTTTCAGGTGTCTGACTTAGGCGTGGTGGAAACCTGAGCAGAGAGTCCTTTTCTCTGGAAACACGGGGATCAAAATGATCTCATGAGATGCCAAAGCTGACTCGAGTATCATCTCATTAAACCCTGGGTTTGGGGGTGTTGTGTCTTGATGTGTTTTTACAGCATATCCCTTCCGTGCTGCAGAAGGACCATTAAACCCTTCAAGCAGCCCAGCTGTGGGGTGGCACCCATCCCATGAGGTGGTGCCTGTCCCCTGTGTGCCCTTGGTGGCATCACACCAGTTTGGGAAGCAGCAGGACTGGGTGCAGCTCAGCTGGTTGTCCCTGTTGGTGCAGTCCTACCTCTGTGTCCACACGCTCGCGGGGTGACACGTAAGGAGGTCCCCTGCCCCCCCCGTGCTGTGGTAAGGAAGGAAAAATGGCTTCTCCCACCTGTGCCTTGAACTCGTGGGCAACTTCTTGCCCAAGGCCACGCTTCATGGTGGCACTGTGCAGATAACTGCTCCTTCGTGAGCTCTTTGGTCAGTGGATCCATCCTTCCTGAGCTGAATGTGCCCTTGGAGATGTGCTCCCGATCCTGAGGCTCAGGAAGAAAAGGCAACCAAGGAAGAGGGGAAAAGCTGCTGGTGGTGCCCTGTGCTGCCTGAGCACCTGGGCTGTCCTGGGTTTGACCAGCAGAATGAGTCCTAAAGCTGAGAGCATGAGCTCTGTGCAGGAGGGTTTGTCCCTTTGTGCAGCACCTGGTAAACTCTTCCTGGTGCCTGACTGGAGTGGGGCAGTGCATGGACACAGGAGTTATGGGGCAGTGGGGCAGTGCATGGACACAGCAGTTATGGGGCAGTGGGGCAGTGCCATGGGCACACTGGTTATGGGGCAGTGGGGCAGTGCCATGGGCACATCAGTTATGGGGCAGTGGGGCAGTGCCATGGGCACAGCAGTTATGGGACAGTGGGGCAGTCCATGGACACAGGAGTTATGGGGCAGTGGGGCAGTGCATGGACACAGGAGTTATGGGGCAGTGGGGCAGTGCCATGGGCACAGGAGTTATGGGGCAGTGGGGCGGTGCCATGGGCACACTGGTTATGGGACAGTGGGGCAGTGCCATGGACACAGGAGTTTTGGGACAGTGGGACAGTGCATGGACACAGGAGTTATGGGGCAGTGGGGCAGTGCCATGGGCACACTGGTTATGGGACAGTCCCTGCTGCTTAACCCCACTGGCACAGGCGGGGTGGATATCCTGGGAGGTGGGCAGTGGGGCAGGGCACCCGTCTCCTCAGGCTCTCCATGGCACCCGGCCTTGCAAGCCCTGTTTGGAGGTGCTGGCTGCAGGTGTGCTCGGGGCCAGGCTCCATCCCAAGGACACAACTGTGCTTATGTGGAGAAAAACCAGACCCAGCAAGCCCATACACAGCATCCCTCACGTGTGCTGGTGGGAAGTGCCCCGTGGTGGGGAGGGCTGCTTGCAAGGACCCGGCCCTGGAGTCCCTTTGGCTTGTCAGGTGATGTTTTCTCCTCTGGAGAGGGGATGAAGCCCGTGCAGGTGAGTGCTCTGACAGCCCAGCCCACACGGTCGTGGACAGCGATATTCCATAATACCCCTCACAATTGTTCCTTTAACAGGCGTTGCTTGGATTAGGTATAAGAATTAATCAACATTAGAGTGGATTTAAGAAAGTGGATTTAGGAAAACCCTTTGGTGTTGGGAACTGTGACTGGCAGCCAGCAGCACGGAGCACAGCTCCTCCGTGTGCCCTGGCAGGCTGAACCTGAGCTTCTTTTCTTGTAAAGCCCATGTTGGGCTCCTCGGGGTCATTCTGGTGGCAGCTCCAGTGTCACCTTTGTGGTTTCTCGGGCAGGGTACAGAGTGCTGGAGCACAAGGATTCCAGCAGGGGTTAACGCTTCTCGTTGGTGTGGCTGTGCTGATTAGTGCCTGCACCCACACAAGTGACAACAGCCAGGCCCTGGTGTTCCCTCCCCGTGGCAAATCCACAGCAGGCCACTTTGGGGAGTGTCACCAACCCTGGAAGGGGTGGCATGGCCATAAATCCTGCATGATCCGAGGGTGAGGGCTGTGGGAGGAAGATGGGAGCTCAGCTTGTCAGGGCAGCTCTTGCATTTTCCCTTTGTCAGCGCGAGCTGATGTTGAACAGGGCAAATCCTTCCCCCCAGAAGGAACCTGGCAAGACCTTCCCTGTGAATATATGAATAGCAGTTGGGTAAACAGTGCATCTGAATTTATGAATGATTTGACACCGACAGGCTGGAACGAACTCTGTAATTTTATTGTGCTCGATTTAGTAGGTCAGATATATAAATGCCAAGTCAAAATGACCTAGAAAGCCTTTCTAGGTCAAATTATTGCTTGAAAACGTCTCTTTTTCAAAGGCAAGGCCATAAGTTTTCATGCTTACTCTTCCATGTTTTCCTTCTAACAGTGCAACATGAGTCTTGAGGACAGGATTTGTCATGTAGAAGAGAGAAAGAGACCTGAAGAAGGGGGATACTAATTTCTTAATGAAGCAAGGCCTTTTCTGGCCACCTCTGTTGTCCTGAGATAGAACGTTGGACACCTGGCTGGCAGGAATTCAGGGCAGAAGTTGCAGCACTTACTGTATTCACACTGTGCTTATTTCCAGTGGCGCTTAAACCTTTCAAACTCCTGGGTCCGGCAGCAGCCAGCACCCCCAGCCTGCCTTTGGAGCCCTAGCCCTTAATAAGATGGGAAATTATTTATTTTTCTCCTCTGAAGAGGTTTAGGTGAGGCTGGTGAGGTTTGCATGGGATGGCTCCTCACTGCAGCGTCGGGATGGGGCAGAGCCACGCTCTGCTGCCCTGGGCACCCCAGCCCAGGAGCCACAGGGGTGGGGGAGGCTGGAAGGACCCAGGACCTCAAAGCTGTCATCCTGAAGCTCCTTCGTGCTCTGGTAACTCCTGAGTGTGAGCAAATGCAGCTTTCGTGCTGTTAGGAGGAAGCCTGAGTTGCTGATAAAAGCTCAGCTCTTCTTGTGGGCAGCTTATTTCAGAGCGCAAACGTAACAGAACCAGGGCTCCAACAAGAAGCACAGAGGGCTCCCCACCAGCCTCATTTGGTTTGGGGTGGGCTGAAATGTTTTTGTCCTGTGGTGCTTGTGGCCATCCTGTGAGATGTGGCTGGCCGGGGATCTGGGGCTGGGCTGGAGCCCAGCTGTTGGCAGATGCTCAGGGGTGCCCGAATCATGGAATCCTTCAGGTTAGAAAAGACCTCCAAGATCATCAAATCCAACCGCCCGCTGAGTACCACCGTGCCCACTGAGCCGTGCTGGGACAGGACACATCTCTCATGTTTTTAGCACTTCCAAAGATGGTGATCCCGGGGCAGCCTGTTCCCAGCAGGAATTCCCAAGCAGAAGTCGTGCTTCCCCACCGTGGCCAAAGGCAAGCTGCTGGCACATCACCCCGGCTGGCTTTGCTCCCTGTGAAGAGTGGGCATCCAATCCCCTTCCCAGGGCTCCTCCCTGCTCCCCTCCACCTGCCCAAGGTGGGGCTGTTGGAAATAAATGGTCTCTGAAAGGCCTCCCAAGCCAAACCATCCCATGAAGCTGTGGCTGACCCCACCACAGGGCTGGGTGCAGGTGGGTGCCATCACCGTGGGCATCCCCTCGGCTCCCTGCCGACGTTCCCACCGCAGCAGCACAACCCAAACTCCAGAGGTTCCAAAGAGATTTTTCAGCCCAGCCCTGACCTACTTGAAAGAAGCTTTTGCCATCCCAGGGAAGTGGGTAATGGGAGGCTGCAGTGCCTTCGGAACAATTACAGCTCACAGCAGTCCAAATGAAAATGTTTGTGGAAAACAACATGTGCATAATTAAGGCTTAATGAGCCCTTGTCTGTTTGGAATCTGCAATTAGATTTATAATAGAAAATACCAGCAAATGCCAAATAGCTTTAAAAGAAGACGAGATAAAAGATAATTTTGCTGCAAATCTATAGTAATACTGTAATTTAATGAGCTGGAAGTGTTGCAGAGAAAGATTGTAAGAGCTTTGGACAAGTTTGTATTGTGCGTGTTTATCTTATCTGCCCATTTCCCTATCTATAAAGCTGTCAGTCTTGCTTTTAACTGCTTGGAAAAAGGCAGGACTTTGCTAAAATCAGGAAGACTCCCTTTGTTTATTTTTATTTAAGTCATTAATTAGTCGGGCAAAGCTGCTCTTTTCTCATTCTCATCAGCATGCTTTAAACTTCTTGTTAGGGTTAATAATAGTAATAATAATAATAATAATAGTCATAATAATATCTTTATTCAATTATTTACAGTGAGGCAGGGGCATAATAATAATAATCAGAGGTGCTTTTTTCTGATTACTTTCATTAATTTTAATGAGTTTTTAACTGTCTTTTCAAGATGTTGACAATTTTCAGCACTAAGGCAGACATTTAACGAGTAAACCTGAGGCCAGCTTGGCTGCAGTAAGCACAGAATACCTTTAGCCCTAATGAAAAAGTCAGAGGGCCATAAAATCGGGTGGAAAGATTAATAAAGTGAACAGAGAGGTAGCAGAAAAAGGAAGAAAAGCCAAAATTAGAAGTGCTTGAGGGAGATGGTTGGGGGTTTTTTTTCATATTTAATCGTTGAGGCTGGGAATGAAGCTTTGGGTGCGACCGAGGGAATCGAGGCCATGGCGGTGGGGCTGTGATGTGCACAGCCCCCTGGAAACACAGCTCAGCAGCTTTGTGTGACCAGCCTCACTCAGCACTTCGTGAAACAAGGCCAGGAGGATGTGGTGCTGCTGCCTGGGGAGGCACCTTTCCGACGCGACGTTACGGCCCGTGGGAAATGCTGCTGAGCCTCAGCTTCTGCAGAGCCCTGCCCTTGCACCTCTTGGCTCCCCGGCGGGTGAAGCTCCAGCCCTGGCGTTGTGTTTGCAGCCTGGGTCGTGCAGCTCCAGCCTCAGCCTTGCCAGCAGTGATGGGAGCCTGTGCATCCCACGTGTCTGCACCTTCCCAGCCCTGCTCCTGACCCGCTGCATCCACTGCTTCCCCTGTTAAACCTTTCAGACTCCTGGGTCTGGCAGCAACCAGCACCTCCAGCCTGCCTTTGGAGCCCTAACCCTTAATAAGATGGGAAATTATTTATTAGGAGCTGTTCCCCTGTTTTGCCCCTCTCAGGGACATGGAACCACGTTGTTCCTCTGGATCAGGTTGCCCCGTCCGGCCTGACCTTGCAATTTCAGAAATTACCTTCCTTATCATCCTTGTTTTGGGGTTGAATTTTATTTTGTCTTTAAAGACTTCACTTCTCATTAGTTTTATTCTTTTTGAGTCAAGAACATGTCCAAACATTCTGAAATGGATTGTACTTTGTCAGCCCTTTTTTTTTTTTGCAAGTCATTCTATGTACCACTGCAAGAGTGTATTTGCATACAAAGTGGAGTGCAGAACCACAGAAAGCAGGTTTTTGCTGGTGCCAAATATCTGTGTGTTGGAAACTATTTTCTAAATGACTGGCGTGGAAGATCTCTGATTTTTTTTCCCCTCCCAACTAGCTGGTTTTGCATAATGTTCCCCATGGTCTTGAAAAATCAATTCTTCTTTTCTCTTATGCTTTGCAAGAGAAGAAAATAGACAAGATCTTGAATTCTGGGGGGCAGAAATGTACTTTTGCTTGGAAAGAGGTTTGGGTTGGAAGGGACCTTTAAGCTCACCTCGTTCCACTCCCTGCTGTGGGCAGGGACACCTTCCAGTAGACCAGGTTGCTCCAACCTGGCCTTGGACACTTCCAGGGATCCTGGGGCAGCCACAGCTTCCCTGGGCACCCTGTGCCAGGTCCTCACCATCCTCTGAGTAAAACATTTCCTGGTAATATTTAATCTGTGCTCAAAGAACAGGGGCTGTGAAGTGAATTAAAGGTGCTGTTTTCCTTTGTGAATATCGACTGAGTCGCACATGTGATTTTAGGAGTTACTGGAGTGACTGGAGTGAGTTAGGAGGTACCTGGGATCCAGGTTGTTTACCTGTACAGCTGCCAGCAAGGCACTGGGATTAGAAGCAAAATACCTGGTCTTTAAAAAGTGCTCAGCTTTGAGGCATCTCCTCCTCACACCTCTGACAGCTCGGTTCCTCGCTTCGTTATTTACTCGCTGTGCAGTTGAGAAAAGATAAATAGAGATTTCCAAACCCATTCCTGCTCTGCGCACGTCAAACCCCAGCGTCACCCAGCCACTGCTTGTGCTGGCAGCTGCCACCTTCGCTCCCCAAGGAGTTGCTTTGATTCCATCCAGGAATTCGCTTCAGGTGTGCAGCTGAGCATCGCTGCCCACGCTGCACACTCCCTGGGCGGAGGGGACCGAACTGCAGGGTGGGAAAGCTTCCCTGATCAAGGTTTCTTCATTCCCAGCTGCTCCCTCGCCTCCTTGGCTATTCCAGTGCCACGTGGAGCCCCTCTCCAGGGGTACCTCTGGCTGCAGCCAGGGCTGTTGTTCTGCTGTTGAAATCAGCATCTCCATAAAAGACTCCCAGAGCGGAGCCAGGCTGGTAGCTGCTTCCCAGGCACACAGGTATCAGCTCTATTTTTGTCTCAGCCCCGAGGTTTTATCTTGCAGAAAACAATGTTCCTCGGCGCCTTTGACGCTGGCACTGTTCTAGCACAGAGTCTCCGCAGCTTCTTTTAGATCTTTGCGTGTTTTCTGCCTCTCTCAGTTTCCTGTGAATTACAAGTGCTGCTGGAGGAGCAGGCAGTGCAGTTATTGCTCCTTAGCTCTTATTGTATTTATTTAATGCACACCAGGCCAGTGCCAGGTTGGTGCTGCGTCCCTGAAACCTCCTCCTCCTCCCCTCGGGAGGTTCCCTCAGCTCTCCCGCTCACTCAGCTGCTGACGGGTGAAGGACCAGCTCAGCAAGGGCCTGGTATTTATATTTTTTTGCAGATAAACTCCTTGAGCACCTGTGATGAACGGCTCCGGATGTGCTTGCTGTTTGGTTTCGAGAAGGAAGTGATGTACATGCCTGAGCCTTGCAGCGACAGCGCTGCAAAATAAACAGCGCTGAGCTGGTCAGCGATGGGCTGGGGAGGTCCTGGGTGAGAGCAGCAGGTGCTGCTCACCTCCCAGCAGCCTGATTTCCTCATCCATGCCCAGACTTGGAGAGGAATCAGGAAGGATTTGGTTTTTGGCTGCAGCTCTAGTGAGCTCTCGGTGCCACGGAAAAGGATGGAGGTCTGCTGAGCACTCAATGCACCAGGGCAGCTCAGTGCACCAGCAGCAGCTCTCCCCAGCAGCATTACACCAGGCTAAAAGCTAAACACAATCATCTGAACATGGTCAAAATGTATTAGATCAACATCTGCCCTCAGGGGCAAAACCTGCTAAGCCGAAACCCCAACCCCTCCTCCATGCACAGCGAGGTGTAACTGTGAGCGACTTTGGCCTTTAAATTAACCACCCTTCCTCTGAGCATTGTCCTCCTCAGTGCAGCTGGGAGAAGAAGAGGAGGCTGGATGGGTGGAGGAGTAGCTGCTCTGTGCTGCTTTCGCTTCTTTTTGGAGTCGCACGAGAAAGGGTTAAGCAGAATTTTGATCTCTGCAATATTTTCATGCTTATACATTCTGTTTCTCATTTCCATGACAAAGATGGTAGGAAGAGCAGAATAAGGTACAGAATTTGCAGAGCAATTTTAAGACTGTAATGAGAACAGAAAATAGTAGGGGGAGAAGAATTGTAATTAGAATATGAAATGGGAAAAAAAATTAATCTATTTCCACGTCAGTCTTAAGACTAAATTCTGCTGCTCCCTGTAGCTTTCAGTGGACGGGTTTTTTGTGTGTGCATGTGAAGAGCTTGAACTCCTTTGCAGGCTCAGAAAGATCCAGGTAAATGAGTTTAGGGCCTCATTCCCCCCCAAATAATGTAATAACAGTAATTTTGTGTGCAGCGTTGACAGGAAGCCAGCCGGTCTCTTAGATAAATGAATGCTGTCACTCCAATAGTGGTGGCATTTCAGGAGGATAAAAGGGGATGCTGGAGAGGCTTTTGGGGTGGAGGGCTGTGTGAGTATCACAGGATCACGTGTCACACAAGCCCCCAGACACCAAATATTGCCAGTCCTGAGGGACACCTGTGTGTCCTGAGCCCCCCAAGCAGAGCTGGGCCACCCACGTGGGGTTGTGCGGTGCCTGGTCCAGCTGAGCTCCGAGTATCTCCAGGGATGGAGATCCCACAATGATATTTGACCACCCGCATGCTAAAAAACGAGATTATATCTGCCCACAGAGCTCCCAGGAGCCCACAGGTCAGGGTTTATTACTCATCTCTCGTTTGTTCAGTTGCTGTTCTGGATCCTTCTAAGCCACAGCGTCCTGCAGCAAGAGGTTCTGTTGTCGGGCCTGGTATGAAGAACTTCTCTGGAAGGGCTTAATTTCACTTGCTAATAATTTCAGTGTCTGTCTCCTTGATTTCAGGCTGTTAGAACCCTGCTCTCATTTCATTTTGTCATGTACATCTTTGTTGAGTCCCTCTAACACCCTTTTATCCCTTCATCACCCCTTTTTCCTCATCCACGTGTGCCATTCCACGCCTTGGATCCTCCTTGCAGTTGCCCCCTCTCTTTCTCCTAACAGTACAGATGGCAAAATAATACTTGATCCTTCATTCTTTGCTCTTTTATTGCTTCTAAAACCTGAATGGCATTTTTGGCAGCTGCTGAGGGCTGAGCAAAAGTTGCAAGTGAGCTGTCCAGAACAGTTTCTCTTCTGGACAGCAGCAGCTATTTCAAGGCCCATTGTCATGTCTGTCGTTGGGATTGCTTTTCTTCAGTGCATTACTTTGCATTTATTGACATTAAATTTAATCTTCCATTTCCTCAGTGCCACTTAGTGCAGCCAGAGTCCTAATGCAAAGCTATTCAAAGTCACTTTTAGTTTCGGCTGGCCTGAATAATTTCTGTCTCATTAATAAACCGAACCCTTCCAGATCAGTTATATGATGAGCTGGATAGATTTTAGTGCTGATGGGTCATGGACCATGATCTTCTGCTTGCTAAAACTTACTGAGTGTCTTGCTGTCAGCAAGAGAACCTTCCCCTGGGTCCTGTGACTTGTTGGGTTTTGGGGTTTAGAGCTGGTTTTTGAGGAGCCTTGTGAGAAGTCCAAGCAGAGAGATCAGTTCACCTTTCCTGGGGGCTTGCTGACCCTTCAGCAAGCTCTGAGTGGGCTGCGAGGCACAAGGTCCCTCTGTTGGCTCCCTCTGGGCTTCCTCGGGGTGTGTTGGAGTGTGACGGGTTCCCACGGAGGGAGTTGGACATGCTGGTGTGGAACCTTCCCCTTCCCACTCCAGGTGGTGTGGGAGCAGAGACAGAAGATCAGACGTTTAAAATCACGGAATCATTCAGGTTGGGAAAGACCTCTGGGATTGTTGGACCTAACCATTCCCAGCACTGCCAAGGCCACCTCTGACCCATGTCCCCAGGTGTCACATCCACATGTCTTTTAAATCCCTCCAGGGATGGTGGCTCCACCACTGCCCTGGGCAGCCATGCCAGAGCTGGACAAGCCTTTCAGTGAAGAAACTTTGCCTAATCTCCAGTCTCAACCTCCCCTGGCCCAGCCTGAGGCCGTTCCCTCTCCTCCTGTCCCTGTTCCCTGGGAGCAGAGCCCGACCCCCCCCGGCTGCCCCCTCCTGTCAGGGAGTTGTGCAGAGCCACAAGGTCCCCCCAAGCCTCCTTTTCTCCAGGCTGAGCCCCTTTCCCAGCTCACTCAGCTGCCCCTGGAGCTCCAGCCCCTTCTCCAGCTCCATCCCTGGGCACGCTCCAGCCCCTCCGTGTCTTTTTTGTCATGAGGGGCCCAGAGTTCCCTCACATTGTTTTAGAGCAGGTGGGTGAATGTCACTTGGCCGTGGGGGTACCTTAGGATTTCCTTGGTTGGTTTGGTGTTTTCCTTCTGGCCATCCCAGTGTGAGAGCTCCTCAGATGGGTCTTTCCAAGGGAGATGCTCCAGTTTTGGGATTTCTGCATACTCACTCCATCAGTGTCCAGGCTGGTGCAGGTCATTCCTTTCTTTCCCACCTGGTTGTAGTTTCTCGACAGCCTCTACCACACCTTGGCCCCACCACCTCTGCAGTTTTCTGCTCCTGGTGTATTTGAGAAAAAACTGCTCCCAGGCTTTCATCCCACTTGTAAATTGTTCTTAAAACAAACAAATCAACCAAACAAACCGCTTCTTACTGTAAGGCTTTAAGCCTCGAGACTTCAGCTTTATCAATCTGAATTTCCCCTGGGATAATGTATGAGAATATTGAGTGTTTGTGGAAAACTCAGCCCCTCAGAGCCCCAGCGGCTCCTGTGGGCGCTGGGTTTGTGTTCTGCCTCTGACACCTGCTGTGGGGTCGTGCTCCCTGTTAATGCCATTTGTCCCCAAACAAATCGTGGTGCGTGGCCGGGCTGGAGGTGCCGAGCTTCTCTCGCAGGGCGCTCCTGGGGGGAGCCGTAAATCTCGTGCTGAACTCCTGACCCTCCCTGACAGGATCAGCTGAGGGGCTATCCAAGCATTTCAGCGCACAAATAAATAATGCTAAGCAGATCACTCCGGGCCAGAGGTTGTGTAAAGACCTTAATGGGGGAACTGCAGTTAAAGAGATTAAGCTAACCTCGGCCATGTATTCCCCGAAGAGGTGGGATGCTGAATTACTCCTGCAGGAATTTTCTCAGCCAGCAGCAGCACCGGCAGGGGCAGGGCTGGGGTGGGGATTTGACATCCCAGAGATGTGTCCAGAGAGGATCCTTCCCAGGACCAGCATCCTTGGGTCTGAATCCCTCAAAGGGCTGAGCCTGGTGTGCAGGAACAGCATCATGGGGATGCAGGGCATGGCCAAAGTGCACTCACAGCAGAATGTGCCACCCAGACAATACTGATAAAAACGAATTGTGGCTAAAACCATTTCTGTAGCACTTTCTAAAGAAGAGTTATGTCTCCCCACGGTGGGAACGGTGCCATTGGAAGCAGCTGAATGAAGCCCAGCAACACATGGGCTGCAATTTCTTTTTCTTTAATTTTTTTTTTTTTTTTAATGAGGAGTATTAAATACAGATTACCTGTGATTTGCAAGTTTTCTTGGGTCCTTGTCGCTGTTACGTCCGAGGCGCATAAAGAAAACGCCACAGAGTCCAGGCTCATGAACAAGTGGAAGCCGAAGCTTTTCTTTAATAATTTTCTGACTACTTTTATAGGATAGATCACAAAAGTGTGTTGAGTGGCAATAGGTAATTGGTTCCTCGGCCATCCACCCCTTGAGAGGATTGGCCAAGTCCTAAGATACCTATTCCAAAATATTTTCAAAGTCAAAGCCATAACAATCTTGCAAAACAGCCTGCGGGTGCAAGGAGTTTATGGAACTATGACCTTGTTTAAAATAGTTTATATAGGAAAGGCAGTCTGCTCACAGAATATTGAGAAAAGGCTGAAGAATTTCTCTGCTTCTAGCTTTTTAGCACCTACAGGTCCTAACTTTTTATTCACTAGAAACCTAAAGGCATTCCTTGTGTGGCATTATTTTTGGGTCACTCTGTCTCGGTGCTGGTGGTAGCTGAGGTGTAGCTTGCTGGGAAACAAATCCAGCTGCCTTCCAAGAATCTTCCGTGAAAGGTGATATCCCCAGTGCAGCCAGTTTGGAAATGAGGTTGTCATGAGAGGGAACCACAGGGAGGCAAACCAAAGGCGAGAGGTTATAGCTCTGACCAGTAGGAACCACTGGAGGCATCCAGTTTGTTCTTAACTGGCCATTTAGTAGCTCCTTGATGGCAATGGCTCTTAATTACTGTTGGATTTGTATTAGCAGGCCACATTTTCAAGCTCTAGAACCTGAGTGGACTTGCAGTTAAGGCTCTCTGGTCTAGTATTCCTAAAAATTAGTGTCAAAATTTAGGTAAGACCCCTCCAAAAACAAAAAACCCCAAACCAAAAAAAATTCCACAAACCCACCACACATAAAGTAAACTTAAATAAGAAGTTTGGAAGGCTTTTGAGATCTTGTAGGTATCACAGAAGGTATCACTGGCATGAATTTTGTCAGCATATTCTGGTCAAGTGGAAGGTGTCCCTGCCCACGTCAGGGGAGTTGAACTGGATGATCTTTAAGGTCCCTTCCAACCCAAACCAATCTGTGATTCCATGATTTCTTCCAGAGCTGAAATTTCCATCTCAGTTCGTGGCTCTTGGGAAATAAAAAGGATGTGATCAGATTCATTATAAAATTGTACAAGCTGGCAGTGCCATCCAGGAAAAAGTAACACCTTCTCGGAATCTTGGCAGGAGGTTGTGTTGCTTTCCACTGGGTCCTTCCCAGTTAGCAAACATTTGTTCTCCCTGTTTGCACAGAGCTGGAGATCCCACAGCTGCTGCACTCTGGGGTCTGTCCCAGCCTGCTGCCTGCATTTGTTTTCCTTACTCATATTCATCCTGCTAACATGGGACCCCTGTGACCTCTGGGCACATTTACAGGTTTGAAAATAACGCCATGGAGCAAAACTAACAAACCAAAGTGAGTCTAGAAAAGCAATAAAAGTTTTAAAAGTGCTTTGAATGACAACGTCGGAATCGAGCTCCGTGTATGGGCTGGTAGAGCAGCAGTGCCAGCTGCAGCTCCCCTGGAAGAGCTGTAGTAAAAGAATTATATTTTTCATGGAATTCTTCATGAAAAACTGAATTTCAGAGGGTGTTTTCTCACAGAATAGAACTGTCCTTTCGTCTGTTGATTGGACCCATAATACTCAGCAGGTTGTCCCATGGAGGGCTGTGGTCGAGGCTTGGTCTCCATCACCCTGCTGTCCTTGGAACTCTCTCTCTGAGTGGGGTTGGCAGCATCCATGTCCTTATCCATCCGTGCCAGGCAAAGCCACCTCCTACGGCACTAGATGGAGTCCTGCCTGTCCTTTGGGTTGGAGTTCTTGCCACCTGCAGACCAAGGCAGTTCTGTGGTGGTCATTTGACTTCGTTGCCAGAATTGGTGGGATTTGGGGGCACTTTCCCTTCCCTTTCCCCTTCTCTCTCACCCTTTCCCTGTTGGGGTGCACTGTGTGCTGGAAGAGAGACAGGCCCTGAGGATCAGAGAGAGGGGCTCTGTCCTGGGCCCGGAGGTGACCCTGGGAGTGCATCCAGGTCACCGGGGATGGACTGAGAGAGGATTGTGTGTTTATGGACAGCCTGGGCCTGTGAGAAGTGTTCATTGCAGTTTGTGGCCTTATAGGGCATTGTTTGCCTGTTACCATCATAGGTAAAATCTGTGCAATGCCCCAGGTGATTGGGGGACACTGTGGGGACCATCTTTCCTGTTTCTAGGATGTTCTATCCTGTTGGGTGCTGGGATTTAGGGAATTCTGACTGCACAATGAACGGCTTTGCATTCTCCACCTGATGAGCAAAATCCTTGCCCGTGTGTCAGTACTGCATTTCCCTTCCCCTTCCCCCTTTTTCTTCCCTTTCCCTTTTCTTTCCCTCTTTTCTTTTCCCTTCCCTCCTCGGCTTCGTGCTCATTTCTTGCAGGAGAGGGTGAGAATCAGCCACAGCCACTGATTTGTTTAATAGACTGCTCCTATTAACCACAGAATAATAAAATTAAGGAATTGCAACCGAGCAAAGGGATGATTAAGACAACTGCACAAGAGGATGTTCCTTTTGAATTCGGACTTGAAAATGCCACATCATTCAGTGCAGGCTGGATTTTGGGGTAAGGAGGGTGATGAATGGCTGTATCCAGGTCTGGAACGGGAGCTAGAGTGAAGGAAAAAAAGGAGGAAGCATTTGTAACCAAAGGGAAAAATTAAAATTTCTGTTTCTACCATAAATCTGCCTGGAATGATGGGGTTGATTGTTTTGAAGTGCATTCTGTAGCAAAACAATAATGAGAAGAGGGAGAGCACATCACTTATCTGCTCTACCTGGCTGCTGCATAACTGGCAAACATCTAATTGAAAAAATACCCTGATGGGAGAATTTCTAATAAATTTGTTTGCACCCTCATAGCCTGGAGGAGAGGGGAAAAAATCCAATCAGCAGCGGGGAAATTCCAAAGTTTCCATTGCATTTCGAGTCTTGATTTTCAGGCTCACTGCTCAGCCTGGCAATCAGAGGAACAGTAATTTTGAAGGCAGGATTCATTACAGTTGTTATGAAGGCATCAAGGGCAGAAGGAATTGTGGAATGGTGGTACAGGAACAGTAGAAAGACATAAAAAAAATACATCCTGACAAACAGAAGGATATGGAGAAAGGAGAGTGTTCGTAGTGCCCTGGGCCTCCCTAGTGAAGGATAATTTTGGTTTGCTGAATGTAACTTCCAAGGTAATCTTTTTTCCTGGAGAAAAAGGTTGTCGCCAGGTGTGGGTTGGCGTCTTCTCGTGGGTAACAAGGGGTAGAATGAGAGGAATCCGCCTCACATGCACCAGGGCAGGTTTAGATGGGATATTAGGGAAAATTTCTTCACTGAAACAGTGGTCAGGTACTGGAACAGGTGGCCCAGGGCAGTGGTGAAGTCACCATCCCTGGAGGGGTTTATGAGAGGTGATGTGGCACTTGGGGACATTCAGTGGTGGCCTCAGCAGTGCTGGGAGAATGTTGGACTCAGTGCTCTGATGTCGCTGCACACCGAGAACGGCGAGTAACCACACAGTCCAAGTTCAGGAAGAAAGTGGTTATTTAATTAATTATAATTGGGTTTATATAACTTGGTTCCCAAAGATGACAGGAGGTCATTGGATCTTGGACCAGCCACCCCCTGTCCCATTGGCCAAAGCTCACAACACCTACTTCAAAATATTATTTCACTGTGTGCCATAACAACTCTGAAAAACAGATCCCAGGTGCACAGATAAAACCCAGTTTACAAAAACCCGTAGCAGTGTTTATCACGGCTTTCATGAGAACCACAGAGCTCTCACAGAACGCTGCAGAGAGCTGAAAGATTTCTCTGCCAAAGCTTTTCAGCCTCTACAGTCTTGGAGGGCTTTTCCAAGCCTAGAGATTCTGTGATTCTCCACCAACCTCTGGCACCTCTGCTGCCAGTTCCGGTGCCCCTGCTGGGGCTGGTTGGGTTGTCAGAGGGTATTTAGGCTGTAGAGCTGGTTGGGTCTCCGTGCCTGGAAGCACGGCAGCTCCAGCTGGGACTGTGCTGCCCGGAGCTGGCCGTGCCAGTGACCATCCGACAGCTGGAGGGAAATCCAGTTTGAAGTGGATGGTACCCAGCTGCCTTCGGGGGAAGTTGTTTGTCCCAGTGCTCATCGCATCCCACAGCTCCTGCCTCACTGATTCCTGCACAGGAATCCTCTCCCACCCTGCTGCAGCTGCTGCTGGTATCTCTTAATGAGTGCCACAATACCTGCTCCAATTCTGCAGCTTTTAATTGGTTTGCTCTGCTGTGCCAGAGGACAGTTTGGCAATTAGAGGGTGTCTGAGGCCGAGCAGAGCCCCATTACCCCCACTTGGCTTTACTAACTCTGCTGACTTTAATAGCTAATCCTGTAGCACTCCAAGAAATGGAAGTGTAATTAATTGTCTAGGCTGAAATTCCTCACCTGGTTTTATTTAGATTTTGCTTTTATTGCTCTTAATATGGCCAATTTCTGTTAAGGCATAACTGGAATCAGCTTCATATCAGAGAGCGAGAGAACAGGCGAGGGGTGAACGATCTCCAACTCATCATCCTGCTGGTAAGGGCAGGAGGCTTGGCTCTTCTCCTTGTTAAGTGCAAGGTGTCACTCACAGCTGGTACCTCCATCCTCGTCTCAGGAGTGTTTTCTGGCACAGCCCGTTTTTATTGCCATAATTAATTTGTGAACTCAGCCTTGAGGCCTGCCCCAGCCGTGCTTCGGGCCGGAGACAATCCTGGAGGGCTTTTTTCCTTCCTTTGGAATCGGCGCGGGTGAAAAGCTCCCCTTGTAGGTAATTAGTGAGAAGAGTTGTAGTTCTCCACAGGGGTTTTGTGGCCTGGTAAGTGGATTAGCAGCTGGGAGCTGGCTGTGGGGACACAGGAGGATGGGCTGTGCTCAGGGTGCCTGGCCCAGCCATGGAGCAGGGTCCTGGCAGAGCAGGCAGGAGAACAGGAGATGAGAGGATGGATGTGTCAGGATGGGCAGTCAGGCTTTGCACAGAGACCCCTCCTGAGTGCTCCAGAGTGATGCTGCACTGCTGCAGTAGCTTTGCTTTGGTGTCGAGGGTAATGTAGAGGTCTGTAAGAGGATTGAATGGGACCAGGACATTTCCATTGTTGGAAGTTGGCTTTTCATATCTGATTGATGGTCTAGTGGGAATTTTTGCAACAGCTCCTTTTGGGTGATCTTTGCTGCAGGGTGCGTCTGTGGGTTCACACACTGGACTTTATTTGTTTCAACTGGAGTGATTCATTCTTTATTTCATTGAAAAGATCCCATATCCATGCCATGCTAGCATGTCCCGTGGCAATAACCGGGATGAAGGTGTGCTCATACACACTCAAAAGTGTTAAAACAGCAGCTCAGGGTCTTCCTCTGGGAATTCTGGCTCTCGACGTGAAGAGCCAGGAAGGCATTTGGGATGCACAGGAGCGCGGTGTGCAGATGGCATTTCATTAACTCTTTCTTTTGCCTTTCTAGTTTGATGGGGAGAACATGTACATGGGGATGAACGACAACGCCCAGGAGTTTCTATCGGCCAATCAGGTAAGAGTTGTTTTGCTGGGGTGAGATTTTTAGGGGACTTAGGCTATGCCCAAGCACAAATTCTAGGAGCTCGCTGTGAATCTGTCCTCCTAGGACATCAGGAGTGTCCGTGGAGGAGGTCAGAGCCCAGCTGCTGATGAAGAGCAGTGGATGCACTTGGTGGAGGGAGTGGGATGCGCTTCCATCCAGGTGCTGTCTGTCGCTGGAGCCTGGCTCTGCTGAAGAGCTTTGCTGAAGAGCTTTGCCTCAGCATTCCTCACTCAAAATGAAGGCGCATTTGGTGTTTGTGGACGCAGTGAAGTTTCCAAGTACGGTGTGCAGTTCAGGTGTCTCCTTCCCTCATGTGGAGTATTTCCTGGAGCTAAATAGATTAGGGGAGAAAAAGGAATCAAAGGATTCCTGTTTTGGAGCTAGAAACCCACGTGTGGGGGACCAGAATAGAAGTGTTCATGTCTTGCAGCTGCCTGAGCCTTCTCTGGGCTTGGATGCACATGGAAAAGACATGGAGTGGGGCCCTAAACCTGTATATGGGTTGGAACATGACCTTAAAGGTGATCTTCCAACCCAGTGCTGTCATTATAGAAAGTTAAGCCCATGTTTAGGTCCTTCTGGGACAGGAGGACTTCAGCACGTGCTTTTCTGTCCTCCTGCTCTGGAGATGAGCAATGGTCCCCTGTGCATCCCTCAGTGGTGGCCTGGCGTGCTTGGAGGTGCTGCACCCTCGGCACCAAGCATCTCATCACGTGCAGCCTTGTGAGGGGAGGTGACAGCTCCTTGCTGACACATTCCAGCATCCCATTTTTGGTTGTGTTGGGCTGTTTTGTTGACCACAGACACACCCCCGTGGGCCACAGAGTGGGGTTTGGGGCGTCACTGTGGGTTACAAGGCTAGTGAGTCACGCCCGGTGCTCCAATAGCAGCAGGGGTTAAACTCCATCCATGTCAGACTGGGAATGGGATGGAATCCTGTAGGTTGCCTCCTTGGAGCATGGCAGTGCATTGGCTCATTGCTCAGGAGCGTTGTCCCTGCCTTGGCTCTGGAAGCTGGCGCTGGAAGCCGTCGCCGCTGCAGCGGGGAGAGGTTGTTCTCACGTGAGGAGCATTTCCAGGGTGGGGAGGGAACAGCAAACTTTGTGCTACTGAGTGATTCAGCAGAAACAAATACCTGTTCAGCCAACAGCGGTGTGGGGTTGATCGTCAGAGCCAGGAATTGCCAGAGGGTGAGTAAATATGGGAAGGAATGGGGTGATCCCGAGGTGCCCCAGCCGGGGGTCAGCCCTGTCCCCCCCAGGCTGTGCAGAGCCACAGGTGGTGCATGCTCACAGGGCAGCTGTTGTAGGTACTTTGCCTTTAAAAACCCCCAAGGGACAAGGATTTGATGGCCTCACTGGGAAGGGCTGGCAGGGCTGGCACAGGGACCAGCCACAGTCCCTGGCCATGGTGTGCCTGCAGGATCAGGCTGGATTTGGGCACAGCCATGGCCAGCACGAACCATTTGTGTTTCCTTCTCAGCACCTATCTCATCCCGTTTCCCTCACGGGTGGGCACGGGAGGGAAGTCAGAAGGGGTGCTGTGGGGTTGGGAATGGTTTGCTGCACCTCAAGGAGGAGGGTTGGCTTCCAAAGGAAAGCAGGGATTATCATCTGGTGGAGGATTCCTGTACTGAGCGTGATCCCGGAGAAGGATCAACCAAACCAGATCCCTGTAACCTGGGCAACAGGGGTTTACTCTTCATTTGTTCTCTGTTTACTTGCTGACCTTTATTTCCTATTTTGGAGTAGCAGTGAAGGATGGAAAGGGAGGAAGGTTCTTTCCTTTGGCAGAGGAGGGCAGGAACGCCCCACTGCAGGGAGGGCTGTGTGCTCAGAGGCTGTGCTGCTGCAAAGCACTACAGGGAGTAACAGGGAAGATGAATGGGGAAGTTTGCCTTGTCTTGCATCCCCAGTTCCCTCCCTGCACTGGTGTGGGACAGTCAGAGAGCAGCTGGGAGTGGGACCAAGGAGCACCAGGGTGCAGGGTGGCATCTGGGGCTGTCGGAGGCGGCACTGACTCCCCATAACCTCATCTGGCGTGGCAGGAGTGTAACTGGAAGGGAAGGCGAGGATCCCAGTTCGTGCCCTGCAGGGATGTCAGTAGGGGTTCACACCCAGCGTGAGCTTTGGCCGAGGAGGATGGGGAGCAGCTTCCTCCTCACCCTCCTTCGTGCACCCTCTCCCTTTATTTACCTGCACATCAGCACCTGCTTACTGGTTTTACAGCCCCAGCCGTGACTTCAGCACTAATGACACAACTCTGTTATTTAAATGGGGGCTTCAGATGGTTTTTTTATTGTTTGCTAAACCTGTTGTAACCCGAAGGAGTACATTAAACAGCAGGAGGGGGGTTTCACAACCTCACCTCAGAGGCTGCTGAACCACCAGATGCCTTTACAGCTCATGTGGGACGTCCAAGAGCCCTTGGGTTCCGTCAGGACAAAGGCAAATCTTACACAGTCAGGACTGGAGCCATCACACTGCAGTGGATGAGCCTGCTGGGCTGGGGTTTTTTCTCCATCATGATCCTGCAGCTCCCTGACGGTGGCTTTGTCTCAGCTCCTTGTCTGGTTTTTGATCCTAAGGAAGTTCTTTTGTTCAGCCCGGAGGAGAGAAGGGTCTGGGGAGAGCTCAGAGCCCCTGCCAGTGCCTAAAGGGGCTCCAGGAAAGCTGGAGAGGGACTGGGAACAAGGACCTGGAGTGCCAGGACAAGGGGAATGGCTTCCCACTGCCAGAGGGCACGGTTAGATGGGAGAGTGGGGAGGAATTCCTCCCTGTGAGGGTGGGGAGGCCCTGGCACAGGGTGCCCAGAGAAGCTGTGGCTGCCCCTGGATCCCTGGCAGTGTCCAAGGCCAGGTTGGACGGGGCTTGGAGCAGCCTGGGACAGTGGAAGGTGTCCCTGCCCGTGGCAGGGGTGGGAATGAGATGAGCTTTAAGGTCCCTTCCTACCCAAACTTTCCTAGGTTTCTGCAGGGTGTGGTAAAGCCAGGATCAGGGTTCGCTTGCCTCCCTGCACAGCTGCCAGCTTTGGGGGAAAGAAGAAACAAAACCCCACAATAAAACCCTTATAAAACTCCCACAAAACACCATCCAAAGCATATGGAAGCCAGGTGAGCTGCTCCTTCCCTTCATCTACCTCGCTGGGATGGCTTTTGTGCCATGGCTGCAGCTCTTGTCATCCCAGAGGGCTTGGACTCAGCTGAGGACAAAATGCAGAAATAAAGGAGCCTCAAACATAATGAGAGCACTGACAGCTCATGCCAGCACAACCTGCTTGGGGAAAATAATTCCTCTTGTTCCATCAAATAGGAGGGACATTTGACCCCAGAAGTGAGTCAAATGTGAAATGTAATTCAACCTCCAGCAGAGGCCAGAGTATAAATGCAAGCTGACATCTGATCAAACCATCACGGACATTTGACCCCCGAGATGAGTGAGGTACCTCTTGTGTCTCATGGAGTCAGCAGAACATCATTCCTCACCCCTGTCAATTTTCCTTCTTTCTTTCCTGCCCCCCTCCCCAAACAAAGGCAAGGAATTAAGCAGTGCAAAAAATCCCAAGGAATGCACAGATAGAAAGTGGTCTGAAAGACGAGTAAAAATGCAATGGTGCTCGTAAAAGAAATAAAACACCTGCAAAATCAGTAGGAAAAGATATTTATGAAGGTCTTTGTGATAAGGAGAGTAATACCAGGAAAGGGAAAGGTTGGGCAATTCCAGGACAGGAATGAGGTTGGTTTTATTTGGCATCGAGACTCCTGCACTTGCAGGAAGAGTCCAGGGGTGCTTTAGAAACATGGATTAACGACGACTGGGAATCCCCTGTGAGAAGGTATCATCATCCCATGTTCTGGGTGAAGAAATGCAGGAACTGCCATGTCAGGGAGCTGGGGGAGATGTGAGGAGGTTGTGGGGTCTGCCAGGCCCTGGCATGGCTTTGGGGACCACTGTCCCTTGGCTTTTGGGAGCAGGGATGTGACTCTGTGCCTGCTCAGTGTAGGGACATTATGGAAAGCCTTAGGGAGGGGTGTTTGCTGCATTTCCCCTCCCTCCATGAATATCTCTGGCTGCTGGCAGGGCAACAGGCAGCTTGAAGGAGGAAAGAGCTGATTATTTGCCACTGGACAGTTTGGATCCTGTGCTCTGCCTGCTCCCAGGAGATCTCAGTGCATGGCTTATTCCAGCTGAGCAACCAGCCCGTTTCTGTCCCAACAAGCTAATTTGTGTGACTCCTCATGAAAAGGCTGTTCAACACCAGTGTGGTTTGTTCAGGCCAGGGAGAGCTGCATCAGCAGCTCTGCTTTTGGAAGTGAGGGCACAGACGGGACCCGCTGCTTTCCTGGCAATTGAAATTGCGAGTTCAGTTGAAAACAGGAGAGTTAAATTGGCAAAGTTATTTGCACGTCGTTTCCTCCTCCTGATGCTATTCCTGTGTGTTGCTCTTGCTGGTAGGCTCATGCTGCCTGTCTGTGTATCAAAAATATCAGGTCTTGGCTGCCAGGTTTGCACAGCAGCACTGAGCAGCCTGGTCGAGTGGAAGGTGTCCCTGCCCATGGCAGGGGTGTGGAACTGGATGGTTTTTAAGATCCAACAGAAACCGTTCCAGGATTCTACAAATGAAAAAGCAGGATGCCTGGAGAAGCTGTGGCTGCCCCTGGATCCCTGGAAGTGTCCAAGGCCAGGTTGGATGGTGCTTGGAGAAACCTGGGATAGGGGAAGGTGTCCCTGCCCATGGCAGAGGTGGAATGGGATGTGCTTTAAGGTCCCTTCCCCCCCATCCATTCTGGGATCTATGACTGAAAAAGGCAGGATTTCACCCAGTGCTGGTGAGACACGTGCTGCAGATGACATCAGGTGTCTCACCTGGTACGTAGAGCAGCACAAGGGACTTTAACTTGGGCTCTGGGCGTTAAGGTGAGACTGGGTAACTTGTGGGTGGGGCTGTTTACACTTCCACTGCCAAGAAAGCAGATCCGTGGGCAGGGATGGCTTTCTGTGGGGCAGGATGGGTGTAAAATAGAAGGTGGATTTTCCCTGGCTGTGTGTGAATCGGGGAGCCCCGCTGGGTACGGGGGTTTTGCTGACACCCTGAGGGAGAAGCAGTTAAGAGAGATGATATTTGTCCTGGGCACACACATCCCCAGCATCCATCTCCAGCCGTGCCCCTGTACAAACACCCCTTGGTATTACAAGCAGGATGAACATCATCTTTAACCCTTGGTCTCAAGGGACTCCTAAGTTTTAGCAAGAGGGTGTTTCAAAAACAGCCACCAAGCATCCCAGTGTGGAAAACTAATGCAAGTGAGCCATTCCTAGACCCACATGGATGGTCTCTGCTTCTATTGCATTCACTCTGGGGGGAAAAGGGAAAAAGAAATAGCACCTTAAACAGCTGAAGACACCTGTCAGGTGGCACGGAGCATCTTGTAGGGATGGGAAACACTGAAACTGTACAAACCCGTGTGCGGTTAGCCACGGCCGCCCCTTCCCGCACACGTGGGATCCATCTGCGGGTGTCCCCGCGTGCCTGGATGCGTATAAATCAACATTTATCTACTGTATCTGTTGCCCTTTATCTCTCTGCCTCCATATATCTCCAAGCCGGGGTCTGTATTAGCCATAATAGATACAGTGAGTCGCTGATCTGGTGGGTCAAATGGTCAGGGCTCTTTGATCAGCCGTCAGGATCCATTACTGCCGGGGCCTCCGGTGGGGCTGGAATTACAACTTACATTTGACTCATTTCTGGGGTCAAAACGTCCCTCTTATTTGATCGAATGACAGAAATTGTATAATTTGTATATATCCCTGAGCCATATGTGCTCTGAGTGCCACTCTAATGTGTTTTATAAAGGCACAGCTGTCTTGGTGACTTATTTAAAATGGGATTTTGAAGTAGTGTTCTTGCCGTTTAATGTCCTCATTCAGGGTTACACAAGGTTTATCAAATCATAAATAACGTTTAGAACATTGGTTTTAACATAACAATGGCTTTGCTGGTTATAAGGAACTGGGCGATCCAATAAAGCTGTGTTTGGTAAATAAGTGATAATGCAGAAAGCAAGGATAGGATAATTAGAAATTAATGATGTGTGGAAAGCTATGGATACCTTCCTCATGTTCTGCTAAGGCTCCAGACGAGACAGAGCTCGTCTTGGCAGCCTCTGCTATAAAATATGCCTTCAAACCTTGTCATAATACTGGCAGACGTGTTGTTCTCCCGCCAATCTTGACTGAATCGCAGCAAAATGTCAACACTTGATAAAATAAACCTGGGGCTGGGGCGGATCCATGTGAGTGCAGGGGTTCCCCATCCCTGCTGGGGATCACGGGGCGAGAACACGGTGACTGAAGTGGCCTCCTGGAGCCCTGGGCAAAGTGAGGGTAGCTGGGTGCTGCTAATGAAGGTGTGGGTCACCCTGCCCTCGTTCTTGTTCCTTCCTCCAGAGTGGGAAGCTGTGAAATGGAACCAAGGTGGACTCTGGTTTGCTGTCCATCAGTGGTGGGGCTACTCTGGCGCTGACAGTGAAGCAGCAACATGCAATTGCTCAGGTGTGAGATGTTCTTGTGGCAGTTGGTCCCTGAGCTACCAGCTGAGTGATTTGGAGGAGCTTCCAGCGCTTTGTTTGTCCCATAAAGTGCAGCAGGTTGCTCACGGTCACCACAGCCACTGCCTTGAGCCCAGGATTGCTCCAGAAGGAAGGCAGGAAGAACCCAGGAGATCGTACACGTGGCTGAGCATTTCCTTAGGGTGGTCCTTCTCTGGAGTCCTGTAGTAGGGTCTGCACAGGAAATCAGAGCCCGTGGTGAGGTTATTCTTCGTGCAATTTCCACTCAAGTCCCCTGATGAACTTTGGTGTTTCTAATTAATCCTTTGCGCACAAAGAAACTTGTTTTAACTTTCACGGAATCGTAGAACGGATTGGGATGAAGGCACCCCTAAAAGTCATCTGATTCAAACCCTCTGCAAGGAGCAGGGACATCTCCAGTCAGATCAGGTTGCTCAGGGCCAGGGATGGGACATCCACAGCTTCTCTGGGCAACCTGTGCCAGTGTTGCACCACCCTGTGAGTGAATAATCGAGGAGACAAGGTTTGGGGTCTCCATATTCTGTTGATTTTTGGCCTGACCTGTGGATCACAGGAACAGATGATATCAGAGGTCGGTCAGTGTTAAAGGAAGTCACTTATCTAAGTGAAGAGTTTACAAAAGGGGCAATATGGCCTCCTTTTTTAAGGGAGACGTGGAGAGCTCTGGTGCTCCTGAATCTCCAGCAGTCTTGTGGTCTTTACTCACTTATACCTGTGCAGAATCTTGGCCTCTTCCAATCTGCAGATCATCTGTGCTTTTGAAGCCTGGAATTGGCCCCAACAGGGCCAATCATCAAACAGCTGGTGACTCCCCAGTCCCTTCACAGCGATACATTGCAAGTACTGCAGGAACACACAGCTACACGTGTATAACAGTCCCCTAGTGAAGAGAAGAGAGAGGTTTGTACAGCCTCCGAGTTGAAAGAGGATTACGCAGAGTTTGGGAGTGTGCACTGCAGGCCCCCATGCTAAGATACAGATTTTGCTCTTTCCCTGCTGTTCTTTGAGTAATACTGTATAATTTCTTGTGTTGTGCTGGAGAAGAAAAAATAGAGGGGAGACATTGATAGATCCTAAATGCCTTTCTCAGCAGACGGCTCAGGAAGAATCTCATGTACTATTTTAGAATGAACAATCGAGTGTTACATGTCATTTATTATAATCAGCAGCTAATGGAAACCCTTCCAGGCGGGGTTTGGGAGTTGAGCACAACTACAGCTGATGATCCGGGCTTGTGAATTTTGCATGAACTCCTGTGTGACAGTGAAATTTTTGAAAGGTGCAGTCAGGAAGTGATTCCTGCAGCTTAGTCATAGCAAGAGAAGGTTTTACTGCTGGTGCAAGGCTGGCTATAGTGTTTACATAAAATAATTATAAAACACCCCTTGGTATTACAAGCAGGAGGAACATCATCTTTAACCCTTGGTCTCAAGGGACTCCTAAGTTTTAGCAAGAGGGTGTTTCAAAAACAGCCACCAAGCATCCCAGTGTGGAAAACTAATGCAAGTGAGCCATTCCTAGACCCACATGGATGGTCTCTGCTTCTATTGCATTCACTCTGGGGGGAAAAGGGAAAAAGAAATAGCACCTTAAACAGATGAAGATACCTGTCAGGTGGCACGGAGCATCTTGTAGGGATGGGAAACACTGAAACTGTTGCATTTCATGTGTGGATATTTCATCAAGGAGATCGCTGATAGGTTTAGGGGCAAAGGCAGGAGGGAGAAGGAGATCCTCAGGTGCACTGGAGGACACACACCACACTTGACAGCCTGAGGGCTGGCCACAGCATCCACCACTCTCCAAGGTCTCCCTGGAGACCACAGCCAGCTCTGGCCAGTCCCAGCAGTTACCTTTCCTTGTTTTTCCCATGTCTTTCCAAGGTTTTCCAGGGTATGAATCAGCTCAGAGACTGTTTTTGACCCAGTGCTACAGGGTGTTTGTATTAAGCAGCACATCTGCTTGTAGCCCTTGCTCTGTGAGGTGTGGGATCAAAACGTGCCTGAGGATCTTCAGCCAGATTTGGGATTTCTTTTGCAGTGAAAAAGTCTATAAACAGTGAAGCATTTAAAAATTAATAATAAAAATCCAATCTGTGCAGAAGATTGGCCCAGGGCTGGAGGCAGCAGAACTGCAGCTGGGGAGGTGGTGGGAACCTGGGGGCGGGCAGAGCAGGAGCAGCAGGACGATGTCCATCCCCTCCGAGAAACAGCCTTTGCTGCTGCTGCATCTTGATCTGAAGGTTTACATATAGAAAATACTGATACTAAGATGAGTTCTGGCAGAGGACTGGACATGGGTGGTCCTTGGTGCCGAAATGCCATCGTGCCCACCAGTGGGGCTGAAGGAAAGGTGTGTCCCAGATCCCAGAAACACCCCCTGTGTGCTGGAGGCTGAAGGAGATGGAGTAACTGGGACTGCTTCAGAGCACCGTGGGGCACAGCTGAAGGTCCAGTCAGACTGAACAGGATCTGCTGGTGTGCAGGGTGACTCCTGTGGCACGAGGACACATGGCCTGGCTGTCCAGCAATGCTGCTGGGCTCGTAAAGCCAATGGCTCCTAAAAGAGCAGCGAATGATAGAGGAAGGTGGTGTGCTTTAGCCGGGAAAGTGTCACTTCATCAAGGATTTCCCACGTGCTCAGCACTGCTGTGAAGGGACTGCACGCGGTGTAGACAGAGCCACTGTCTTTGATGGTCAGCATGGCCCAGGGCAAGGTGGAGATCTGCACAGCCTGGAGCAGCTCTGGAAGGAGCAGATCCCCTTTAAAGCACAGCTCTCAGGTTGATATGGTGCTTATGTGTGCTTTAAACCCTCACCAGGGCCCCTCTGGTCAGCTCCTGCTGCTCCTGGGCTGGCCCGGAGTGGTGGCAGTCGCTTCAGCCAAAGGCAGTCCCAGAGCTTTTATCCACAAGCTGTTTGTGCCTTCGGATCCTCCAGCTCCTTGTGCTGAGCTAATTCCTCGGTGCGTGTCTCCCAAATTCCCCGCTGTGACTCAGCGTGATGGGGAGCCACGTCTGTGCACGCCAGGGATCGATGCTGAGCTCTGCCAGCGCGGCCCCATCGCTCTCGGGGAGCTGCGATGGGCGAGGATTTCCTCCTGTGTCCTGCGGCGGGGGGTTGGTTTGGGCTCCTGCAGGGGGTGGTTTGCTTCTCTAATGGACCTCTGGGGAGTCCCTCTGGAAAACTCCGTTTATTTGTGGAAATGCAGCTCCGCGGGCCACAGCAGTGCGGAACAAAATACCCAGCCCGTCGCTCTTGGGATTTCCTTTCCCAGCTGATTGATTACTTCTTCCCTCCTCATCGGAGACCCAGCCCGAGCTGGTGTTTGGGTCTGCTGTCACAACACAGTGATTAACTGAGGAGCCACTTACTTCCAGCAGGAAAATGTTATTTTTCACTTCAGCGTTTGGATGAAGGCCTGGGCAGAAAGGAAAGCCCCTCTGTTGCCGTGGCTGAGGGCAGAATGAGCCCTTCTCTCTGTGTCAGCTCTGAGGCTGCCCTGGGCACGTGCAGGGTTGGGCTCCAGTCCAGCCCCATGAGGGCAGGACCATCAGCAGAGCATCTGTATCCAAAAAAGTCGCCAGCAGGACCAGGGCAGTGACTGTCCCCTGTGCTGGCACTGCTGAGGCACCTCGAGTGCTGTGTCCAGTTCTGGGCCCCTCACAACAACAAAGACGTTGAGGGGCTGGAGTGTCCAGGGAAGGGAACAGAGCTGGGAAGGGGCTGGAGCCCCAGGAGCAGCTGGGGAAGGGGCTCAGCCTGGAGAAAAGGAGGCTCAGGGGGGACCTTGTGGCTCTGCACAACTCCCTGACAGGAGGGGGCAGCCGGGGGGGGTCGGGCTCTTCCAGGCAAGTATCAGTAGAACAAGAGAAAATGGCCTCATATTGTGCCATGGGAGATTCAGATCGGATATCAGGAGGAATTTCTTCACTGACAGGGTTGTCAGATGTTGGAGTGGGCTGCCCAGGGAGGTGTTGGTGCCCCCATGCCTGGAGGTGTCCAAGGAGCACCTGGCCGTGGCACTCAGTGCTCTGGGCTGGGTGACAAGGTGGCGATTGGTCACAGGCCAGGCTTGATGACATTGCAGGGCTTTTCCCACCTGAATGATTCCATGGTATCAGGGCTCTGCAGGCACTGGAGGAGGATGATGAGGGCTGTGTGTCCCAAGTGCAGCCATCCAGCTCCTTTTGCTCAGAGCCCGGCGTTCCCTCCGACCTCTCCTCGCCCGCGAGGTTGGGCAGAGCAGGGGACCTGAGCTGGCTGGGAAGGGAATGCCAGCATCCCTTGTGGTTCTGCTCTTTCGGGGAAGGCTTAGATCTCTCCCTCTCAGGTGGCACACCAGGCCAGGCTGGTCAGAGCCGTGGTGGGAACCACAAATCAGAGGCATTCAGGAAGCTTTCCCAGGGAGGTGAGCTCTGGCACGGGACCCAGCTGAAGGATGGTTGTCACGGCAGCTCCACGAGCTCCACATTTGGTCCATGCTCCCATCGCCTGCTTGGCACTTCTGCCAAGGGCTGTGCTGGGTCTCACCCATCACTGACACCACGTCCATGATCCGCAGCCTCTGAGCCAGCCTGAATTAAATTTATCTCAAACCAGCAAATCCATCAGCTGCCATCAAAAGTGCCAGCTCTGATGCTGTCTAGCTCAGGTGGATACATCTGTGTACACTGGAAAGGGCAAAATATGACTTGGCTTTTATTACTTTAATTAAAACATGAGCGAAGAGTATGAGATTCATATTAAATTGTATTTTCCTGGCTGCTGTGGGAAGGAGCTAACTGATCTGATTACCATGAAGATTACAAACTATCAAAGTGAAAAAGAGCTTTTTGCAAGTATTTCATATTAAACCTTCAAACATAACACTTTAAGAATAATTATAGTTGTATTACTGGAAAATGATTCATGAATTCTGAATAAATATAAGACCCTTAAAGGGAAATGTTCCAAGACCACGGTTTTCATTCCAATCTGATGAAATTTAGTATCATTTTGCAGCTGTAGAATAGAATGAAAAAAAATATGTACATAGACTGTATTGAATATGTGTCAGACTAAACTAATGAGATTTTTTACATCAACTCTGAGCACAAGCGCAGACAAATGGAATAGCCATCCTCATTTTCTATAATAGAAAGCATCTAAAGGGAAGGCAGAAAGGATCTTACTGCTCACAAGTCTTTATTCCACCCTTGATTGTTAAATAATATATTTTAAGTTCTCATATCTCGCCCGCAGAATGTTTGAACTGACACTAATGGGTATATAAGAGAAAAGAGTGAGCTCTTAAAAAAAAAGTGGGGAAGGGCTAGGATTGGGAATTTTATTAGTATTCCCAGTGGGCTGTAATAAAGATACTTTTCACACAATACAGTGAATGTTTACAGCAGACAGTTTAGTTTCCTTCCAACAATTATGAGAGAAATTGAATCTCAGGAAATGTTAGTTTTGGCTAAAATTAGCCATAACAATAAAGATACCCCTGAAAGTTTATTAACGAGGGGAAAAAAAAAAAAAAAAAAAAGCCATCAGTCTCTGGAAGACAATTTAGCAAATTTATTTTAAGAATTCCAGATGACTTCTAAACAAAACCACACACCTACACCAGCACTCAGGCTCCCCATGGGAGCTGCTTTTCTCTTGAGAAGCTTTTTTTCCCAGGCTTCTTGAATTCCTGGTGCATTTTGGGGGTGGATACCCAAAAGGTGCTTGTTTCCAGCCTGGCTCCAGCTGGAGGATGATGCCCATCACTTGTGCAAGCAGACGGGGCACCAGGTAGCAGCAGGTCATGTTTGTTGGGTACACGTCGGGGTGCTGCAAGCCTGGGAACCCACACTGGTGTTGAGAGCAAGTTACTGGGCACTTGAATGCGACTTCAGGAGCCATCTGACCGTGCTCAGGCAGAGATGCTGGCGATCCAATAAAAAAATAAATAAATAAAAAAGGAAAGGAAAGCTGCTCTGTAAAGTGCAGGAAACACTGGAGTGCTCTGAGCAGCTCATGTGATGGTGTTTAATTTTTGAAACACCACGAGTGGAACATGCAGTGGAATTCTGCCTGTCCTCATTTCCAGACTTGTGCATCGAGGAGTGCTGCAATATCCCTGTTAGAGACACCTGCTTTCCTCTCCTTTTGTCCATGCAGTCCTTGATTTCTGACTTCTTTCTTGCTCTGTTTCAACCTGGAAAGAGATTCCTGTTATTTGCTATCAAGAATGGGGATGGGAGGAGAAGTGGTGAAAGCTGATGCAGCTTAGCTTGCAGACATTTCTTCTCTCGTAATTTTCCTCAGAAGGATCTGCCCCATTTTGTTTATATTTGGGATCAGACTGGGCTGATGCTTTCTGGTAACACCGAGTGGGACTCGAGGTGCCCGGTTTGGTACTGGAATTGGCAACAGAAGCACTTGGCTCTGAGTCATCCCAGTTTATGGAAATATCTAGGCCTTGTGTGGGCTTGGATTTGACAGATAGCAGCTGCAGCCCTTGAGTACACTGCGAAAATGTGAATTTTTACCACGGGGTTGATGTTTTGGCTTTGTTCTGTGCAGCCCTGTTTTGCTCAGAGCCTTCCCCTCCTCTCCATCAGCATCTCTGCCTCTCATTTTGACTCTTCCACTCCTGCCTGTTCCCCTTGGAACAGTTTAGGTTCTACCTGGTGTGTGCCTAAACCAGTGAAAATAACAGAAAAACCTCTCCAGCTGCTCAGGGAATGGAGGGTTTCAGTTGCTTTGGCCTCTGGAGAGCTGGGGCTGCTTTTCTCTTCCCGCCTCATGTCTTGTGTGTTGGGTTGGGCGTTGTGGTCATGCGATGAAGGTTGGGCTGGTGTTGATGAGAGCCCTCTTGCACCTTCTTTTCCTCTCCAAAGCCATTCCCTGTGTCCACAAATGCTGTCCATGGCCTCTAGAGCTGCCAGCGCCAGTGTTGGAGTTGGTTCCTGGTACAGGCTCCTGGCTGTGAGCAGCAGATTGATGCCCTGGCTGTCCTTCTAGATGGACAGTTGTCATTACTGTGGGGAAACATTGCTATTTCAATTATTAATGTGGTGGTTTTCCATTTTGCCTTCCTCCCAAAAGGATGGTTCCTACTCTCACTGCTCATTTTGTCCATTTGGTTGCTTAATGCTTTAGGAGGAATTTGATGAGTGTCTGATTTAGGACATAGATGAGCTTCTCCCAGCCATGTGTGTGTTCCTGCCTTTTTTTAGATACCATAGATAAGCCTGGTTTTATTAAAGAAAAAAAAAGTTGTTAAAACCGTTAAAGATAAAATCTGTTTGTTTCCCAAAATTCACATATTGGAGGCTTAGGGCTGAGATTTTCACGCCTGCACTGGGGAGTTGGATACTTGGCCATGCACCATGTTCCAGTTCTCACAGCTCTGTCACGAGTCTCTTGGTGCTTCCTGCTTTCCCTAACAGCCCCAGCACCTTTGTGCTCCTGTGACATGACAGCTTCTGCTTCGGATAAGGGAGGAAAAGAACAAAATTCTTGGAGCTGTGGTTGTTGAGGAAGAGTCATAATTGTGGCTCTCAGGAGCTCAGTAAGTGCGAAGGAGGTGGAGAGACATCCTGTGTGGTTATCATGGAATGCTTTGGGTGGGAAGGGACCTTAAAGTTCATATGGTTCCAACCCCCTGCCACGGGCAGGGACACCTTCCACTATCCCAGGGTGCTCCAAGCCCCGTCCAACCTGGCCTTGGACACTGCCAGGGATGGGGCAACCCCAGCTTCTCTTACCTTGACATCCCATGGGCTGGGAGTACTGGGTTCAGCGGCTGTGGTCAGTCAAATGATCTTGGAGGTCTTGGGCAACCTCAGTGATTCTGTGATTCTGTGACTGGCACGTTGCTGAGTTCTGCATATTTGGGATCTGCAAGGAGTGAGGCATCCCAATCCCATGGGAAATCTGTCACAGACCTCCCTTGGCCAACCAAACCCCGTCACTGACACTGGAATTGGGACGATGCTTTCTCCGTCCCACCTCAGGGTTTGCTTTGGCCGAGCTGACTCAGAAGTATTTGACTTTGGCTCATCTCCCACGTGCCAGAGCCAGATTCTGGGGCTGAGGGTCTTTGGGAAAATGTGGGAAGCTCATTTATCACCCCGGTGATTTCAGTTAATTTCCTTTCCCCATTTCGGCAGCTTCCTGGCAGCCTGAAATGTTTGACAGTGGATGGATGGGTGAAGAATTTCAAGCTGCTCTTGGGAGTAAAGAGTAGAGAAGGGAGGGAAGAATGTGGCATTTTACAAAGCTGTGGTACATTCTTAATTTTAATAGAATAAATATAAAGAAAAGGTAAGCAGCACCTCAGCTGCCGAGGCGACAGGCGCTTAAGAAGGACTGAATAAATACATAAAACATATTTGCTGAAGGCATTTGTTGTTGGAAGTTTAAACATTAAACATGCCTTCTTCGTCTGATACCATTATAAAGCAGGGATGTTCAAAGAGCCATTAGTGGTGCTCTGACTACAGCTTTACATCTTCACTCGTGTACCAAAGAACCTGCATTACATCAGCAATGCCTCAGTGGGTTTTGTCCCCAGAAGGGAAGGATTTCAGCGTGGGCTCGGGCTTTTTTTGTGGTGCATTTCCCTTTTCCTGTTGATCGACGTGGCTGTTTTGGTATTGTTTCCCTTGTAAAGTGCTGGGGCAGGTCCAGGGGAGGCAGCAGCTCTGCCTTTGTCCCGCTGTCCCCAGGCTGAGTAAGTGCTGGCTCAGGGCCTGATGAGACAAATAAACAGGTTTGTGTATTTAGGTTTTTAAATTACAGGCTAAGGAGGAACACAGATACTCAATCTATTAAGAAATAACTAGGTGGGTGATTCAGTACCATTTGTGTAAATGGCACTAACTCTGGTCTGCCTGCACAATTTATTAATACTTCACGGGAGGGGGAAAAAAAAAAATTATTTTAATCTCATAATGGATGATGAGCTGTGAAATTGCTTCTGCAGCAGCTGGGCACCCTGGGGGAGGTGCTAGATTGCACCACATTATGCAAGCCATCCCCACATCCCTGCCTTCCTCGTGCTAATCACACGCATCAAATCTGGGTGATGGGGAGGGGGGGACACTGCTTCTGCTGGGCTTTATTACTTTTTGAGTTTTTTTTTAGTATCTACAGTTTTCTTGTCAATTTGCTTTGGGGTCCCAAACCTGCCTTGGGAAGCTTGAGGGCTCAAATCTGGGTGGATTTGTGGTGATGCTTTGTGCTTCAAAGGTGCTGGTACAGGAAATAACAAGAAATGTAGCAAAAGTACCGGGTCTGGCCCAGTTGGTGACGATTTAATGTCTGATAGCCACACTTTGAAGAGAAGGGTGTCAAGAGCTGTTACTGCTCTTTGCTCTGCTTTTATAGGACTGGGACCATGAGCAGGACCAACATCCAGAGTGCTGTGGAGTCTCCACACTAAAAGCAGAGCCTGGGGTTAAGAGCTTTGTGCGGGAAGATGGTGCAAGGGGAGCAAAGCAAGGGGTGGTGTGGGACAGTTAGGAAAAAATGGTAATTGTCCCTTTAGCTCCAGCGTGGGATTCTCGGTGTTGGCTTCACGGGCGTGTGGTGGTGTGCTCTTGGTTGTGTCTCTGGTGGCTCGCCCACAGCGCTCCTGGTGTGCCCTGGGTGGTGAGGGCCATGCAGGGCTTCTTTGGGAAGTGTCTCTTTGCTGATGAGAGAAAAAACCAAACGGGGTATATTTGGGGGAAAAATGTCTGGCTGGCAGATGGGTTGCGTTGGCACTGTGGCTTTGCTGGGGGATCTTGCTGCAGAGCACAGCGCCCCAGGGCAGAGGATGGCTGTGAATGCCACGTGCCACGAGTAGGACACGTCTTTTGAGATGAAACTCTGGAAAATGCGGTGCAAAGAAATCATCCGTGCAAAGCATGGCACGAAGGCTTTGTTTAATCCTTTAACTCCACTCCTTCAGTTCGGAGCACAAGGGAAACGCTCTAAGACAAAATCTCAAAGGGAACAAGCATGGTACAGAGTGTAGTTTCCTTTCTGCTCTGGGTCCTTCTGGCTCAGCTGAAGCCTGGTTGAATTAATTTCTTAGAGTGCTTTTTGCTAATTCTTCCTTGCCCGTGCCTGTTTTTGGGCTGCCTTATCTCTTGACCTGCTTACAGGGCATTATACGCCATTGTGTAACATACCCTGGGCTCAACACTCTCCACCAAATCCATCCAGCCCAACAATGGATTGCTGTGAGTGCACGGAGCTCATTATGCAAGTTCAGTATGCCATGAGACAAAAAAGGCAATTATGTAAAACCTGCACTCAAATAATTCCCCGAAATGCATGATGTTCTTGAGTAGAATATGATATTCCTTGTATTCACTTCCAGGCGAGATCCTAGGAAAGAAAAGAAATGGATTTATATTTGTCTGGCCTAGTCAGTCTAATTTTAGGTCCCATTGGCTGCTGTCTCCCTGGATGTACAGTGCCTTTAATACATCTTAAAACCAGGCAAAAATCATTATAAACAATTTTAAGGAGGCTGATTGTGAGGCAGATGACAGAGGCTGCTCTTTGCCAACGTGGAGCAGAGCTTGCACATCTCCTGGCTTTCCCTGGAGTGCTGCCACGTTTGCTCTGAGAGACTGGAGAAGAACAGCCACGAAAACACGCAGTGAAAGGAAACAGTTCCCTTGTCAGCGTGGGTAGGTAAGGAAAATACGGGTGAAGTGAGCTACTACTCTGGGTCATCCAGGAGCAACCGTGCATCAAACGTGTCCCACAGCCCTGGCCCTGCCTGTGGAGCTACAACAAAGGGTTTTCAGGAGCCCTGGTTGTTGCTGAGGTTTGTGTAAACCAATATTGAATTCTTCTGAAAACGCTGTCAGCAGGAATTGAGCCTTAATATCCCATCTGGACAGGGCTTGGAGCAGCCTGCTCTAGGGGAAGGTGTCCCTGCCTGTGGCAGGGGGTGGCACTGGATGAGCTTTAAGGTCCCTCCCAACCCGAACTATTCCATGATGCCACCATCTGCTCGTTTGGGAGGTGAAGGTCTTTGTTGCAGGGACACGGTGTCACCGTGCAGAGGAGGTACCTGGTGCCACGAGAAGGTGGCTCTGCAGGGACAGCTGTCCCAGCAGGCTCATGTGGAGCTCCCTCTGGCACATGCAGGGCGCTGGCAGGGTCCTGCCCTGCCCTCTCCTACGAAGCAGCTGCTGCCTTGCCATGAAAGCAAGAAAGGCTGAGACATCTAAATACATTTTTCTTCCTCTTTATTCCTGGGGGTATCTACTTCCAAAACTCATTTTTGTCTGTGCCACCGGGGAATTAGGGGTCTGTCTGTCTCTCCTTCCTCAGGAGGATAAACACAGCACTCCTAATCCCTTCTGTACCACTGCCTGCTGCACTGCTGCCCCTTCCATGTGTATCTGCCTTTATGGAAACCGTAACCTTTGCTTGAACCAGAGATTTTCCTGAACAAGAGCCCTTTGGGATCTGAGTGGGCTTTCCTGGATACATTTTTAATAAACACAATAATTTGACTGGAAACCCATTACCTATCCCCTGTTTGTTCTACGGGATAGTCATTTCCATGCCTGCAAGAGCCACTAACTCACGGGGCAATCAAAGGAGGAATGACAACCAGGATAAAATTGGTCTGTGTTGTGATAAACCCGTCCATCTTCACGTCGTGCTCTGGAGCTTTATGTATTGCCTATAAATAATGGCCTCAAAAAGACATTAAATCTTTAGAAAAAATCAAGCCTAATTGTAACTATATTTTTGTTTTCCATTTTGGTTTATGTACAGTATATGACTTCTGCGGAGACATTTTTATTCCAGGAAAATGACAGGCCAACAAGAAGCCATAATTGCACTGATTTTTAGAAGTGCCTGCATTACTACAGATCTGATGTACTGCAAGACATGAATCAGAAAAATTCTATTAAAAAATCTCTTGAATGGCTGACACAGGAGTATTATCCACGATGATTAATTTGACTTGGTCATTATGAACACAGACAAGTCTGACAAAATTGCATTTCATTCCCCACTGAATTCATAAAATCACTATACACATAATAAGAAGTTATAGTTCTCTGCTATCCACTATTCTTGACAGGATTCCAGTTCTGGATAAGATACTGATTAAAAAAAAAAAAAAAATAGAGGCAGAGAGAGATTTGGGAGCCTTTTTAAAAGCCTACAATAAGGCTGATTTCTTTTGCTATAAATTGTTCATAGAACTCCATTATTTTTGGCTTTTTTTTTTTCTGTGAGGTGGTGATGCAGGTCAAGAGCAGCTTGGACAATATCAAACCTGACTGTGAGCTTGTGGAGGGGATGCAGCAGAATGCCCAGGCTGAATCTCAGGGATTTTTCAACCTTCAGATAATTATAAATGATCAGTACCTTGTTCTTCATTTCCCACCCACACAACAGGCAGGTCGAGGCCAGAGAGCCCTGAGAATGTTGTTTCTGGCCTTGGTAGCATGTGAAATCACCCCCCAAAATGCAGAATTGGATGCAAGCCTCCAAAAAAACCACTTTATTTTGGTGTGAACTGAGATTTTCTGTTCCCTGTGGATATTGATCCCTCCACAGCCCCATCCTGCTGAGCAGCACAGCACCACATCCCAGCCTTGCCTTGGCCGCTGTGGCAACTTCCCAAGGACATCGAAGGTTATCAGGACAAGCAAGGATGTTTAGGACCCTCTGTGCCCAAGTGGTTTTATGAAACACACATTTTGATAAAATTTGTAGAAAAGAGGCCTTTTTTGAGCTGTCGGATTTGGTTGAAACCATCCAGCAGGCTTGGCTTTGGGAGGAGCTCTGGCTGCAGGACTGCATGGGATCCGTGGGAGATTGGGAGAAGGTCAACTCATGTAGAGTTTAAAGGTATAAACATCCAGCTGCTTCGATGGTGAAGCCACCCAGAAGAGCGGGGATTGAGCTAGGCACGGCTGTGGCTGCCAGTTGTCGTGGTGTGCAGAGTCTGCAGCGGAGCAACGCCCACAGAGTGGGAGAAATGGGGAGAAACAGGGAGTGAGGAGCTGTGGGTTTGATCTTTGGGACAACCAACACTTGCTTGGGGTTTTTGAAGAGAATAACCTCTGCTCTGAGGGCAGGCTGGGAGAGCTGGGGGTGTTCAACCTGGAGAAGAGAAGGCTCCAGGGAGACCTCAGAGCCTCTTCCAGTGCCTAAAGGGGCTCCAGGAAGGGTGGAGAGGGACTGGGGACAAGGTCATGTAATGACAGGACAAGGGGAATGGCTTCCCACTGCCAGAGGGCAGGGATGGATGGGATATTGGGAAGAAATTCTTCCCTGTGAGAGTGGGGAGGCCCTGGCACAGGGTGCCCAGAGAAGCTGTGGCTGCCCCTGGATCCCTGGGAGTGTCCAGGGCCAGGCTGGACATGGCTTGGAGCAACCTGGGGCAGGGGAAGGGGGCCCTGCCTGTGTCAGGAGGTGTGGAATGAGATGATCTTTAAGGTCCTTTCCAACCCAAGCCTTTCTGTGATTCTGTGATTTTAAGCCCCACTACTCTGGATTTGGAAGAGGAGCACACGCAGAGGAAGGAAGAGCCACTTTCCCACAGGTTCCCTGCTGTTCTGCTGTGCTCCCAACCTCTTGCTGGATATTGTGCAGACACTTCCAGGGCACATTTCTGTTCATGCAAGAACTCATTTTTTCCCTTTTCAACAGCATTCCTCTAGTAAAAAACCTGAGCATGTGAAAATTAATGTAGCAGGGGCTGGGAACACTTCAAAGACAATTTGTAGATTGTATGTGACTGAGTGTTAATAAATACTTCTTTCCAGTATTTATCCACCTCTCCCCACATAATTCATTGGCCCTGGTATTCACACAGATCTCCCCGTGCGAGGATGAGGCAAATCAATTTCCATTCCTAAGACCCAGAGCTGCTGACGCAGAAAATCAGCACTGCCTCACTTCTTGGCACGGGCCTCTGGGAACCACAGGTGTGAACAGGAGCCCTCTGCCATCCCTGCCTGGAGAAGGGGTGAGGGAAGGGGCAGCCCTCCTGGACACCCCACAGCGAGCACCCATCCACTTCCCTTGCTGGCCCCAGAGCCTTGCCCTGGAGTTTGCAGTGGCCGAGTGACTTCCCCTTTCTCCTGCCACCTCAACTGATGTTTCTGTCCCTATGGCTTCGGTGCCTTGAGATGAGCAGGAAACCCCTCTGGCTTCTGTGCTGGAGAAACGTATCAAAATCCCCTTCTTGAAAATAGGATCACGCCTGTGTGAGTAATGGGTGTAGTGGGAGAGATCGAAGGCTTTTGAGGAAATGTGGGCAGCTGGTCTTCAGGAAGTTTCAATTTTGCCTTTTTCCTTGTGTTTGGACTCTTTCTGTGGTTTCAGGTGTTCTCTCAACCTGGCGTTCCCTGCAGTTGCTGTGACCGGTGGCATGTGGTGAATCTTTGAGATGTGTGTAGGGAGTAGGGAATGTGTCTGTATGGCACATCCATCCACGAGCTTCTCCGTGTCCTGACTCCATCTGACACATCATCCAGCTCTGGAAAAACCGAGATACCCCCAGAACCACCTGGCTGCTTCTCTGCAGCTCCTTCCCCGTGTGGTGCTGGTGGGAGAGTGCTCCCCCTGGGACACTGCCCTCAGCCCTGGGATTGGGGTCCTGCTGGGATTGGGTTGGGATGATTGCCATCACTGCTCGTGGGATGGTGTGGGTGCCCCAAACCCCCATGTGCCCCTTGTGCACACCAGGAGCTCAAGCTGTAGCACCTCTCAGCCTCACAAATATCAATGTTTTCCTCACCTTGCAGACTTGCCAGGCTGGTTTGGGTCTCTTCAGACCCATCTCATCTCTGAAGTGTCAGG
The DNA here is from genome assembly GCA_013397865.1 of Struthidea cinerea. Taxonomy (NCBI): domain Eukaryota; kingdom Metazoa; phylum Chordata; class Aves; order Passeriformes; family Corcoracidae; genus Struthidea; species Struthidea cinerea. The sequence continues at coordinate 61,214 of VZTI01004788.1, forward strand.
AGGGTCACTGAGCTTTTGCATTAGCTTCAGGAAAAACCCAGTTGGATGAGGGACGGCACAGAGTCCATGGTGGTTTGTGTCATCAGGATAGATTGCACCAGCCTCTGTATTTCCTTGTACCTTCCCAGGAACGAATGTTCTCTCTCAGGCTCGTATTTACTGTTCAATGCCTTTTGACAGGGCAAATATTTACCTGCAATAATACTACAAATCTTTATCCCTCTCACTGTGAAGAATATTTCTCTGAATCAATGCTTGGCTGCAACTCCTGGATCCTCACGGATAATCACACAGAACACGGCTCAGTGGAGAATTGGGGTCACTGGACATCTGCCACGCTGCCGAGGAGGAGAATGGTTTCCCAGGTCCTCGGTCAAGTCGTCTCCTGTGCGGTTAATACCTACATGCAGTGCAGAGATGGTGCTGCCTGGCTGTGGAGTGCTTTGTAAAGGAGGACAGCGCTTTCTTCCCCTTCCCGGAGGGGAAAGGCAGGAGGAAGCTAAAGGCATCATTTACAGACATGCTCAGCACTTGTCGCTCCCTGCTGAGTCACCTGCATGAGAATTTGTGGTGGTTTTTTAGAACATGGCTTGGTCATGGCTTTGCCTGAGTCACAGCTGGTCCCTAAGAGCTGCTTGACATTCAGGCATCTGGACGTCCCTTGGCCCATCCTCCTCTTTGCTGTGGTTGCTGGGAATGCTCCCCCGGGCTCCAGGAGCTTTTGTTATGGCAGGGCTGGTGGGAGCTTGCCGGGGCTTGGCTTTATTTAGAGCCCAGGAGGAGGTGCACCACAGGAGCAGCAACATCAAGGGTTGTTCTGAGTCCCGTGGCAGAGGGTGAGCAGGCTCACTGTGCCCGTCAGGCCACAACTCACAGATGTGCTCTGTGCTTGCAGCAGAGGAGCCGCCTGCCATCGGCAGAGCAGCCCCCAAAGCTGCCTCCCGCCTGAGAGCCTTCTCCTGCAGGCCCCGGGCATTTGGGATGCCTCCTGTCCATCTCTGTCTCCCTCTCCTGAAAAGCACCAGGGAATACAGCAAGGCCGGGAGATGTTGGCACGTTGTCCCCGTGGTGGGAGCGGTGTTGGCAGGAGACCACACTGGGGTGTCTGCAAGACCTGGAGGTGCTTTTGGCAGCTCAGCAGCGGGGCCTGGCTGTGCAGGTCAGCCCCTGCTCTTGCAAGATGTTCAGTAGGTCTGGCTTTCCTCTCCAGTGATTCTGAATCAAGTGACCCCAGCCCTGTGCTGTGAGCGGGGACGGAGCAGCCAGTTACCTGTCCCGACTGCTCTGGGTCCTGGACATGGCCTGGGTGTCACCTTGCCAGGAACCAGAGCCTTTCTCCCCATTACAATCCCCCCACATCACCTCCTCTCCAGTCCTCTGCCTTCTGACCCTGAATCTGCAGCTGGATGGAGATGGTGCAGGGACCCCTGCTCAAACTTGGATTTCAAGATGGAAAGATTGTTTTAAAATACAATTTTGCTGCTGTTGGAGGTTGGTTGTACCTGCTGCAACGCCACTCAGTGCCACCGCTGTGCAAGCATGGGGCAGAACCAGGTTTATGAGGTGGTCCTGACAGGGTGCCCAGAGAAGCTGTGGCTGCCCCTGGATCCCAGGAATTGTCCAAGGCCAGGTTGGACGGGACTTGGAGCAACCTGGGATGGTGGAAAGTGTCCCTGTACACAGCAAAAGGGTTGGAATGAGATGATCCTTTATGATTCTGTGGTAACCCTGGAGCTGTGCTCAGGGCAGATAGATCCTATACAGCCCCTGTAGCTGGTGCACAGGGGTATTTGTGGAGCTGAAGGCAAGGGGGGGACTCAGAGAAGGGTCAGTCTCCCTTCTCTGACAGGGCCTGGCTCCATCCTGTGTCTCCACCCCGCTGCAGGCAGGGCTTCCCCGCTCCAAGCAGCACCCGGCATCTGCCCGGCAGCACCGGCCACGAGAGGGTTTGCAAGAAGACACTCGTTGTTTCAGCTGATTTCAGTGTTTTAACGTGAAGAGGAATAATGTGTAATCACAACGACTGTCATCTGTTTGACAGTGGAAAATCCTAGATCTTTTTTTTGTGCACAGTAAATGGGCAGCCACTCAGCAGCACGAGCTGCTCGGAGTCCTGGTGGGATGAATGGCTTCAGACCAGCCCGCTAATCTAATTTGTAATGTATCCTTAGAACGTATAATTGGCTGTTTAATTTAATTCAAATTAACATAAGAATAGGAAATATAATCTGCCCGCATGGCGGTGGAGAGGAGCTCTGGGGGTTGCTGCCGAGGGGTTGAGGGGCCGGCTCTGCGCACGCCGTGCGGGACCGCTGCTCGTGGGGACGGAGGTGTCACTGTGGACACGTCACCGCGCGCTGCGCACGTGTGACAATAAATCACCCTTTTTCCCAGCCTCCTGAGTGTCTGTGTGCCTCATCCCCCTCCCTTATCTTTCTGACCATCTATTTAAAGCACACGTAGAGCGAGGGCAGCTCGCTTTGGGAAGCTCGGTAGCGACAGGGTGTGAAAGCTGGCAGGCGCCGAGTCTGATTATGTTGATTGGATATTGTCTAATCTGATTTTGATTGTGTACAGCTTTGATTGTAATTTTGATACGTCTGCAAAATGCTGTAGCTATTCGGAAAGCTTTGTGATTTAAACAGGTCTTTTTTTCTTTTCTCTTTTTTTTTCCCCCTGGGTTGGATAAAACAGAGGCAGAAACGTGCCTGGGGGTGAGCAGGGCGCTGGGGCTTTGGCACTCTGTACAAAACCACCTCAAAGCCCTTGGGTGAGCTGCTCTGCAGCAACACAGGGGACTCGTAGTTTTGAAGAGAGCTTTAGGAAACTCTGAGTGGGTTTTACATAATTTAGTTAAGTACAGCAAAGCCACTTGCTTATATACCTGATACCAAAATAAACCAGCTGGAGGAACAAGTTTGCTGTGCGATGATTTATTTAAATCCCTTTCTGTAAAGCATGGAGTGAAATCCTCTTAAATAACTGGGAAAGAATCAGTGTACCTCGAGGAGCAGAGCCCAAATGGAAACCCAGCTACGAGACGGATGAAATGGGATCTCTCTGTCTGCCTTGTATACATCCCCTCAGCCTGCTGCCTTCCCTCTATCATAACGTTAGACAGAAGCTGACTGGAAAAAGAGCTGGGCTTGAATTTCCCCTGAGCAGTAACAGTTGGTGCAGGGCTCTCATGGCCCAGGGTCTCTCCCGTTTCCCTGCTGCCAGTGGGAACCTCAGGCAAACACGAAGGTTTGGGTCAGACATGCAGAACCTGCTCTTGAATCACAGAATCATCAAATGGTTTGGGTTGGAAGGGACCTTAAAGATCATCTCATTCCAATCCCCTGCCATGGGCATGGACACCTTCCACTATCCCAGGCTGCTCCAAGCCCTGTCCAACCTGGCCTTGGACACTGCCAGGGATCCAGGGGCAGCCACAGCTTCTCTGGGCACCCTGTGCCAGGGCCTCAGCACCCTCACAGGGAACAATTCCTTCCCAGTGTCCCATCCAACCCTGCCCTCTGGCAGTGGGAAGCCATTTCCCCTCTTCCTGTCACTCCAGGTCGTTGTTCACGATCCCTCTCCAGCTCTCCTCGAGCCCCTGCAGGCTCTGGAAGGGACTCTGAGGTGTCCCTGGAGCCTGCTCTCCTCCAGGTGAACACCCCCAGCTCTCCCAGCCTGCCCCCAGAGCAGAGGGGCTCCAGCCCTTGGATCATCTTTGTGGCCTCCTCTGGACTCACTCCAGCAGTTCCATGTCCTTGTCCCGTTGTGGCCCCCAGAGCTGGAGGCAGCCCCGCAGGTGGGGTGTGCTGAGGGGGGAGGAGAGAGGCAGGGTCCCCTCGCTGCCCACACTGTGGGCTGAGCCTGGCACACAGGGGGTTTCTGGGCTGCCAGGGCACAGGGCTGGGTCATGTCCAGCCTCTCCTCCACCAGAATGCCCAAGTCCTTCTCTCCCAGGGCTGTTCTCAATGTTTACCTCTCCTGGGCTGTGCTCCTGCCTGGATCGCCCTGACACAGGAGCAGCTCCTTGAGCTTGGACTTGTTGAACCTCGTTAAGTTCCCGTAGCCCCACTTCTCCAGCTTGTCCAGGCGCCCCTGGATGACATCCTGTCCTTCTGCTGTGCCAGGTGCTCTTTTTGTTTCTTTCTGCAGTGGGGTGATGGAAGGTGGGAGGGGGAGGGTTCAGCTTGGCAGAGGATGAGCCTCTTCCAGCCCCAGCTGTGGGGTGAGGCAGCAGTGACCCCCTGCTCTGACACCCCACAGAGCCATGGTTCTCCTTGGCAGTGCCCTTTCACCAGTGCACAGATCCCTCCCTGCTCCCTGCTGCCTCTCCCACTGACTTCTGCACTCCAGTTAAATACAGGCTTTATTTTATTTTATTAAGGGCTTTCTCCCCACAGTCTGCGGTGATGAAGAGCACGAATCCAGGGGTGAGCTCTGGGACAATGGATTATTAAAGCCTACAGTGCTTAACTGGTTTTTTAACATCTGGGGTTTTGCTCTTAAATCAAGTATTAAGTCCAAATCCAACCATGAAACTAGGTGACCTGGGAAATTTAGCTTTAGCATGTGTATAATACTGTAGCTAATCAGAATTTCATATGCTGTAATAATATGTGAAACAGTAGATGTTTAGAATAAGCCTCCTCTGCCAGAGACTCATTATATTCTGTGCTGGTAATTAATAATTTTGGATAGATTCACACATTATGAAGAAAAAGCGGTTTTGTCTGAAGTGAAAATGATTGCACAGGTGCAGTAACATTTTTTATATAAATGGGAATGCTTAGAAGTAAACAAGCCATGAGAAAACGTGGGGAGCAGACAGAGTTCCAACATCTCTGCGTGCTCGTGTCACCTCGAGGGGGTGTCATTAGGGAGGTGAGGGAAAGCTTTTCCAGATGAAATTTGGGAGAGGATATGAGGAAGGACAAATCTCCATGTGTGGTGAGGTCATGCAGGCTTTCTTTAAAGGATTTTTTTTAAAGCGATGGCCGTGTTTCTAAATCTCCCTCCCTGGTTGTAGCTTCTGTGCTGGGGTTTTTGAGGATTCAGCGGGAGTTAGGACAAGAGAGAATGGCTTTAACCTGGCAGAGGGCACGGTTAGATTAGATATTAGGGGGGAAATGCTTTACTGTGAGGGTGGGGAGGCCCTGGCACAGAGAAGCTGTGGCTGCCCCAACCCTGGGGCCAGGTTGGATGGAGCTTGGAGAAACCCGGGCTAGCTGAAGGTGTCCCTGCCCATGGCAGGGGGATGGGACTGGATGGGCTTTAACATCCCTTGCAACCCAAACTGTTCCATAATTCTGGGAGTTTTGATCCCAAGTAATTGTTACTTCTACAGCTCTAATTCTCACAAAAACTGTTAAAAATACCAGCTGTAGGTTGAAAGCTGAACCGGGTGCCTGGAGAGAGACTTTGAGCCAGGAAGGCCACAGCTGGTCAGGAAGCAGCTGTGCCCTTCCATGGCTGTGGTCCAGGTGTGGAAGTTTCTGCTGAGGTTTTGGGGACTTTAGGACGAGTAGGGACGCAGTGTGGAAGAGGGGAGCAAGGGGATGCCTCGAGTGGGTCCACAGTGTGTTCCTGATGGATGGCGCAGTGCTGCCGCACTCACAGCCTGTCTCCTACCTCGTTACAACCCGGCATGCAGGGCTGGAGATGCCTTTTTTATTGCAGCAAACCCATTTCCACTGGAATCCGTACTTCTCAGAGAAATAATCACTTTCCTTTGCTGAAGCAGCAAGGCAGTGACACGTTGCAAAATGTCTCTTTCACGTTTCAGACGTACAGCAGTCAGAACGAGAACAACGAGGACTACGAGATCCCTCCCATAACACCTCCCAATCTCCCCGACCCGTCCCTCCTGCACTTGGTGGACCACGAAGCTGGATACCACTCCCTGTGCCACAGCCTCCCTCCGAACAGCCTGATCCCAGCGTATCCCTACCAGAACATGGACCTGCCGGCCATCATGGTCTCCAACATGTTGAGCCAGGACGGGCACCTCCTCTCCAGCCAGCTCCCCACGGTCAGTGCCTTTCCCCTCTCTCTCCCTTCCCTCAAAGCCGCTCTGTGTTTCCAGCCAGGAGGCAGCTGAGCAGAGAAGGGCGTTGGGGATGAGCTGTTTGCCATGAGGGCTGGGATGAGCCGGTGCTGCCCGCCAAGGCCGGGGTGTGTTGGCACAGAGCGCGGTCACCGTGCTCACGGTGCCAGTTTCACGCTTAGTTTGGTGTCCTCCTGAGCCTCGTTAACCACTCGGGATCAGGGGGATCAGGTCTTTTCCCCGCTTTGTGGAGCATCCTCCCTGACCCAAGCGAAGTGCACGTGCCCCATCCCCCACGGCAAGGTGGCCAGCCAAAGCCCCAGCGCCCTGTGTCCTTCCTCTTCCTCTGTCACCCCTGTCCCACCGCCAGGGTGGCCCTGGTGGCACCAGCAGGAGGAGCACGGATGCTCCCTGAAGGGAAAGCTCTGTCCTATTGGTTTCAGGGGGAACAGGATCCCTCCTTGCACTCACAAACTCAAATTGCCTCCTGGCTCATGCCACCGTGGGAAGGGGATACCTCGTTACGGTTCAAATGACTCATCTGCGGGGGTAAACAAGGCTGGGATAATGAAGTGAAGTGAAGCTCTGGGAAGAAGCTCCGGGGCTAATTAGACCTTACGATGCTTCTGCATCAGCAGCACCGAGGAAAGGTTGTGACTTGATTGTGACAGTGATACTGAATTAATACTGCTGCTGTTTGATTCCATTTTTCCCTCTTTAGCAGCTTTAGGCCCGTGGTTGGTTTTTGACGTTGTTTCTCTCTAAGATCGTTGATTTTGAATGACACTGATATCAAACAGAGTTAATTTTACTTAAAGAGCGTGGCTGGGAGCCTGGCCTAGCTGGGGAACGCTTGGTGTTGATTGCTTGAATAGATAAGGGTCTGAAAGGTAGTGGTATTTAAATATTTAAATGGGATATTATCTCTTAGTTCAGGAAAATCCCAAGGCTTTCTGAAGTCCTGATGAGTCTCTGAGTTTCATTGTTGGTGTGTTTAAGAGAAATATCATGTTCTGCCCATCAATATTGAACAGAGGCATATTTCTATGGAATTAAATATTACTTAGGGCTCTGTGTTACCTTTTAGGTTCTTAGGTGATTAAAACATCCATTTCTGAGACAGAAAGAGTCAATTTCAGATGAAATATTTTTCCCTGGTTTAATTTAAAGCACAGCCCCTTTGCCTGACCCCTATTTTCATAACACGATAATTTTATCCTGTGTTGATTGTCTCATTTTTGAGAGGTGATATTGCACTTATAAATCACTTTCTAAAATACCTAAAGAAAAAAAGAAGAGGGGGATTTATTAAGCAGCTTCTCTGCGTCTGAAATAATTTATTTTGGAGTAGTCCTTGGGAAATGTTCTCTTTCTTACTTTATGGTACTGTTTTACAAATGCAGCGTGGCGACGATAAATCAGGGCTGAGCCAGGGAAGATAAGAAGGGGACTTAGTGGGCTGTAAACGTAGAATAGAGAGATTAAGATTTGTTTGCCCCTTACCACGAAAATAAAAAAAGTCCAGTGAACCCTGAATTTCCCAGCTGAGAGTGAACTGGAACGGTTCAGTTTTGGAAACTCTCAGAGCTGTGATGCATCTGCAGAGGTCCCGGCAGGAAAGGGATCAGGGAGGGAGCTGTGTTGCAGTTTTAGGTCAGAACTAAACCCTGCCTTTTTTCCACTGAAAAGGAACACCTTCCGTCCCTTTTGGTGGGGAGTTGGGTCTCCCTTTCCTCCAGCAGCAGCCCACGATGGCAGCGTTGGTCCCAGAGCACACCTACAGCTCCTGTTAGTGCTGAGGGGAGCAGCACACGCACCTGAGGGCACAGAAAAGTCCTGGAGAGAAAGCACATTCTAAACTCAGGTGGTGAATACCTAATAGCCCCTTCCAGTGCCTGCAGGGGCTCCAGGAGAGCAGGAAAGGGGCTTGGGACAAGGCCTGGAGGGACAGGACACAAGGAATGGCTTCCCCCTGCCAGAGGGGAGGGTTGGATGGGATATTGGGAAGGAATTGTTCCCTGTGAAGCTGCTGAGGCCCTGGCACAGGGTGCCCAGAGAAGCTGTGGCTGCCCCTGGATCCCTGGCAGTGTCCAAGGCCAGGCTGGACATTGGGGCTTGGAGCAGCCTGGGACAGTGGAAGGTGTCCCTGCCCTGGCAGGGGGTGGGATGGGATGATCTTTAAGGTCACTCCCAACCCAAACCATTCTGGGGCTTGTTTGCCAGCACTTGCAGGAAGAGAGGGATTATCCCACCCAGGCAGTGATGGGAGGCCAGGCTGGGAGTGAGCCTTGCCTGCACAGAGCACGGAGGAGCTGGCTCAGCCTGCAGAGGTTTTGGGTTTGTTCCAGGGCCAGCGTTGCTCATGCAAATGCTGGAGCTGGAGCCTCTCCCCTCCGTGCTGCTCTTTGCTGTAGCTCACACAGGTTTTTGCACACACAGCTATTTCCTGCCTCGGTTGCCATGTCTGTTGGTTTGAATACAATGACAAACAACAAGCAGTTCATGGTAAAATGTTTAGACGCTGGTCAGACTTTTGCTCTAAAAATGTAACTTGAGCCTTAGGGGTTTTTAAGTCACAAAAGAAAAACAAATGAACAAATCTCTAACTGCTGGTAAAACATGAGCCAGGACTCACCGAGAGCCACAGGATTGGTATTTTTTCTTGAGAGCTCAGAAGTGAATGAAGGAAATCCAGGTGCAGATTGCTGTCCTGTGTGTGTCTCTTGTCCTGGGATGTCCTGACAGTCCCCTCAGACTGCATTAAACCTCCCAGTGCCTCTCAAGAGGAGCCTGCTGCTCCCGTTGTGCAGGTGACCAACTCAGAGGGAGTTCAGTCAGCACAGAAACTCCCATGGCAGGATGGCAGCCGGGCAGTGAAGGTGGATTTGCTGTGTGCCAGCCCCTGCTCCAGGCTCCAGCTCACCCTTGGGCTGTCAGATGGAGACCCTTGTCTGAGCAAAGCAGCTGTGCCCTGATGGGGAAACCCCAAATCCAGCATCACTTCTGCTTCCTTATCCCTTCAGCAGCATCACCCAGAGCACCCTCCACACCACCACTCTGCCCACGGACCAGCTCCACATTTCCATGTCATGGCTCTTCACTGCTGTTTCTGTCACTTTATTTCCAATTTTTTCCCCCCACCCATGAGTTTTTAGAAGTTAAGGAAGTTTTCAATCCCTGAATGGGGTGCAGGGAGCTGCAGAGCAGGGAAGCAGGGGTGGATGGGCAAGAGTAGGCAAAGAGATGGCACAGGATGTGGTATGTGAAGAACTGCTGGAAGCGGGTCTGGGAGGGCTGGGGGGGAGGCAGGGCTGGCACATTTGGGGAAGGTATTTTTATTTTCTGTGTTGTTGACAAGAAACAAACAGACAATTCTTACTGCTGTGGATTTTTTTTTTCTCTACTGATCTCTTTTCCTGTGGGAAAAAAAAAGGAAAGGAAGAGAAGGGAAAGAGGAGGAATGGCAGGAGGGAAAGAAAATGGGAGAGATGTGACTGTCACTGAGAAATGGCAGTAATTAGGGAAAAGTAATCAAAGAGCAAAAAAACCATGTTTTCCTTGGGAAGAGAATAACTTTGCTCACTGTGAACATCCCAGCAGTGTTACAATGTGGACAAGCAGCAGCTGAGCCTTCCAAGGATCCACAGGGAGTCCTGCTGGGCTGGGATCACACTGGGGCCGGGACCTGGGGATGTGGGGAAAGCAGGGGAGGGGGCAGGGATGTGCTGTGCATCGGTGGTGAGGTGGGTGCCCGCTGGGCTAAGGAGCTGCTGGGAATAAATGGGATTTCCGAGTGGATTTGGCAGAACATTTTTGACGGAAACCAAGGGCGATCAAGGTCAGAGCCCAGGAATCTCCAAGGCAGCACAAAGGTATTTCCATAAGTGTTGGACAGCAGCCAGGAGGGCTGGGGGTGCCTCTGCCCATCAGGTGGGACAGCGCTGGGGTGGGGGGAGCCAGGAGCCCCGGACTGGGGGGACAGCACTGCCCAGAGCCCCCAGCACTGCTCCAGGACCCCACAGCTGTGCTGGGCACAGGAGGCAGCTATACACTCCCAAAAAAGCAGCCGCCCTGCTCCCTCCTGCTCTGCGTGGCCAGGGGCAAGGTGGGCACAGCCATGTACTCCTGCACATGGGAAGCATCGTTTTGGGCACGTGGCTGCTCTTGTGAGCCAACGTGAGCTTTGGAGAGTTGGTTGGAGAGACTGACACCTCTCCTTGTGTCTGCGTCTTCCCATTGCTCCTCCTGATGAGAGATCTTTGTGACTCCTTTGAAGGCACTAACATTTCCTTCAGCCCGCTAGGATGACTTTTTTCTGCTCGCAGCAAGCTGGTGCAAGGGCAGAAAGGCTTTGGCCACGACCTGAAAGGTTTCGTTTCAGCTTGTTGAGTGGAACGAAATTATTTGAAAAATATTTAAAATCCTCCAAAAAGAAAATCCGTGGTGTAAAATGTCACCTTTCCAGTGAGCTGTGGAACCTGTTTGGGTAGAGGTGGGGGAGTAACAGTAAATGGGGGTGAATTGTAGAAGCAAGGTGAGTGCCACCCTGAAATTCCGGAAGTTTTCAGTTGACTTTGAAGAGCTCCTTCTCTGCTGTGGAGCAGAGAGAAGAGCCATAAAACAAACCAGCAGCAGCCCAGCTGCCTGTGTCCCACGAGAGAAATGGGAAAGCCGCCCTTTCCCAGAGCTGGGGTGTGCATTCCTGGGACGCTGCAGGGCTCCAAGGACAAGCTTCCCCCCTGGTGCTCCCTCGAGGGAGGCTGTCCTGCAAGGCCAGAACCCAGATTGCTCCAAACCCCATCCAGCCTGGCCTGGGACACTTCCAGGGATTGCTGCTCTGGGCGACCTGTGGCAGTTTTTACCATTGTAAAAAACTTGTTTTGTCAATTAAATATTGTCACGAAAGCCACGGAAGCTGTGCCAGTCTTTCCTGCAGGCCGCTGGAAATCCGTGATCCCGGCAGGCAGAGCAGTTTATGTGCTGTGGGCAAATACTTCCAATGCATCAATATTTCAACAATTTTGAATCACTGCCTGTTAAAATCAGTTCTTTAAAATAATCCATATCCCAGTGCAGTGTACAGGCAGCGTTGCCCTTCAAAGCAAGTTCCTGCTCTTCAGAAGAGACTTTATAAGTAAATAAATAAACCAACAAGAGCATTGGTCAGGTCACCAGCAGCAAAAACTTCCCTGAGTTCCCCTTGTTTCAGTCCTAGATGAGTTTTCACTGGCAATTTTGTGTTGTGAGCTTTAAGGTTTTGACTAATTCGGCTTTCTGCTTATTAATGGTTCAGTATTTAAAAACTAAACTCCCAAACATGAGGTGGAAAATAGTAATAACACAACCCTACATGAAGGGTTCTTTGTATTAAGCAGGGCCCTGTTTGCAATTCCCTGCTAGTGTTTTTCTCAGAGGCAATAAATGAAAGAAATATGTCTTTTTAAATTTTATAAAACTCAGAAAAATGGTTTTAAACAGCTTTTCTTCACCTCCTATAATTATTTATTTTCAAACAGTCCTTCAGGGTAATGTTCCGTTTTCTTATTTCACACTCCTTTTTCTCATAAATGAACCATCACTTCAATAAATCATTATGAAAACAGAGACTAACACAAACCCTGAAAGGTTGAAAGATTTATGTAACACATTTATGTTTTCCATTTTCTCATTCTGGTACTCCACTGCTAAAGCTAAGCTAATAAAAGCTGCTATTAATATTTCTTGTTGCCTGGCAACCACAGAGAGGGAGTAATAGCTTTAGCTAGAAAAATAGATGACCGATAAGGAAAAATTCAATTCTTTTATTATCTCAAGGGAAAATGGGCTTTTACTGGAACATTATGATGTACGAGTGTGAAGTTGAATACAAAGGATATTTTTTCAGTTGTTTTTCTATTTTTAATGAACATTATTTTACCTTCACAAACTCGTTTAAGGCATTTGCCCCACCTACTTGCGAGCTTAATTTAGCAACACCCACACACGCTTCTGGCTTTTAAGTATCTGTTGGCATTTTCACTTGGAAGCCCCTTCCCTCCGCGCCTCCCCCCGAGCCAGAGGGCTCTGTCATAAAATTTCGCTCCAGGTCGGAACCTGGGAGACAAGATTCCCGATCAAAGAGTAAATTGCTCTTGTGTGTGTTCAAAACTTGCTTTCTCAGAGGAAGGGGCTCGTGTGGAGAGGCGTTTTCTGAAGTTTTAGGTGTCGTGGCTGGGCTGTCTGTGCTCAGGGAGAGCGGGAGTGACTGCTGGTGCTGGAGGTACAAGAGCAGAGCTGCTGCCTGTGGGCAGAAATGTGGATGGATCCCTCTGGGAATGCCAAGGCTGGGGATGAACAGATCAAAAACAGCCCTGGGAGAAGGACTTGGGGGTGCTGGTGGATGAGAGGTGGACATGCCCCAGCCATGTGTGCCCAGAAACCCTCCATGCCCTGGGCTGATCCCCCAGTGTGGGCAGAAGGCGACGGGGGGATTCTGCCCCTCTGCCCCGCTCTGAGACCCCACCTGCAGAGCTGCCCCAGCCCTGGGGCCCAGCACAGAAAGGACCTGGAGCTGCTGGAGAGAGCCCAGAGGAGGCCACGGAGATGCTCCAGGGCTGGAGCCCCTCTGCTCTGGAGCCAGCCTGGGAGAGCTGGGGGTGTTCACCTGGAGGAGAGAAGGCTCCAGGGACACCTCAGAGCCCCTCCCAGGGCCTAAAGGGGCCTATAAGAAAGATGGGGCCAGACTTCTTATCAGGGCTTGTAGCAATAGGACAAGTGGGAACGGTTTCAAACCGACAGAGTTGGTTTAAATTGGATATAAGGAAGAAGTATTTTACAATGAGGGTGGGGAGGCCCTGGCACAGGGTGCCCAGAGAAGCTGTGGCTGCCCCTGGATCCCTGCCAGCATCCAAGGCCAGGTTGGACACTGGGGCTTGGAGCAACCTGGGATAGTGGAAGGTGTCCCTGCCTATGGCTGGGGGGTTGGACTAGATGGTGTTTAAAGGTCCATTCCAACCCAAACAATTGGGGCTGCAGCCCCTCTTTTCACATGGCTGAGGCAGCTTCTGAGCAGTCCCTTGCCGAGCACTGCTGTGAGAGGATTGGGGTGATGTGGGTCAGAGAGCAGCAGAGCTCATGAGGACTGGGCTGGGCATGAGAGGAGTGAGCCTGAGGAACCAGTACGGTTCACCCATGGGTGTCCCGTTTCTGAGATATAGGGTGTCATGCTACACTTTTCACACAAGGGAGCTGTTGTGACAGCTGAGAAGCAAAGCAGATGTGGGCTTTGCTTGATAATGGAAGGATTTCTCCCTGAACAAGGGAAAGGAAGGAGACAAGTTGTCACTTGGTCTGCCAGGCCAGGGAGAGGGTGACTGTCACCTGCCAGGGTGGGAATCTCATGTGGGAATCTGCCTTTTTTCCTGAAAACCTGTCATAGCCACCTCCCTGCAGGAGAACTGCTCCTCAGCAGGCGTTCCCTCCCAACCCAAACCATTCCAGGAGTCCATGTCCCAGAGCAAGGGGATGCAGGAGAGCATTCAGGTGTGCTCTTACCCACAGCACCACACCGTACTGCGCTGGAAGGGCCCTGCACGGTGAACCTCTGTGTGTGTGTGTGAGTCTGGCTGCAGAATTGCCTCTGCTGCCTGTGCCTCTTTTGGTTTTAGGCTGTAAACTGGGTCCTTATCTCCCACTGCTCATCTCTTGGCCAGAAGCCAGCGGGTTCCAACCCGAGGTGTACCTGCTGCTCTCAATGAACCAGCATCTCTTCTTCACTGCTTGCATTCCCCCTTTTAACTATTCCGTGGAAATTCATCCTCCTAAGCTTTCCTTTCCTCTCCTCGAGCTGGTCGCTCTCTCTGATGTACCAGTACTTTCGGGACAGTCCCAGCAGTGAGAGTCTCCTCACCAGCCATACAACCCTCGGGGAGGGCGCAGGCAGATCCCGGAGCAGATGCCGGGTGAGAGGGTCCCTCCTGTTTGTGCCGTGCCTGCCTCAGCTGCTGTGACACAATTTGCTTTGCTTTTACAGCACTTTCAGAAAGCACCGCCTGCACTTAAGCCCGCGCCTAAGCAAACTCGCGTGGAGCTCTAATCAGCGCGGTTTGCGTAAGGCCGGGGAGGAGCAGGAGGCTCGCGGTGAGCAGCGCGCGTGTCAGCGGTGTAATTAAAATATCAATTACGCCATGTTGACAGCGTGCCAAATGACTGCCTCTCGTGTGTGTGTGCGCTAAACTTAATCACTCCGAAGAAGTCTCCTCGCCAGGCCCGACGCGGCCGCGGTGCCGAACGCGACGCAAACGCGGCGCTCGCGAAAGCACGGCTGAGATATTACTTTGTGTAGTGGTGCCGTGCTCCAGAGCCGGTATCGTGTTCTGGAAATTATCTTTTAATGTACAATTTGTATTACTGAGAAATGTCACTTACTTTGCAGAACGTCTCGCCGACATAAAACCCAAGATTTATTCGTGTCATTTTTTTGTCTCCTCTGCCATGTTGATAATAAGAAGTCTACTTTATGTGCGTAGGGCCTGTGTCAGTTTTGAAATTTGGGGTTTCATAAAAGAGAGTGGTATAAATAAAACATGATATAAATTAAAAATATAGTGGAAAATAAAATCTCTGAATTACGGGAGCCGATGAGATGAATGCAGTGTGAAGGAGGTTTTCAGAACAATATCAAATAACTCCAGTAAATATGTTCAAGGAATGGGATGGATCTTTTTTAAGACCTGATACTGATCTCAAATGTGTTTGTCTCTAGTGTGGCGACATGCAGGTGGATGCCTGCTCTTAGCCCAGTTTTAACCCTTTAGGTTTAGGCTGTGTCCATCTTGGGGGTGAAATTTTTTCTCGTTCTTAGCAAAAATGCCCACTTCAGCAATTTTCCTGGGCGAGGTTAAAAATCCATTTTGCCTGCATCAAAAGAATCCTGCAAATGAGAACATGCTTTGCAAAATGAGAGACTTGGAAGAGAGTTCCTTTGGAGTCTGGGATGTGGCTTTAGGGAAAGAGTGCCCCAGCATGGGCAATTCCCCATTTCCTGGTGGAGGATTTGTCACCTCAGCCTCAGGAGCTGGGGCTGGTGCTTGGATGGGCTTTCCTCAGCTTCTTGGGCTCTGCCATGCTGTGGGATCATCTCTGCCATCTTCTTCCTCCCCAGATTTTTAAAATAATTTTTAAAAACGCAGGAAATTATGTCAAAATTGGCATGAGGAAAGATAAAGAAATTGAACGGATAATGGTCAGAAAGTGTTGGGATTACCCTTGTCCGTGCTGACTAATCTGGGGCGTTGTGAAATGTCTTGCCTTTAGTTGCAGCATGAGATAAATGACGCCAGATCATCTCTGCTTAAAGACTGGTTGTCTCTGGTGCAACAGTTTTAGGTGTGCTTGAACCTCAGGGAACAGCAGGTAAAGTTAACAGTGATGCGTTTCAGGGTCTCTCTGCTATCCAAGAACTGCAGCCAGGGCTCCGTGTGTGTGGGTGTGTGTGTGCCAGCACTGCAAAAGGTTCATGAGAGAGAGAGCTGCAGGCAGGATCTTCCTCCTTCCTTGGAGTGTTGGACAGGGCTTGGAGCACCCTGGGATAGTGGGAGGTGTCCCTGCCCACGGCAGGAGAGTGGAACTAGATGAGCTTTAAGGTCCCTTCCAACCCAAACCTTTCTGTGATTCCTTTGCTTCTCGCTGAACGTACTCAGCCCTCTCTCAGCTGATTAACCAGAAGCTGCTTCGCCCTCCCTAAAATGCTGTCTTTGTGCCTTATTTTGTGCATGTGACCCAATGGTGCAGGTCATCCGAGGACTTGTTTTTGTTTTGGTCGCACACAGGAAAACAGAGGCGTTGCCAGGCAGGAATAATCCCCAAGGCACGTGTCTCTGCACCTTCTCCTGCATCCCATTCCTGCTCCCTGAGTGCCAACAAAGCTGAGCTTGCATTGCCGCTTTTGGACTGACAGCAAGGGCCTAATGTGAGGGAAGGAAGGTGGTTTTGCCCAAGAGATGGAGCTCCCTGCATCCTCCTGGAGCTTGCACCACGTGCCCACCTTGTTTGCTGTCCCTTCTGCCCCGTGCTTCTCTCCTCTTTTCTCATTTCCATGGGAATAACGAGATGTGGTGGCTGTGGGCCTGTGCCAATGCAAAGAGCCTCCAAAAGACAGGTGAAGGGTTTTAACTTTCATCATAACCCCTGCCACACCATCAAGTGTTCATGTTCCCACGTGTGCTCCCACCCCACATCATAATGTGACACGAAGTCGTCTTTGAAGTGCAGCAGGCAGCTGTAAATAGAACAATTTTTTGCCACTTTTTAACCAGCATCACCTCTGATACAAGAAAAACCAAAGTAGTGTATCTGGCAACCCTTTGCCATCCATCTTATGCATTTTGGTCGATGGTGCAGCCCGCCTTTAATTGCCCTTATCCCTTAGTTCAATCATATTTATCTCCTAGCTGTCACTGGCCTCCTCTCAGCATGTTCCCAGGGTGCATTAACCTGCTCCAACAATTATTCACTGCCCCGGACGAGGAGGGGCTGTGTAACTTTGAGATTCGTTCCCAATCACACACGTGCTTTGCTCTCCATTGCTTTTCCAGAAGTTTCAGCCCCAAATGGCCTTGCAGTGACTGGTGTCGGTGCCATTCCCGTCCCTCCCGGGGCAGGAGAGCACAAAAGGATGGAAATTTCCACGGCTTTTGTTTCAGCTGCAGAAGTTATGATGACTGTTCGCTGCTGTAGGTGTGTGCACGTTGAGTGAGTCTTTTTGTATCATTTAAATGGGAGCCGTTTTTAGAGGCAAATAACAGAAAGTGCTTACAATAAAAATAATGGGCTGTAACAGGCTTTGTTATGCAATGAGGAGATCAAAGAGCCACCTCAGCCACTCGGCTGAGCACTGGAGTGACAGGAGGAATGGTCCCTAATTGGTAGGTAAGATTTCCTCAGCTGGTAAATAGAAATGGTAATCCCAGCCCTTTCAGAGGAGTTTGCTGTGAGTGACGGCGCAGAGCGAGGGAGAACACAAACAGCAATCCTGAGGCAGATTTCCCTTTCTTCAGCCAACACTCCCAATCTCTACCTGCATTTTGGGTGAGAATCTGGGAAGGTCCAGCTGCCAAATTCAGACCCCATCCCAGAAGACTGAAAGCTCTGAATGCGAGAAGCACACCCTAGAAAAAGCTCCGGCAGCCCCTGCTTCTGAGTGGTACAGGCTGAACCACTTCACATGCCCGTAGCCCGAGAAATCAAAGTTACCATTTAAATGAGGAGTGCTACTTGAGTCCTGCCTCTGTGAAGAGGTGTGGGATGCAATGTCAAGAGAAATTATAATGATTGCTACAGATGCAGCTTGTCACAGAAAGAGAAGAATGTTTCTGCGTCTGACACATGGCAGCGAGCCAGCTGGTAATGTTATATGTCCGAGTGTTTCACTCGGGCTCTGCTGGCAGCAAAGCATTCCTTAATGCTCTGCCTGGCTGTTACATTTGTCTCCCAGCACTGCAGAATCCCATTAGGAACCTCCCGTTTACACCGTGGAAATTGTTTGGTCCCTGCTGAGGGCGGCGCGAGGGAGGGAGCCGGGTATTGCTGCAATCCTTCAACATCCGCGGGAATCGCCGGCGTCGTATTTCTCACTTATCTCTGCTGCCGTGGGCATTCCTCATCAGGGATCGAGGTGTCCTGGAACCTGCAGCAGGCAGCTGTGGGATACCAGAGTGCTGTCGGAGGGAGCGGGATCTGCTCCCTTTCCCAGTGCTGACCCCAATGTCCTTTTGTCCGAAGCCTGGGTATCAATTTGGAGTTCAAAGAGTCCAAAGGTGGGTCTGCAGTGGCCAACATGGGCAGTCCCATCCCACCAGGGCTGTGTTGGACATGGTTCCCCCCCACGGATACCTGTCTGGTCCCTGTGGAAATGGGCAGCAGGGCAAGTGGAGCTGATGGAAGGGGAAGTGGCAAACCGGGAGGAACATTCCTTCTCCTTGTGCTCCTCCTGAGGCAGAGGTGGATGAAATCAGGCCAGTTTGAGGTGTTGCCACAAGAAAAGGGACTAGCAAAGTGTCAGAGAGTGGCTGCCCTGACCCAGGACATTTTCTGTAGAGGAGAAGTGGTTTTTGCCAATCTCTGCCGTTCTTGATGTTATTTGGCAAACCGTAGAAAAAGCAGCAATTGAAGACTCAGGCACCTCATGATTTGGGGGGTCTCTCAAGGTTTTGTCATTACCCTGGATGCTCTGTTGTTTATGCTTTTGTATTAACGATGCTGAATGTAGGCAGTGAGGGATGAAACTGGAGGGTGACACAAAGAAATCGGACATATTTGGGACAGAAGAAAGGAAATTCACAGAGATGTAAGCATAGGAGGGAAATAGGCTGCAAGATTGCAAAGGCAGTTTGTTCAGCGTTGATACATGTGGAATTAATACATGTTGAGGAGAAAGATATTCACTATTCATAAAGCTTGCAGTGCTCTGGACTGACTGCCAGAAAGCACCTCAGAAAACCTTGTGCCCGGATAAGGGGTCAGAGGACAGGATAAACTCCTGGAGGGGGGTGGTTTGGGGAGTTGTACACTCTGTTCTGTGCTGGTCATCCCGTCTCAGGCAAGAGGGAGAAAAAAAGAGGCTCAAAGAATAGAAACTGAAATGATTATGGGTATGAAAAGATCCTCTGCGATGGCAGACGCTCAGTTTGAGAAGAAGGCAAACAAAATAATTGAAAGTATGAAAGTGCATGGAATACACAAGTGAGAGCAGCTACATCAGGAAACATCGTGGGAATTGAGATTTGGAATTTCAGAGCAATTAAAGGGAATACTTTTGTCCACACAGGCGAGGATTAAACTCTGCGGCTTGCTGAGAGTGAGGGTGAAAATGAAAATGGCAAAAAGATATTTTTAAAATGCTTAGGGATCTACCAAAAACATGGGGAGTTGCTGTAGCAGATGTTAAAATGTGTGTTGGTGGAGAGGTGGAGGTTGTTGTTACATGCAGTCAATTCAAAGCTGATTTCTGGCTGGAATTAATCTGAAGCTGGGAGCACCAGGTCCCATCTCACCGGTATCGTGTCTCATTCCAGAAGGGAAGGTGTGGAGGAATGGGACCATCTCTGCTTTGGGCTCCTGCGAGCAGTTTACCCATACTGATTTTGCCACAGAGCATGGTTAAAAACCAGTGACGGCACCAGCTCTGACTCCGCTGTTACATAGAAATGCAAGCAATGTCTCATTCCCCTCTGCATCCAAACCCTGGATCCTCTTCTCCTTGACAGGGTAGGGATGGAGATTCGGGCACATTCCCAAATTAAACCTCATAGTATTAATAACTCCTTATTACTCAAAGCGTTTTTAATACATCTCATCAACATCACCTTCTCACACATAAAGAGAAGGTCTGTCCCAGCACCTTTTTTCCAGTTCCTACTGCTGCCAGCCCCTTGGGACAGACCAGCCTTTGCAAAACACCTCTTTGAACGTGCACCTTCCACATGGGCCTGGTTTGCACGTGCAGGACTGGTCTCTGGAAGAGCCCAGCTCCAGTTGTTAGCACACGTTTTGTGCTCTTGGTGCAAAACATCCATCTGCCACTGCCAACCCACCTGCTCCACCACAGGTTTCTGCCCAGTGCTGGAGACAATCCCGCACACAGCTCCAAGTTTCACGCTGCTTGGGCTTTTTCGTGGCACGTTTCCAGCTCTGAATCAGTTCTCTGTGTCTGTCCTAGAGACTCTTGGATTATTTCAGCCTGTGTTTTTTAGCAGCAGCAGCCTACAGACAGTTGGCCATCTGGTTGGCATTAATCTGGGGGAGGAGGAGGCACCTCTACCTGCAGGAAAATCGCTTCCCTTGCAAAACGAGTCCTGTCAACTTTCACGTTCCTGTTGAGCCGAACCGAGAACACCCAGTTCTGGTGAGAGAAGAAAATGGGATAGCTGGGGCATAGTCCCTGCCCAGCTGTCCCTGCACAACCCAAAGCTGGGATCAGCAACTGAAGTTGAGCTTTTGCTTTGATTTCCATGTCTTGGCACCTCGATGAGGTGGAAGGTGCCTGCCCCTGTTGGAGTGCACTGTGTGCTGGAAGAGAGACAGGCCCTGAGGATCAGAGAGAGGGGCTCTGTCCTGGGCCCAGAGGTGACCCTGGGAGTGCATCCAGGTCACCGGGGATGGACTGAGAGAGGATTGTGTGTTTATGGACAGACTGGGCCTGTGAGAAGTGTTCATTGGAGTTTGTGGCCTTATAGGGCATTGTTTGCCTGTTACCATCATAGGTAAAATCTGTGCAATGCCCCAGGTGATTGGGGGACACTGTGGGGAACATCTTTCCTGTTTATAGGATGTGATATCCTGTTGGGTGCTGGGATTTAGGGAATTCTGACTGCGCAATAAACGGCTTTGCATTTTCCATCTGATCAGCAAGGTCCTTGCCCGTGTCTGAGTACTGCATGCCCCCTCGCCCAGCCTGGCAAGGCGGGCGCTGCTCAGCCTCCACAGCCAGCTGGGGTCGGTTTGGTTGGTAGTGTTGGCTAGCTCTCTCTTTTGGGAAATCCGTTCCTTTTTAAGCTTGTGTTTTATGGTGGCACAGGGTGGGGTTCTTGGGGTTGTCCTCTGCAGTGGCAGGAGCTGGACTTCAGTGATCCCTGTGGCTCCCTTCCAGCTCAGGATATTCTGTGATAGGATTTGTGGCTACCACAGCCTCACTCCCCTTACAGCTACCCTTAAGAAAATACATTTGGGGTTGTTTTTCCTCTAACAGAGCTGAGGGTACAGTTAGGCCCCTGTGTGGGATGTGGGAGGTGAAAGGTCCAGAAATAAACCACACTGTGGAGCTCAGAGCTTCTGTGGACACAGAGCAAATATTTGCTGGTGACAGAATTGTCTTCATGGCCCAAGAAGTTACCCCAGGGCTCTCCTGGGGTGTCTTAGGTACCAGGCAGCTGTAAGTGAACAATAAGGTTAATTTTAAGGCCTCCACACTGCAGGCTAAAGGATAGAAAGATCTGTATTTATGGGTCCTCCTATTGCCTCTGTCCCATCAGCTCGCTGAGAGGACCCAGCACTTCTTGCTCAGCTTGGTCTCCTCAGGGGATTCATTTCTTCTTCATCATCTGCCTCTTCCACCAGAATTTCAGCCCCCTCATGGAGGCCAGGAGATGCTCTATGACATCTACAGAGAATCTGAGAGTTGCCCTAAGAATTAAACCCCAACAGCAAAGACCAAGACAGAAAAAAAAGGGGATTAAATCCTTCCACCACAGCAAATAGTGAACTGGTGGAGTCCTGGTTGTGCCAGGAATCCCTACAACCTGTTCCAAGAATATCACAAGGCAGATTAGACATCCCTGTCCCACCTGGGGTACGGCCGATTTTGAAAGTCCTTCTTTTATAATCGAGCTCACGTAGTTCTGCCACGGCTGTGCTGGTTGACAAGGCAGAAATCCAGTTCCTGGAGGGCTGGAAGCCAAAGTTCAGCCCGGAGTATTCTGCCCTGGTGAGGAGATTGTATTGATGCCAAGTGGAAGAGCAATTCCACTGCGGATTCCCGGGATGTGTGTGTAGCTGAGCAGCATGAGGTGAACATCTCCCCCGCTAACCCCGTGGCTACTCGTTTTACAGTCGAGATCTGTAACGTTAAGCTGGTTGTGGAAGGGCTCCCGTGTGGAATTCTGCCAGCAAGTGGGACTTCTTTCAAACGTGGATTTTCTCTGGCTGCTCACAGTCGCAGAGCATTGGTGAAATGCGACCTGATAGAGCCTCCCTGATGTGGATTTCCCAAGAATTTGATGGAAAAGAGCCTGGATCTGCTAGGATCACACAGAGCTGCGTTCCTGGGCTCTTTGCACGTGCAAGGGATGGTTTGTGTGTGCCTGTCTGTACACGTGGCTGTTGTGCACTGATTTCGGGCCTGCACAGGAGAACTTCTCTCCGTGCCAATCCTGCCTTTCGATTTTATGCTTTGCATCTTACGCCTCAAAAATCCAGGACTAAATTGAGGCCCCTTCGACAGTTTGTATTTCCTGATCCATAATGGTTGATGGGAGCTGGAATTCTTCTGAGTGACAGTTTGCTTCATTCCCTTTTGCTTTGCTTTCTCACTGAAGTAGAAAAGTCATATACAGAGCAATGACTTAGTGCAGTCAGCAGCAATTCAGCCATGCTGATTTATTTGAGCCATTCACCGAGAAGTCCTGCCCTGCTCTGGAAGCGCTGGTGCCCGTGAATTTCATGTTGATTTTTACTGCTGCTTGTGACTGGTCAAAGGTTTTAGTTATTACAGCCAGATTTTTTTCTGTTGTGTTCCCTGGGTGATGCTGAACTCAGTTAACCAGCTGTCCTTGGAGGATGCATGGATGGATCTGGCTGGAGGTTAGTGCAGTTTGGGAGTGGGCTTCTGGCAATGATTTTAAATCACATTCCGTTGTGTTCACATTCCTGCAGTGCTTGTGTTGGTGTTGCTGCACGATCACTGTAAATAGGCGTGAGGAAACAACCAGTAACATTTTCGGCACCCGATCGATCGCTTGGCACACTCAGATGCTGTGTACACCACGAATTATAATAACTGGACCTCAGTTACAGCTCACATTGAAGGTTCACCAGGGACAAATTAGAGGAATAACTGCAATTATGGCTGTAGCAAGATGGCTGCTTTGTAGTCCATCATCTACAGTAATTTAAAAATGTGGATCATTAAAATCAATACATATTGCAACCAGACCTTGGGAGCTCCGTTCTCCCTCACACAGACGTGTCAGTCTTGTCAAAGCTGGGAGCCAAAGTTACAGAACACAGCATCAGCTCAGGGAAGGTTGGACTTACTCTTTCCTCTAAGAAACCTTTTCCTCATTCGCTTCTTCCCTGTGTTTATCACTGAACAGGAATGCAAGTATTTCATACAATCACAGAATCATTTAGGTCAGAAAAGACCTCTGAGATCATCAAGTCCAGTCATTAACCTGACACTGCCGTGCCCACCACTAAGCCATGTCCCAAAGCACCGCATCTACGTGGGGTTTGAACACTTCCAGGGTTAGTGATTCCAACATTTCCCTGGACAGCTTGTTCTGATGCTTGGCCAGCCTTTCAGTGAAGAAATTCTTCCTACTGTCCAACCTATACCTCCCCTAGTATTTAAGGACGTTTCTTCACCATGGGGAAACTGAGGCCACCTGGTCGCTGTACATTTAGGTGACTTCTTCCGTGCCAAAAAAACTAGGAACATAGAGGAAAGAAGGAGAAATCCCCTGCCCTGATGGAGATTGGGCCAGAGGCACTGAGTACAGACAGTGCCCTTCTTGACTTATGGAAGGTCTCTAAGAGATAGAAGCTCACAGAGTCCTTAGAAAAAAAAATTCTCACTGAAAAAAAACCAGGTTTTTCAGCTAAAGTCAAGAATAAGATTCCCAAGTGCAGGGCAGTGTCAGTGTTGAGTGTGGACTATAAAATACTAAGTATTGAGCCTGGGTATTTTGTTAGAAGCATTCCAAAGGTGTAAAACACCACGTTAATAAGCCAGCTTCGGGGGGTGATACCCAGGGTGGGCCTGAATGAGTCCCCCAGGTTTCTTTCAGAGTAAGAAGCTCTCCTGGAGTGTGATTCATTGAACTGTCTGAAATACCTTCCCTGGGATGAAGCAAATGCCTCTGCAGGGATTCGAGGAGGACCAGGCCCCGGCTCAGACGCATTAACCCACATTTTGGGTGTCTGTGTTTGCACACATGGTAATTTTTCCAGGAAGAATTTCATGTTGGAAGTGAAGCTTAGTAAAAAAATTCACATTCTGTCTTTGCAACACGCTGAAGAGATGTGAGTAGACATGAGCATGGCGAGGAGCAGCTGGAGTCGGGAGTGAAATCCTGGTCCTCGGAGGGCAGGGCAGTGATGGGGTGGGATGAGCCGGGGCTGAGGTGCAGGAGGGAAAGGGCTGAAGGGACAGAGGAAAGCTGTCATTTGCAGCCTTTTCAGCTGATACACAAGAAAGGAACTTCACAGAATCATGGAAAATCAGGACAACATTTGCCAGCTTCCAGTCATCTGGCACCTGTCGGGGTTCCCAAGACTGCTCAAAAATCCTTGAGAGAGGTTTTGTGATGACGTCAGCAGCTCTTTGAGGATTCTCCCATGAATTTCACCAGGCCCCGTGGATTTGTAGGGATCAAGCTGGAGCAGCAGTTCCCGCACAATTCAGGACCAGCTGGGAGTTGATCATTCTCACAGTCCTGATCCTCCAGCTCCGGGCACTGAGACCCCCTTGGTCCATCATCTGTGTTGAAGACGGAGGCAAAGAATGCATTAAACACCTCAGCCACGTCCATGTCTCTGTTTGTGAGGGGACATCATCACCCCCATCCTGGAATCCACTGACGTTATTTCTACGCTGCCTTTTGCCATTAAGACATTTGAAGAATCTTGGTGGCATTCCTGCTGGGGTCACACGGAGGGACATTCCTCGGTGCATCACGCCCTGCAGCATCGCCTGCGAAGGCAAAGCAGCGGGACACGACCCCGCAGTTGTGCAGCAAGGGACGTTTCCTGTCGTCACCTCGTGTTTCTGAAGGGTTGGGACACCCAAGAGCCTCTCCTGCACCACGGTGCTGCAGCCCAGCCCTGGCTGTGTGTTCCAGGTGTGCCTGCAACTGTGCATCAATCCCATCTGGCTGAGGGAGAGTTGTAAAGGGAAACATTGACACTGGTGTTCGCTAAAATGTCCATAGCAAAATTCTTCCATGGATCAGGAGTTTCCTTCCCATTTTGTCCCACACTTAAAACCTGACAAATTTTGCTTCCAACGGACTGTCCGTCCTGCGTCTGCAGATTCTGCTTCTGGGGTGGAGGCAGCTCCTGGAGCCATCAGTCTCACTTGGGCCACGAGATGAGGAGATCCAAAGGGGACACCAGTAATGACCCACCCTATTTAGGGTGCTGGATACAAGGATTTACCCACTCCCAATCCTCAGGGCTTCAAGCCGAGCGAAGTGGCTTTTCCCAGTGTATGTGAGTGCAAATTGCAAGGCTGGGTGAATTACAGCAGGGTCTGTAGGAGCTCAGCCACCTCTCCCTTTCTCAGGGAAGCAGAACGAGCCCTGGATCTGGGAGCATAAAGGAAAACATGTCTGAATCATGCATTGACATCACCAGGAGCGCTGCAGCTCTCCGACTCGCGTCAGAGCTGGATTGACATGGTTACAGGAGAGCGCGTGGCTCTTAGTATTCTGGGAGAGCTGCTACTGTGCCAGAGAAAATTATTCACGGATCAAAAGAAAGAAAGGCATTAGCTGCACAGAGTGTCAGGATTGTCTGTGTGCCACGGAGAGGCTAAAACGAGGTGCCAGCTGTGGTACACAAGAAACAGCTGGAAGAAACACCAAAAAAAAGGCACAGATCAGTCTTGAAAGAGGCTTGCAATTGAAGCCAAGGTATCGCTTACTAATTTATGGGGAAGTACAGCGGGTGCAGAGCCCCGAGCTGACTCACAGGCGGGTGATCTGGAACAAGAGGGATCACAACAGAGGAGTGGAACAGTCGGATGCTTTCTGTCACTGGAAATAAAGGTTGAGGTGAACAGATGATCTGCCAGCCACAAAGCCGTAATTAAGAGATGCCAAAACAGCTTTTTGTCCTACAGGGGGTGGGAAAAAGAGAATGCAAAGATCACAGAGGAGATGGTGGTTCCTGCCGTGCACACAGAGGAATACAGGAGGGAATAATCTTGCCCGTGAGGAGTCACATTCAGATTCCAACAAGCAAATGCTGCACAGAAGGTTGAGTCCTGTGGTGGAGGCACATCGTGGAAAAAGGAGCGGATACAAAATTACCTTAATGCCTGAAATATTTTAGTAGTGGTGGAGTGTTAAACTTTGACAGGGTGAGTATTGCCAGTGGAGCCGTGGGTGGTCAGCAACAATCCACTGTGTCCACGGGTGGAAGTAAAGCTGTGTGTAAAATACTTGTAGGTGCCTGGAGGAGGAGGTACCACGAATGCATTTCAGGTTTAGGAACATCCAAATACAGTGGTGGAGGAAAACCTCGTGTAGACTTTACTTTCCTTGAAACTGGGCCTAAAATCCCTCAAACCATCCCAAGCCACAAAAACGCCTCGGCCAGAAACAACTTTACAAAAACATTGTTTCATTAAACTTCTGCGGTTTTGAAGTTGCTCGCTCAGCTGAGCCATCGGTAATTAGTGTTTAAACACTCTGTGAATATTCATTAGCTTTGCCAACCCTCCTGGCAGAGGGAAATCACTCCTGGCATCCAGCGGGGCTGGTGGTCAAGGCCCTCAGCAGGGATGCTCCGGAGGGAGCTGCTGGGGATGCTCCGCCGGCTCTCCCTGCGCTCACCTGGGGAGCGGCTCCTGGGCACCGCAGCCATCAGCTGAATCTCCTGCCGGGATAAACTGCTTGGCCTTTGGTCTCTTCGCTCATCCACTTGCTAATGAGATTACCCCACATGACACGGGGACAGGGATATTATCATCCCCTGAGCAAGCCAGCAGGGTTTGTTGTGTCCGTGAGAAAGTCCTGGCCGGTGTTCACTCCAGAAAAAAATTCCTGTTTTTTCTGGGAAGAAAGCAACGGCTGCTGTTATTTCCCACCTGGCAGCTCCGATCTGAGAGGCTGGAAGTCAGTGCACAGGAGGGAACATCTGAGTCTGGGGGGTTTTCCTGGACCTTGCCGCGGTGCTGTGCCGGCCAGCTCGCTGCCGGGCACCGGGCACTGCCTCACCGGCTGCGGGCGGAGGCGGCGGGTGCGACCGCAGCGCTGGAGGGCAGGCGGAGCACCCGCTCCTGTTCGCCTCACCCACCGACGGCAGCGTGCCTGGAGGAGGAGGGAAGGAGCGGAGGGACTCTCTCGGGAAACGGAGAAGGGTTTATTCCAACAAAAAAACACGAGAAGAGCCGATGGATTTAGGCGGGCGTGGCGTTTTTATACCCCTACATAACAGGCGGGGAGAGCACACAATAACCAGTGAAATATCAGGTTTGGGGTCTTACAAAGGGGGGCAGAAGGGACCAGGGCGAACGGGAGAAGATGTGGGGAGCAGAGGGTTAACAGGAGCCAATTACCAACCGAGGAACACGGAACTTTCCAGAGACAGAAGCAAATCTGAGCATAACGGGGAGCAGCCGATGGTCACGGCGTGCTCCACACAGCAGTGCTCACTGTGCCTTCCAGCCCTGGTGCTGGGGAGCCTGCAAAGCACTGCCCCTGTCGGTCTGCCTGCTCCAGCTGACCACGGCTCTGGCCATGGCTCACCCCAACAGGACCTCACTGCACTGCTGGGAACACTCCGGAGCCCTGGAAGAGCCTGAACCTCCGATACCTTCAGTCTCATGTCACCAACCCTGTTTGCAAGGGAGGGAATATTTTAATTTCCAAATTTACCTCGTGTGTTATGTGGTGCTGCCGCCACCAAGTCCCACGATGTCATTTTTACAGCTCTGGTCAGAGCGGGATCTCGCTTCGAAATGAAACCGTTCAGGCTTAAAATAGAAACCCGCCTGGAATTGTACAGCCTCGTGAGAATGACTTTTTAGGGCTGCTGCTAAAAATGCCCCATTGAAAGACTATGAGGTGCTGCAGAGCCATCAGGCCGCCACACGCAGGGATTTTATGGCGGCTGCATTTTATTTCCTAATTTTGGCAGGCCAAAGGCTGGAGACCAGAGAGCAAATACGCACAGTGTTATCTCTGTATTCCTGTCTCCTGCGCAGTGGGAGCAGGGCACAGCACAGCTGCTGGGATGCCAGCTCAGACTCGGGGCCACCCCATGGGTGTCACCCCAGGATTTGGCCTGGGCGGTTGGGAAAGCTGCGGTGCCAGAGCTGTGACGTGGCCGCACGTGCCAGGCTTTGAAATCCTGCCAGTCCACATGTTCAAGGCAACCAGGAGGGAAAGGAGAGCCGCCCAATATTAATTATGACTTTTGAAGCTTTGCCTAATTACATTGTCTCTCTTAAGACAACGACACAAATATTTATGAGTGGGATTTTTTATTCTCATTGTAATCAGTGACATAAATAGGTAACACCTTTATAAAGAGTTAATAAAAATGTGTCAACACAAGCTCCAGCACAAACTATCGAGCAGTGTGCAGTAAAACATTCCAGTGTTTATTGTATTGATTGAATATTCATGAGATGCCAATTTAAATTACAGTTCACAACTGTTGCTGTGTCTAATGAATAATTTAAACAAGTGTGGCCAAAGAGATTTCAACGCTGCATTAGCAAACTGCAAGGGATTAAGCAACAGAGAATTTATAATTAGCTTTGTATATCCTATAATAAATTCATTGGAAAGATGGTTTTAATTATCCCACATGTTAATTCAGAATTCAGTGCATTAATTTTCGATTGAAAAGTAACCCTTTCTTCCCAGATAATATATTTGGCTTTTCTTCATCTTCTGCATCTCAAGAAGAGAGCATTGCAAGTGTGGAACGGCTTAATTTTTGCAAATCTCATCCATCGTGACACAGCATTTGTACCTGCCCATCTCAGGTCTGGAACAATTCCTTTTTTCCATTTCCAGCTGGGGAAGCTGAGATCAATGAGATCAAATCCCTTACTACAGGCTGGATCCAAGAATGCTGCTGGAGCTTCTCCCACATCTCTGTGCTGCTGCACATCCTCTTTGATACACCCGTGGCTACTTGGGCAATATTGTCTGTTCCTGGCAAACAAGTCTGGGAAAGTGATAAAAGTTTTTGGCAGTCGTCTCCTATAAGCAGCTTTAGGGTTTTGTTTCCGAAAGGAGAATGTGTGCAGATAACAACTGTAAACCCCAGAGCTGGAGCTGAGATTGCTGCATTCTTCAGAGCAGAAGAGGGATGGTTTTGTCTCTATTTGGCAAGTTTATGGAGAGCTTTTTCTGGGGGAGATTGGCCCTTTTGCCCATCGGGACAGGGGATGCAGAGTCCCTGCTGTTTGTTCGTGTCCAGGGAGAGGAGGGCAGCAGCCCTGTGCCTGTGAGGGGCTGGGGGCTGCGCCGACAACAACAGCAATGTTGGCTTTGACCTCAGGTAACAAGGGGACAGCAATGTCCTCAACAGCAGAGAGGCCTGAGCTCCTCATCTGTTGATGCTTGGCCCTTAGAAAGTGTGAACACTTTTTGTGCTTTCCCCTCCACCTGCTCCCCTTAAACCATCCCTTCACCTTGCTGGTCATCCCTAAAGCCCGTTCGTAGGTACAGACACAGTTGTAGCTCTTGCAGAACCTCAACACTTGTGCTGACATGCAGTAATGATGCACGGGCAAGGACTTTGCACACGAGATGGAGAAAGGCAAAGCCATTCATTGCGCAGTCAGAATTCCCTAAATCCCAGCACCCAACAGGATATCACATCCTATAAACAGGAAAGATGTTCCCCACAGTGTCCCCCAATCACCTGGGGCATTGCACAGATTTTACCTATGATGGTAACAGGCAAACAATGCCCTATAAGGCCACAAACTCCAATGAACACTTCTCACAGGCCCAGTCTGTCCATAAACACACAATCCTCTCTCAGTCCATCCCCGGTGACCTGGATGCACTCCCAGGGTCACCTCCGGGCCCAGGACAGAGCCCCTCTCTCTGATCCTCAGGGCCTGTCTCTCTACCACCACCTCGTGCACTCCAACAGTGAAACTCCCTGGCCAGAAAAAACCTGGGAAGTGTTCCAAGGAACAGAAATCCTTACACCTCCGTGAAGCCGCCCATGCTCAAAGCTTGTCTGGGAAGCTCCAAAGATGTCGGGGAGGAAAGTGCTTCCTTTCCAGGTGGTTTTGTTTAATTCCAGGGCAGCAGGTTAATGGGATTGCTGGGATATGTGGCTTGATCTGGAATGTAAACACGAGCCTGGCACATGTCCTTGGTGTCTGATCAGATGGAAATGCAAATGCGGCGCCGAGCGTGGTGTGCCATCCAAAATGTTTTGGTGACACAACGCGCAAGACAAAATAACGATCAGTTTTTTAATTGAAATGTTTTCTGTTGCATTTGAGTCCTGCCATATCCATCTAATCAACAGCCTGGCACCAGGGGAATGTGCCTGAGCTGGAGGTGGAAGCTCCTTCGGGAGCGTGGAACACCCAGGGCTGTCCCAGGAGCCACCGGCTGCGTTCAGGCTTCCCCAAAGACCTTAATTGCTGCTTGAGTGCCTCTGTCTTCTGGGTGACTGGAGTTACTTAAGTTGATGAATGGAGAGCATGGCTGGAATGCAGTAATGTTGTTGTTGGCACTTATTGATTAAAACCTCAAGACTCAATTGATCAAGCTCCCCAGTGCCGGCATGTAATCCCAGGGGAAAAAATCAAGCCTTTAATGGGGTTATTCTTTACTCTTGGTTTACCACTTGGGGTTATATGTTTTGGGAGGGAAGGAAGTGTTTGTGATGGCCTGAATCCCTGCTGTTACCAGGATTAAATGGAGACTGGCAGTAGGAGCACTTGTTATTGTGGCAACCCAGTTCTGGGCAGACCCAAGCCTCATTTAATATGGCATATCTCACCTCCAGGAACTGAGTGTCTGGGAGTTAGAAGGAAATAAATGAATCTCTGAGGTGTTTGTTATCCATCCTGAGGAAGCCCAAGAGGACAGAGATGCTGCTGGACTGAATACTCTTGCCCTGGTCCCCCTTAATACACTACATTTAGTCTAATAAACTGCGTTGCACAGCACAGGCAGCGCATCAGCTCAGGGTGATGCTGCTGCTGGAACCTAAGTGAGCACTTCCTACATCAGTATGGCTTCAATTCTGCATTTATGTAGGTTTTGGCCTGTCTGTGACTCGGAAGAGCAGCTGCAGTTATATTGGCTGGCTAAGAAATGAGAAGGATTTGCCATTGTCGGGAGTCAGAAGAGAAGTTACGGCATCTGGCTCTTACGGCGGGAGTCAGCGCTCGAGTTTCCCTTCCCTGTTCCCTCCTGCAATTAATTTTGTACATACCGAGTCATTTGGGCTTTTTCACACCTATTTTAGGAGTGTTCAGCATTTGCTGTAATTAAAGGCAGGAAGATAACAGGCTGTGCCTTCTGGTAACAGTTTGTGTGACGCAGCAAGGTCGTGGCACATCCTGCAGCTCTCGGAGGTTCCCCTCTGCAGAGCAGGAGCGTCACTGTGCTGGTGGAAAACTGGCGTGCTGGAGGTTCAGTTTTGTCTCAAATTGCTCCAGCAGAGCTGGGCTTTGAAAATCTTGTATTTTCCCAACACATATTCAGCCACAGAACCATCCCCCTTCCCTGGATGCTTGTATTCCTGGTAATAGGAGACTCTTATGAAACACTTATGACAAACTAACACAATAATCCCAGCAATATCTGGCTGCAGAGGGAAACCGAGTGAGGGCAGAGAGGGGGCAGCTCATTGCAGATGTGCAGAAGAGCTGTGGTTTGTGTGCAGATGTGGGATCAGCACCACAGACCCAACTCTTTCTGATGCTGCAGCGTTTCTTATGGCGCTTGAAAAGCGGGCTGTTAGACTCTGCAATGGAAAAAAAAAACCTATTAAAATTCATTCACAGAGTTTAATCCCACTGGGATGAGTTCTCTATCTACTCTTCCCAGTTTCCTGTTGTGTTCTAAAATTGCTTATTTTTGCCTTCTTCTCCTTCTTCTTTTTTTTTAATGCTCCATGCAATAAAACGTGGAGGTCTCTCATTACCTGCGAGTCTATTGCTTTATGTGAATGCAATATCTAAAATGTGTGAGAAGAGCCAGGAGAGGCATAAAGCAAAGGGAAGCTGGGGGTGCAGAAAGGCTTCCATCAGCTGCACGAGCACAGGGAGAGGGTGATAAATGCTGGGGGAGGTGAGGGGGCCAGTGTTGGGATGGGGGAGTGTTTGTGCAGCCGTGGGTGAGCGGGGTGTGCAAGTCCCGCGGGAGCCAGAGGTGCTCCTGCCAATGTTAGTTTTTTATCCCCCTGAGAAGCAAAGCAGCTGGATTTACACAATCCAGCATCTTCTCCATCCAAAGGGAAGCTTCTTGTCCCCCTGCCAGGCTGGGCACAGTTCCATGGTTATCACCAAGTGGTGCCCAGGGGTGTCCCGGGGCGCTCTCCCTGGGGAGCAGGATGGGGAAGGGCTCGGTGTGATCCTGCCTTGGCAAGGACACGCAGCAGAGCACACTTGGGCCCTGCCCATGCTGCTTCCACAAAAATTAAATTAAATTATTGGCCTCCAATCCACCTGGAGCAGAACTTTGGTCCATCCCAGCAGTTCAAAGTCTTGTGAAAAGGAGGCTGAGCTGTAACACAGGATGTTAAACATCTCATAACATCAAGGAGGTGGTAACCCACCAGGAAAAGCAAACTCCCCAAGGAATCCCTGTCGAGCTGAAGATGGAAAAACTTTCTGTCTCTAATGTTTTCCTGCTTTCCCTTTTTTTGTTTGTTTGTGGGTTTTTTGTTTGTTTGTGGTTTTGGTTTTTTTAATGCTTAAGGTTATTTACGTGACA
Organism: Struthidea cinerea; assembly: GCA_013397865.1. Lineage (NCBI taxonomy): Eukaryota > Metazoa > Chordata > Aves > Passeriformes > Corcoracidae > Struthidea > Struthidea cinerea. The sequence goes on from VZTI01004788.1 coordinate 93,659, forward strand.
CCAGATCTCTGCTTCTCAGGAATTTATTTGTGTCTCAGATCCTGCCCTTGACCTGTGGGATGGCTTTGCTGGGCAGGTGCTGGTCCCATGGAGTGCACAGCTTAGCAGGATCCTAAATTCCCACCCATGGACAAAAGGGCACCTCAGACGTGTGGCCGGGGACCACCGCTAGCCCCACACAACAAGTGGTGTCTCAGCCCAGCCTTGGGAAGCAGCAAGTTCTATTTATAGAGGTATTTGTTGTAGAAGGTTTTAACACTGGCCTCTGACTCCGGGTTTCACCAGTATCTTTGGCATTAAAAATCCCAGACAAAAATTCAAGAAAATCTGATGTATAAACAGGTCTGATACTGAAAGATATTCTCCTCTTGCTTGGGATGGCTTTGCCTCACCATTACACTCAAATAATGCTACAAAAATACTCTGTGAGACAGTTTGTCTGCTCCTCCACCCACCTCGAGTGTGGAGACAGAAATCCAGGCTAGGAAATTGTTCTGGATGGGCTCCAGGGCTGGTGCAGACCCTTCTCATCTCCCAGCACCATCTTGTCCCACTCAGTCCCTCACCTTCACCCACGAAGGTTTTATCATCTGCCCCTTTTGCTTCTTTTCCCCTCCACAGCTGCTTCTCCCTGTCCTTCCAATACACAGGTAGGGGATGTGACAATTTTAGTACGTTTTATACCCCCCATGGGCTATAAAAGAGAGGGCCTCAGGGTCTGCTGCTGTTTAATTACCTCCCAGTGCCCATTCCTGGGAATTCTGGCCCCAGCTTTTGGCGATGGTGTTATGGTGTCATGCCTGGATGAGCGTCAATTCCCTTCCTCCTCAAATGGGTTTTTGCAAAATCGCTAAATAATGCGTTCAGAAAACAGGCTGGAAATTAATGGGATAGATTATTTGCAAACATGTTCACTGAATTATCAGGCTTGTTCTTTATCCATAAAATAATGTACTTAAAAAAAAAAAATGGAGTCTATTGAAGATGTTATTTACAGACGGTTCTCCAGCTGAGAACTGCGGGAGCACTGAAGGAGCACATGCACAGCCCAGCTGCTTTTCCGGTGCCAGGAGCATCCCTCCTCCTCCAGACACATCACTGCATCCTGGAATGGTTGGGCTTAGAAGGGACCTTAAAAACGATCCACTTCCAGCCCCACACCGTGGGCAGGGGCACCTTCCAACACGCCAGGGGTTTTTCCACTAGAACCAGAATTTTGCTTGCATCTTGCTGGGCTGTCGGGCTCATCCCTGACCCTGGGAGAGTGAGTTTGACGAAGGACACACGCTGTCCCTCTCCCAATCCCCATGGGAATAGTCACAGCAGTTCCTTTCCTTCAGGCATTTCCCCCTAAGCCTCAATGGTGAAGAGGCAAAACACCTGGAAAAAGAGTCAGTGGAAGGCTCTGAGCGCCCTGGTGGGGTGGAAGGTGTCCCTGGAAGGTCAGCCGTGGGGTCTCCACAGCGCAGCTGAGGTGGGGTTGCGGGAATGCAGGGGCTCAGCTGTATCAGGGAAGCCTCAAACTGCATCAGGGAAGGTTCAGGTTGGGTATTTAGGAATATTTCTTCACAGAAAGGGTGGTCAAGCACTGGAACAGGCTGCCCAGGGCAGGGCTGGAGTCACCATGCCTGGAAGTGCTCAAAAAACATGTAGATGTGACACTTGGGGACGTGGTTTAGTGGTGGACCTGGCAGTGCTGGGTTAAAGGTTGGACTCAGTGGTCTCAGAGGGCTTTTCCAGCCTTGGTGATTCCTTCTCTGCAGTCCAGGTTCCCGTCTCAGCTGTTTGGTTTCTCCATCGTGGGATTTCTGCATTGTGGGATTTGGGACTCAGGGTGGGCCAAGCCCTTACACCACTTTGCTCGTCTCCTGAAGAAGGAGCACCCCAGCTAAGGCTGCAGGTCTGCAGCAGGGCTGGGGGGGAGGACAGCTCTGGAGCTGTGCCATTGACACCTCGAGGTGCTCGGAAACCATCACCTCTTACACTCTGTGTGATCGCTCCTCCGGCACAAGAGAGAGGGAGGCACACACTGAAGCACAGCCCCTGCCTCCCTGCCGCTCCCAGGGGGTGGGAGTAGCTGGGATTTGGGATTTCCACCCTCATGGACATCTCTGCTGCGCCAGTCCACAATAATGCTCTTGTTGGCGGATGACCACAGGGAAATAACAACATCCAGTTCATGCCATGCTCAGCTGGGTCCTTCTGGCCGTGCCCTCCCAGCCCCGGGAGCGATGACAATATTAATGAGAAATATTCCCCGCTTGCCAAGCAGAGGCTCTACCCTGTTTAACACCACCGTTCTCACCCAGAAGCTACAGTTCTTTCTCTTCTGATGAAGTGCTAATTGTGTTTGGAGGATTCCTTCCCCTGTAATAGCAGGATATGGTAGCACGAGATCACGGGCTGCCAAAGCGCCGAGCTCGGTCTGTCAGGCAGGTGCTTCCCAACACCAGCCCTCGGTCATTCCCTCCCCTGCCTGCTGCAGGGAACTTCTCTTTGTGGGGAAAAAAAAAACAGGCAGAGGTGATCAAGGCTGTAAAACACAAGGAGCAATTTACACGGTAACAGAAGGGGATCAGAAAATCCCCAGAGATGAGGAGAGAGAGTCATCTACAGCCACAGAATGGTTTGGGTTGGAAGGGACCTTATAAACCATCTTGTTTCAACCCTCCTGCCATGGGCAGGGACACCTTCCACTATCCCAGGCTGCTCCAACCCCCAATGTCCAACCTGGCCTTGGACACTGCCAGGGATCCAGGGTCAGCCACAGCTGCTCTGGGCACCCTGTGCCAGGGCCTCCCCACCCTCACAGGGAACAATTCCTTCCCAATATCCCATCTAACCCTGCCCTCTGGCAGGTTAAAGCCATTCCCCTCGCCCTGTCATTCCATGCCTTTATCCCAAGTCCCTCTCCAGCTCTCCTGGAGCCCCTTTAGGCCCTGGAAGGGGCTCTGAGCTCTCCCTGGATCCTTCTCTCCTCCAGCTGAACACCCCCAGCTCTCCCAGCCTGGCTCCAGAGCAGAGGGGCTCCAGCCCTTGGAATATCTCCGTGGCCTCCTCTGAACTCACTCCAGGCTCCACATCCTTCCTACTTTGGGGTGCCCAGAGCTGGGGGCAGCTCTGCAGGTGGGGTCTCACCAGGGCAGAGGGACAGGATCCCCCCTCTCCTGCTGCCCTCACTGTGCGATGAGCCCAGGATACAGTTGGGTTTCTGGGCTGCCAGCGCACATGGACAGGTCATGTTCAGCTTCTCATCCCCCCAAGCCCTCCTCAGAGCTGCTCTCAGTCCATTCCCACATAAACACAACTGGGAGAAGCCCTGGGAGCCTTGTCTGGGGACACTGCGTGGCTTTAGGGTGAAGCTTTATGTTTGAAAGCATTGCATTTGGAACTGCCAACATCAATTGGAAAGATTGGGGGTTTTATTTGAAGCACCTAAACCAGAAAAGTTTCTTTTCTCGTATTTGTCTGCTCAGGTTCCCTCTAAGCCATCAGGCTGAGCTTGTCTGTGCATGGCTTCAGATAACTGACTGAGGAGCCCTGCTAATGCTGGTATTTAATAATTCCTGGAATATTGGGGAAGCTCTGGGGGACTAGAAAAGAGCTAATGTGCAAATATTTAAAAAGGGAAACAGAACAGCCCTGGTAATTACAGACCTGTCAGTCTGCCATCAATCCTCAGCAAAATAATGGAGTGGCAGATCCAGGCCTCAATTAATATAGAATTAAGGGAAGGTAATATAATTAATGCCAATCAACATGGGCTGATGGAAAACAAATCTTGTCAAGCTAACTTGATATCTTTTTTGATGAGATTACAGGTTTGGGTGATAGAGGTAACAGTGTTAACATAACACACTGAGACATCTGCAAGACATTTGACTTGGAAGCACGAAGCCTGTTGAGAAAGTTGAACAATACAGAGCCAGTGTTGCACAGGTTTGGTGGGCTGGATTGTCACTCTGTCTTCCCAGAGGGCTTTTTTTATGTTTCTGCCAAAGGAAGCATGAAGTAATTGCCAGTGGAGCTGGCAGGTGATGATGCAGTGAGCGGGAAGGTGGCAGAAGACAGAGATGCAGAGATTTTGGCATGGCCTGGTAAACTGGTCCCCGATAAAGAATATGGGTTTGGAAAAACAGTATGGCCCCCCTTGCAGGAGCAAAAAAGGTCTTTCAAGGTGAGGACTCCTCTCTCCTTATAGATGATGGCTCTGGAAAAGGGGTGTGAGATGCTTTGGGTGGGTGCTGCTGAGGGAGAAGTCCAAAAAGCATCCAGAGCAATGAGCAGGGTGGGGAACACGGAGGGAGCGCAGAGCTCTGTGTCTTTGGCCAGAGCAGGAGGGGGTTGGTGGTGCTCTGCAGGTGCTCTGGGAAGGACAGACTGCTGAGAGCCCTCCAGTCTGGCCAGCGCTGGGGTGTGAGCTCCAGGGCTGGCAGCACAGGCTGGCCATGGAGGCTGCACTCCAGGCTTGCTCCAGGGAGCACCCACGGGCTGATGTGACAAGTGAATCCACCCCCCTGGGCAGCTTCTGAACCCCACCTGACAAGGAGGGGTTCCCCTCCTCCTTGCAGCCCTCCTCTCTCCATCCCCTCCCTGTGTGGTGCCCCATGGGCTCTCAGAGATGCTTTAGATCCCCCGTGTCCCAGCCACCACAATAAAAGCAGGAAGGCTCATGAAACCAAGGGCTGGGGAAAGCTGTGCCTTCAAACCTGCCCCAGGGCATGTCTGTGTCTCAGAAATGCCTTTTCTAAACCATGAATGTGCATTCTTCCTCTTTGCTGCCTGGCTCTGAGTTCAGAGATGCTCCTTCAGATCATGTCTGCAAACTTGAGTCCGTAAAAATTTTTTTTTCCCACTGTGTTCAATAGGGAGAAACTGTAATTTTAATACAGATCAAAAAAACTTCCGTGTGCCCAAACCCCCAAAGCTGGCACCAGCAGTTCCCATGGGCTCCTGTGCTGCTGCTGCTGCTGGGCCAGCAAAGCCCCCCCCATGGCATCCTGGTGGGGGTACAGACCCCCAGGAGCTGGCAGAGGGGTGCTTGGTTCCTCGGGGAACTGGGTGCACCCGGGAGGGAGGTGCCATCCACAGCTGGGAACGTCAGTGCACAGAGAAATCCTCTGCCACATGATAAATGCCCCCCCCACCTCTACCAAAATAAATTACTTCCTTTTTAAATCCTTTCCAACTGTTCCCCTCGTGTTCGTAATAGGATGATCGGTGGAACCAAAGATGTGGCTGTTACTTTAAAGGATAAATTAGTTTGACTCTTAACTCAATAATTAAAACTGTTATGGCTATGAGCCTGCAGGGATAATGTACTATTATTATAGTCATTTGTTTCAATTAAATGCTTACTGATTTTACAATAGCAGCTGGGCACCTGTGTGAGATAGCTATTACTCTGAACAAGACATCTCAAATTCCAGCAGAAATTTGTCACTGCACTAAAGCATTTTACATAGACCATGAAAGTTTATTAGGAGCAGTTACAAATCGGGAAGAGGAGGGGTGGTAATTGGGGATATATTTTCTTATCAGCTCCTCTCTCTCCTGCTCTCTCTCTTTTTTAAGTAAATCATCTTTAAGCATTTCAGCTGTGGTGATGCGTTTACATTGAAACTTCAATACAGAAAAAGCCTGCTGGGAAAACTTTGCTTCAAAGCTGCTCAGCAGATAATTCCTCTCCCTGGTTGATTGTGATTATAATGGCTTGTTCTTGGGAACAAACCCAAGGAGAGGGAAGCTGTGCTGTGGACGAGCCTGGTGCCTGCCCCTGGAGCAGCTGCTTGCCTTGCCTGGGGAGGAAGACCCTGGATGAGGAAGGCTCTGGCAGCTCAGCGCAGCCCACCCCACCCGTGTTAACTGACCTTGGGAAGGGTGGGAGCCATAGAGTCATGGAATGGTTTGGGTTGGAAGGGACCTTAAAGACATCTCATTCCAACCCCCTGCCATGTTTTCTCCAAGCCCCGTCCTGTAGACGCTGAAAAGCTTTGGTAGAGAAATTTTTCAGCTCTCTGCAGCATTCTGTGAGAGCTCTGTGGTTCTCATGAAAGCTGTGATAAACACTGCTACGGGTTTTTGTAAACTGGGTTTTATCTGTGCACCTGGGGTCTGTTTTTCAGAGTTGCTATGGCACACAGTGAAATAATATTTTGAAGTAGGTGTTGTGAGCTTTGGCCAGTGGGACAGGGGGTGGCTGGCAAGATCCAATGACCTCCTGTCATCTTTGGGAACCAAGTGATATAAATTAAATTATATTTGATTAAAGGACCACTTTCTTCCTGAACTTAGATTGTGTTGTTACTCGCCATTGGTACATCACAGCGACACCGTCCAACCTGGCCTTGGGCACTGCCAGGGATCCAGGGGCAGCCCCAGCTTCTCTGGGCACCCTGTGCCAGTACTTAACACCCTCATCAGAAAAAATTTCTTCCCTATATCTACTCTAATTCAACTCTCTTTTAATTTAAAACCATCACTCTTTGTCCTTTGTCACAACAGGCCCTGACAAAAAGTCTGTCCCCATATTTCTTATAAGTTCCTTTAGGCCCTGGAAGGGGCTCTGAGCTCTCCCTGGACCCTTCTCTTCTCCGGCCTGAACGCCCCCAGCTCTCCCAGCCTGGCTCAATAACAGAGGTGCTGCAGCCTTTGGAGCATCTCTGTGGCTTCCAGACTCCCTCCAGCAGCTCCACGTCCCTCTGATGCTGGGAACCCCCCAGGCTGGGGCAGCTCTGCAGGTGGGGTCTCACCTGAGCGGGGCAGAGGGGCAGAACCCCCCCCTCACCTCTGCCCACGCTGTGGGATGAGCCCAGGGCATGGTTGGGTTTCTGAGCTGCCAATTCACATTCCCAGGTCACGTCCAGCCTCTCATCCAGCAGCACCCCCAAGTCCTGCCTGTGCAGTGGGGTCGGACAGCGTTGCGTGGCAAACTCCAGCCAGACTTCTCCTTTTCCTGCTCCTTGGGGAACGTCACAAGTGGTTCGGCGTGGATCCCACCCATGGGACTGCAGCCCAGCCGAGCAGGCAGCAGGGCTGGGGCAGCTGGAGCATCACTGCTCCAAGGGCAGAGCGCACCACGGGGGAGTAACACAGAGCCTCTGCGTCTGTGCTGCTGCCACCAGAGCACGGTGTCTGCTCAGGGTGTGGCTGAGACCAAGGAAGGGGAGAGGAGGAGAAAAATCCCATGGAAAGCAAAGGCAGAAGGTGGTTTTAGGGGTGGGACCTGCCTCAAGGCTTCAGCTGGGAGTTAGGATTTAGCAGGAGGCCATCTCATGACACAACCACCCCTGCCAGATCCTGGGACCTGAGCCTCGGGTCTGCTGGCTGGTGCTCTACCCCATACTGCTGGAAAGAGCTGCTTTTTACATTAAAATTTTGGGGAACAGTTAATTTGAAGCTGGGCTTGACACTTTTGAAACATTATCTGTGTTAGCAGAGCACCCCAGTCCCCAGCCGGGCTCTTCCTCATGGCATTTGTCACTCGCTGAATTCCCCTTCTCCCCAGAAACAGGGAGCATGGACCATGTGCTGTTGTCAGCCTGTTTTTCTCTCCTTCTTTGGATTAGCTGGAGCGTTTATGGGCCTGATATGCATATTCATTAAAAGAATTGAAATATTGTGGAAAAAAAAGAAGCTGTCTTTGAGTTAGCACAGCCTTTGGGAATCTGCTAAGTAAGATGCACTTAATTACTTTAGCTGTGACTGCATCACATTGCACTCTGGGTTTCCTCTGAGATGCAAAACATCTTTTGAGCAAAGGCTGCAAACCCATCCTGAGCCTTTTGCAGCACCTCGTGGTGAGCTCGTTGTGCTGAATTGCCGGGATGGAGACGGGGTCTGACCTGGCTCCCACAGCCCCTGCTCCTGGGGAAGGAGCTGATCACGTTTGGAGGGTGGTTATTTAATTCCACGTTTCCATCGGGCTCTGTGGGGCTGCCGAGTGCTCTGGGGATGGGAGAGGCATGGGACAGCCCCACTGAGCCCAGTGCTGGGATTGCATCCCACAGGACCAGGCTGTTTTCTCTCACACCGGGAACGTTGCATTCATTACCTCCTTTCACTTTGGTTTGCCGTGATCACAATTCCATTCACCATTTACTTGCCTGGTGAGGCCGTTTGCTGCAGGGAAGCATCTCAAAGTCCTGCTCCTGGGTCTCTCTTTTCTTCGGGGGCGTATCACCTGCTTTGGGTGCCCCTGAAATCAGTGTCTGCAGGATCCCACAGTGGGAAGCAGGAATAATCCTTTCCCTGGCTTGAGTCAGGGCCAGCCTCACCTTTAATCCTATTGCAGGAGCTCCAGTGCTGCACATGAACCACTCACCCTCATTTTCACCCCAAACACGTTACATCTGGAAAACACAAATGGCTTTTCCACCACTCCCGGGGACACCAGGAGCCATCACCAGGAGTGATGGGGAGGTGGCAGCCTGGCGTGTTGCTTCCAAAATTGCATTTAAAAAGAAAAAAAAAAAGGAAGTGGAGAGAAATGCAGTGAGTGCCAAATGGTGGGGGCAGTTCCTGCCTGTCCAGGCAGTGGTCAGCAGGGTGCATGTGAGGAGCTGTGCATGTCCTGCAGAGCCTCCTGGATAGGGGGAGAAGAGATGGAGATGTGGGAGAGGGAGAGAAGAACCAACAATATTCAACTAAAACCACTTCTTTACCATACAATTGTAGGATGCTTTGGGTTGGGAGAGACCTTTAAAGCCCATCCAGTGCCACCCCTGCCATGGGCAGGGACACCTTCCACTGTCCCAGGCTGCTCCAAGCCCTGTCCAAGCCTTGGACACTTCCAGGGATCCAGGGGCAGCCACAGCTGCTCTGGGCACCCTGTGCCAGTGTTTTACCACCTTCACTGTAAAAAACTTCTACCTTGTATCTAACCTAAATCAACCCTCTTTTAGTTTAAAACCCTTTCCCCTTGTCCTGTCACCACAGGCCCTGATTAAAAGTCTGGTCTTATGGGGTCCCTTTGCTGAGGTAAAGAAGTTGGGAGGAGGCATCTCACTAAGATATCCTTGGAGGGGGATGTCCCAGCACAAAAGCTGTGTCTCAAGAGGGGTCTGTGATGGGGTTGTGAGCAAGGGGTTTCTGGAGGGGTTCTCTGAGCCAGGCTCTGGTCCCTGGTTTTTTCTTCAAATTTTCAGAGGCATTTACAACACGTGGCCCATATCCATAATTGCACTCCTGGACTTGTTCTGCTCTGATGCGTAAATAACATGCGCTGTAAAGAAAAAGTGTGTGATTACACATTTAATGGATAAACGGAGCCGTTGTGGTCTATTGGCCACGTAATAAAGGTTTCCAAAAAAATGGTTTTAGTACATTATTTCCTCAGGAGACTGCTGTGGCTGAAACGTGAGCAAGCTATTTTAAATTTCAGAATTTTCGAAGCCACGTCTCCTAGCCTTCCCCATTTCTCCAACACCCGTCTTCTAAACTTTCCCTTCATTTAAATTTAAAATAAGGACAATAAATTATTCTTTTCCTTAGCAGCTGGCAGATCTTCTCCAACATGAAAGGTCTGGATTAAACTGACAAAACCCGAGACAAATGTACTTTTTTTGGCTGGGATTTGGGAATAGCTGGCTGCTCAGCAGATGGGTGCTGTGTCCCCACCTTGCATGGTCCCTGAGGCTGCCTGTCTCACCCAGGCCACTCCCATGGCTTGTGCAAATTCAGCTGTAAATGCAAAAATTGCCTCTCTGGTGCCTCCTGTGCTGCCCCAGCCCGGTGTCCATCCCCATGGCTGCTGCATCCTCGATGTCCTTCTGAGGAGGAGAGGCCAGAGCTCTGCAGTAAGGCACAGAATAAGGTTTCAAGGGCACGTAATAAGGTTTTAAGGGCACAAAAAACTGGCCACAGTTAAGCTCTATGCCCCTAAGCAAAGCAGAGTTAAGCTCTGTGCCTCTAAGCAAAGCCAGCCCTGCTGCCTCCTTGACAGCACCAAAGCCAAGGGCAGCGATTCAGTGTGGCCCCTAAGTCAGCCTCAGTCACGCTCCTGCTGCTGAAATGCAGGAATATATTTAATTCCTGTGGGTTAAACCCCTTCCCTTCACAATTAATACAGAAAAAGGGCAGATCCAGGGAAATCTGTTCCCCTGACGCTGCTCCTCTACGGATGGAGAGTCTGAAGTAGAGCAGAACGTTCTGTCGGGGGTGGTGTAAAGCTCTTGATTCCTGACCTGCAGCAGTAAATCTGGGTTTGCATTTGGATTTATGTCCTCTGGAGCCTATGGAGCCCCCACAGGTCTTCCCTGGGTTTCCTTCTGTGTGTGTGCTGCTAATGGAGTTGGCAAAGCTCCCCTGGGAACGAGAGATTGCACTTCAGAGGGCTGATTGGGAGCTCGGGTCTTTAAATTCGTGTTAGCATTAATCAGATTAATGTAAAAGGAGAAAAGTCGGGGAAACGTTTCAGATGGGGTTTGCCTCCCTCACACTCCATGGCTGGAAGAGGCTCTGCAGGAGCCAAACTCTGCTAGATCGGCAAGGATGGATCCTGGGGGAAAATGGGGTTTTTGGGGAAAATGGTACAAACTGGAAATGGGGTCTTGGCGCAGAAAACAGCAGGGTTTGTCCTCATCTCATCTCATCTCATCTCATCTCATCTCATCTCATCTCATCCCTTGTTTGCTTCTTGGTGTACAGATGGACCTGCTGGAATGAGTCCAGGGGAGGCCATGAAGATGCTCCAAAAGCTGGAGCAGCTCTGCTCCAGAGCCAGGCTGGGAGAGCTGAGGGGGTTCTGGAGAAGAGAAGGCTCTGGGGAAACACTAGAGCCCCTTCCAGAGCCTAAAGGGGCTCCAGGAGAGCTGGAGAGGGACTTTGGACAAGGTTCTGGAGTGACAGAAAAAGGGGGAATGGTTTTAAGTTATGGGAGGGTAGGTTTAGATGGGATATTGGGAAGGAATTGTTCCCTGTGAGGGTGCTGAGGCCCTGGCACAGGGTGCCCAGAGAAGCTGTGGCTGCTCCTGGATCCCTGGCAGTGCCCAAGGCCAGGTTGGATGGGGCTTGGAGGACCTTCCCTTCTCCTGGTGATTTGGCCATAAATTGGTCATTTATGAACCTTATTGTCAGACCCCTGGTGGGTGCCAGGGTCCCAGTGGTCCCTGAGGTAGGCAGGGGCACCTTCTGGGCACACAGACCCACACACAGAGCTGATTTAGCACCTCATGGGCACAGCAATGGGTGCACAGTGCCCAGCTCTTGCCCTGTGTGGAAGGGATCGCAAGGCAGACTTTCCCAGCTGTGCAGAGCAATTTAAACACTAAATCAGTCTCAAAGTGATTTGACAGCATGGCAAATAAATAAATTAATTAATTAACTTTGTAGTCACGAGCCATCTCCTCCTCACGCAGATCCAGGAGATGGTGCACTCGGACGCCGCGTCCTACGAGTCCAACCGCCAAGTGCCGCTGCTCAACCGGCCCGGGATGCTGGGCGGCCCCATGGGCGCCCTCAGCCAGTCCCAGCTCATCTCCCAGATGGGGATCCGGAGCGGGGTCACCCACGGCTCCCCCTCGCCCCCGGGAAGCAAGTCTGCCACCCCATCTCCCTCCAGTTCCACTCAGGAAGAGGAGACCGAGTCGCATTACAAGGTACGTGCGGTCGCGCCGGGTTTAGCGGGGAGTGGCGTTCTTCATTGTCCCAAAGAGCACGGACTTCTGGCCTTATTTTTTATATTTATAGTGGGAGATCTTCCCAAGGATGAGGGCACTGTTCCCAGCCTAGGGTGAGGCCCAGCACGGCAGGCTGGCACTCACACAGCAGGTTTGGGGATCGGAGTTGTTCTTCTGCCTCCACGTTTTACCAGGTCCACCAGGCTACAGAATTTCCTGGGATGATGATTATGAGGAGCAAAGCAGGTTCAGGGCTAAAGGTCTGCAAATGCTTGGAGCTACATTAGATTTCTGGTGGTGGGTAGAGGAGGCTGAAACAGGAAAGGAACTCATGGTGGTATTCAACTGAGTTCCTCGGACGTGGCTTGCTGAGGAAAATAAACAGGAGTTAAAAGAGCAAGAGCCTTCTGCCTTTCTGTTCGGCCAGGTGGTGTTTGAAGTAGTCAGCAATGTCCCAAATGGTCTCTACAGCCAACAAAACTGCTGCTGAGCATGACACCAGCAAACCCAAGGAATTCCTGGGGGTTTGGGCACATCTTGGTTGTTGTCCATCTCTCTCCAAGCGCAGCAGCAAAGCCAAACAGCACGTGCTGTTTTCCAGGAGCCTGTGGCTGTTATTTACTGAGAGCAAACTGCAGCACTCGCAGCGCCTCCGTGCCTGCAGGCGAATTGCTGGGCTCCCTGGGGACTCTGATTAAAGCCTTCCATGGAAAACCTTCTCCTGGAAGGTGCTGACCCAAGCCACGAGGTGTTGTAACCTCGTCCCACCAAAATAGACTGTTGTGACAGGGTTTGAATGTATAACCAGAGCAGCAAACAGTGCACGGGCTGGAAAAGTAGGAAAATGCTAGGACTGAACAAAAACCTTTCCCTCTTCCCAGAAATCCAGGAGAATGGATTCCCATCAATCCCGTAGTTTTTCATCCATTGGCAAGTTTCACTTCAGATTGAGGCATTTCAAAGCAGAGTGCTCGTGTGGGTGGGTGGAGAAACAGCTTCAGTGGATTAAAACTGTAAAAGAACGGTTACACGAGGTTAAAAACAAATGGAATTTTTCAAACTCTGTGATTCCATGTTCGGGAGACACTGTGGGATGGGTTGTGCTGCTGGATCCCACGGTCTGCCATCTCCCAAAGCCTGGGTCACAAAGCTCCAGGCAATGACCTGGGAGCTGAAATCTTTCATGTCAGGAGAAAATGAGTTTCAGTTTAGTGACACACCAGGTTCTGTCTCTCTGCCTCCACCACCAGCACCACCCCGCTTTCCTGTCAGCCCCCCAGGAGTCCCTGAGGAGGACACAGCTTCGGGGTTGGATCTTCTGTTTTCTTGAGCCAGCGGTGCCCATGGGGTACGAAGAGTTTGGAGATGTCCAGATGAGGACAACTTGCAGAGATTAGAATTTTTCCTAATCCTTAAAGCAATCCCTCTCATTCTTCTGCCCTGTAAACCCCCCAGACAGGTGGGAGTGATGTGTTTGATGGAGGAGGAGATGCTGAGCGTAAGGAAAGCAGCAGAGCCACGCTGTGGCCTGCAGCTTTCTGTTTGCTTTCTCTGTCTGCACAGCTGCTGCCTTCCCCCATCAGTCGTGTTTCACATGGCCATTAAGGGCTTTTCTGCAACAAGGCATCAGAACGACATCTAACAAGCAGAAATTAATCTTGTGAGCGAGAAGGTCACACGTTAAAGAAATGAGCCTGATGCCAGCAGGTCCTTCAGGTCCAGCTGGTCCTCTGAGCCAGGGAGCTTATGAATTTCAGAGGTCTCTGATCCTCGCTGGTGCATTTACCTGCTTCATGGCTTGGGGGATGGGTGCACACACATTGAAGGGAGGGGTGGTTACTGCCCAATTTCCAGCTGGATTGGTGGTCACTCTCCATAGTTACTGAAATAACTGTGGTGATCGTAGTCATTAAAATCAATGTCCATGAGGTTTCAACTCTTCCTGGGTTCAGCACCAAGTTTCTGGGCTCGCATCATTGCCCCAGTCCACATCCGCCATCAAACAGCCCTTCTGCTGCCTCTCTGGGGCAGGTCCAGAGCCGGTGGCCACCGTGGGCAGGTGGCTGTCGCTGTCACGTCTGAGATGGGTAAAGAAAATGACACAGAGTCCAGGCTTCTGAACAAGTGGAAGCACTTTAATAATTTTCTGACTACTTTTATAGGATAGATCACAAAAAGTGTGTTGAGTGGCAATAGGTAATTGGTTCCTCGGCCATCCACCCCTTGAGAGGATTGGCCAAGTCCTAAGATACCTATTCCAAAATATTTTCAAAGTCAAAGCCACAACAATCTTGCAAAACAGCCTGCGGGTGCAAGAAGTTTATGAAACTGTGACCTTGTTTAAAATAGTTTACATAGGAAAGACAGTCTGCTCACAGAATATTGAGAAAAGGCTGAAGAATTTCTCTGCTTCTAGCTTTTTAGCACCTACAGGTGGCTACACTCTTCATCCCCCTGCCTGAGCCACCCTGGCCCCTTTGTCCATGAGGATGACCCTTGGGGGTGCAGATGCTCTGGGGCAGCGAGGCACTGGCTCACTGGGGCTTGACTTCAGCCATGAACATGGTTGGGGTTGGTCAAGCCTCTTCCGAGGTCCAGACCAGGCTGTTGTCTCATCCCAGGTGTGTGTCCCACCTGGAAAACCCCACGAATACCAAACCCTGATCTGCTCTGCTCCCTGCTGGGGACTGGTGGCTCTGGGCAGCCTTGCAGCATCTGTTTTCCTTAAGTCCCATGTGCTCTTTGGTGCTGCCTGGGCTGTAAATCCAGCTGGGGTTGTGCTGCTGCTGTTGCAGCTCCTTGGCTTGGTCAGTGGCTGTGTGGGAGCAGGTCCCCCACGGCACTCCACTGAATCAAACAGGATCACAGTTAGTTAAAATACCATCTCACTTCCTAATGGGCTAAAGCCCTGTCATGCTTTTTTTTTTCCTTCTAATAAGCTGGCCTTTCACCTCCAGGCCTCCCATTCAAGCCCAATTGGGCAATTTTAAATTAAATGCAATTTTTTTGGTCTCTCTGCTCATTCACTAATGGTCACTGTCTGTTTGACAAATGTCACTGCGCTGATACTGAAATTAATGACCAGTCAAGAGCTGCAGAGCGGAGAACAGAAACGCTGCTGCCCTTTCCGCCCCGTGCCTGGCCTGGGCCAGCTGAAGGGAAGCCTCTTAAATCCTGGCACTGCCAAGCACGTGCTCAAATTGACAAATCCATCAGGAGAAGAGGCTGTTTGTCCCCAGCTCAGCTGGAGGCACAGTTTTCACAAGATCTTGGTGCTCAGACCTGTGTTTTCCCAAGCAATTTGACAACCTGTGCAGCTGATGGTAGTGCCTTGAGCTCGGGGTCTGCAGCTGGAGGGGCTGGTGTCCTGTTTGCCCTCAAGGATGCAGACATCCAGCCAGTACTTTTATTCTCTGTCATCTGGTGTATTTAGGTTTTCCTTCACTATAAAAGAAGGGTAATGGTGCTTCCCTGTAGTGCGAGCTTTCACTGGCCACAGTTCATGCATTGAGAGCTTTGATGGGCATCCAGGTGTTTTCCAGGGGTCTTTTCCTTTGCACATCCTCCCATGGAGGCTTCTGCAGTTCCCTGTATTCATAGAATCATAGAATATCCTGAGTTGGACCCACAGGGCTCACCCAGTCCAACCCCAGGCCCTGCACAGACACCCCAACAACCCCACCCTGGGCATCCCTGGCAGCGCTGCCCAAACGCTCCTGGAGCTCTGGCAGCCTCGGGGCCGTGCCCATTCCCTGGGGAGCCTGGGCAGTGCCCAGCACCCTCTGGGTTCTCTGGGGGAAGAACCTTTCCCTAATACACTGCACAGGGCATCCCAAGGGAGACTGATACAGGACCTCCTTTCCATGCTGCCTTCAGTGGACACACCCTTTTTTCCAGCCTTGCTGTTTTACTTCCCAGCCCAGTGGCAGCATCTCATGCTGAGCAGCCACAAAGTCCAGCTCCTGTTCCCTGTGTCCTGCTCCCCTGAGGTCCAACACCCACTGGGCACTGAGTGTGGACACAGCCATTCCTGGTCGTCTTGCTGCACCCAGATCAGCCGTAAGAGTGGACAGCACGTGCAAGGCATTTAATTCATACAAATAAAACAGTTCAGTTCCTGGATATTCTTCTGGATAGGGGTACATACGTGTTAGAAGGATGGAGCAAATTTTGGATGGCCCTGGTGCGATGGTTAAGGTGATGCTGGTGTTGCTTGGTCAGTGCTCACAGCCCTCCTGGAACGGGGAGGTGAGGGAGGTCAGGAGCAGCTTGCAAAGGGGGCTCACTGGGGTGCAAATCAGAAACCACGTGGAACCCAAATTCATGGACTGCTAAAGCAATCTAGCTGGGAAGAAAGGCATTTGAAGAGGTCCCAGAAGTGGATCAAGGGGTGATCTGGGGAGCTGGGGAGGAGGGTGGGGAAGGAGAGTGACTGACGATGAGTGTGTGGCAAGCCCCAGATTTGGAGCAGGGACAAAGGGGCGAACCCAAGCTATGAGCTGCTCTGCCAGGAGGCACCAAAGCAGGCTCAGGCACCCACCAGCAGTTTGTGCAATGAGCCAAGAGGCTCCTGGGGGACAAAGAGACCCCCGGGGCTGCTGCCCCCCTCTCCACGCTGGGACCTCTCCACTTCCCATTCCCCCTCTCACCTCCTTGGCTCAGTAGCAGTAGCAGGCACTTGTATCGAGCCACTCCCAGCTGACTGCTAAGGTTCCTCTCTTGGTTTTACAGGCTACTGGAGAGAAAAGACCCTCAACAGACCTGGGCAAAAAGCCCAAAAGCCAAAAGAAGAAGAAAAAGAAGGACCCCAATGAGCCCCAGAAGCCTGTTTCGGCCTACGCCCTGTTTTTCAGAGACACACAAGCAGCCATCAAAGGGCAAAACCCCAACGCCACCTTTGGGGACGTGTCGAAAATCGTGGCATCAATGTGGGACAGTTTGGGAGAAGAACAAAAGCAAGTGAGTAACTGAGCTATTCATTTTTGTCTTTCAGCTGTCGAAATGTGCATTTCCGCAGTGCAGAGCGTCTCCCCAGGCATGTTCAGGGCACGGCCAGGGGCTTCCACAGGCTGAAGTGCAGGACCAGAGGCTGTTTTCAGGAGTGCCCACTGTGCAAAATCACTGTTGTTGCATGGGGAAGAGCAAATTTTTATGACAACTAATTATTCTTGATAGGCTCACGCTCTGCAAAGCCATCAGTGGCCTTCCCCTGACACGGGGTTTTACAGCTTGAGATGCGAGATGGGTTTGTATTTGCTTATTTACTTACAAGGAGTGACAGGCAGCCGGCTAAACGCTGCTAACTCCCTGTATTGCTGCCTTCAAATCCAACGTTCAGGCTTTAAAAGCTTCAGAAGGAGATGCCTGAAGTGGCCTCGCAGAGGAAACCTTCCTGCCCCAAAGCTGACAGCCACTTTGCGCCTGCTTCACGTGGAGAGTTCCAGGTCCTGCTTTCCCTGCTTGGTTGCTGCTGAGTCGGTTACCGAAGCCTGTAATTGCTTGTTGCCTGTTGGGAGAACCCCAGGGAACACTTCCCGGGGCAAGGATGGCTTTTTATCAGGCAGAGTGAGATCTGACATGGTGTGGGATGCGTCCTGGACCCAAACAGGCTTTAGCTGGGAGTCCTTCTCCTGAGCCTGGCCACAGCTCCAGTTGGGTGTCCATGGCCAGCACTGGAAGCAGCTTCATCTCGGGAGAGAGCAGCAGGGAGGGAAAAAGTTATTTAACTGGAAGTTATTTAACTGGAAGTTATGGTAGGAAATAGCCTTGATTTCTACCCCACGCTGAGTCAGGAGTAAGAGCAGAGAAACTTCAGGGATGAAAGCCCTTTTGCTGCTCCCTTTTGTCCTCCTTGAGTGGATCACTGTAGGATCATGCAGGCAGAAATTCCTCGTGTGAAGAAGGGAGGAAGGTCAGGAGGGTGACCCCAGCCCCGGGAAGAGGCAGGATAGGGGCTGGGTTTGTGCTGTTGCCGCAGGGTGTGGGAGGTTCGGGAGTGTGGGAAAGCTTCATGTCACCTCTTTCTCCTGCCTGCATCCCTCCCAGCACCTCAGTCTGCCCCTCCTTTGCCCCAGCTGGTTACAAACATCGCCGCAGTTCGGGCGCTGAGCGCGGTTCCGAGAGTGGGAGCGCAGCCGCGACCCTGACTCAGCGCAGTGCAAAAGCTCAGCTCTTAATTAACAGCAGGGATTAAACCAGCCCGTTTATCTTCCCTGCTAACTCTCCCTCCTCCTTCTCTTTTATGAGCTCGCAGCAGCCTCGCCGTCTCTTTACACACGCTTTCTAAGTGGCTCCATTTCTCCCTCTGTAATTGATTTAATTAAGTCATTTGTTCCTTGTCTGAATGCTTAAATATTAACTTCCTGGCTTTGTCTCCAGCTGGATACTTCTCTCCCACAGCAGTTACCTCCCTGCCCGGGACTCTGGCTGGAGGGACACAATTTCTCTCTGGCTCTGGGATGCTGTGGCTGGTTTGTGTGATGTGGCACGTTCGCTGGGGAAGTGTCTGGCTGCAGGAGAGTTTATTTAACCCCTGTTTGCTTTCCCCTGCCAGCATCCCTGCTGAAGCTTTTTTTAGATTCATGAGGCAATGCAGTGGAAAGGGAAAACGGAAAAGAAAATTTTAAAATGCCTTTAGTATGTGAAAACAAGTGCCTGGGCTGTCCTATAGGTGTTTCCTGCCCAGGGCTGCAGGATGTGGTGCACACATTCCCGATGAAGGCAAGCAGGCATTCCAAGTGCTCTCCTGGCACACCTGGAGAGGGGATGGTGACCGAGCAGCACAGCCAGGCATCGCTGGCCAAAGTCCTGCTGCCACCTGGGAGCCCGGCCTGGCATGTGGCTGCACCAGACTGTGGGTCAGCCCATCAGCAGGCAGGACTGTGCTCTGGGGAGGGGTGGAAAAGCTGGAAAAGGGAGGTGTTTCATCAGGGACACGGCTCTTGGCATTGTTGACAGCAGTGGCTTCATGTCCTCGCTGCAGAGAGCAGCGCAGAGGACGACCTGGGGAAAAGCCAGCACAGAGACGGCACAGCAGGCAAGCAGGAGCCAAATCTGGATGTTTTGGCTCAATTATGACCAAAGTTTCAGTTAAAGAACACTTCCCCTCTTCCTGGCTTAAGAAAGGGTGGATTTGGGGCTGTAGGATCTGCTCTGGAGCTGGTCCCGCACTTGGATTTCCAGAGGTGCAGAGCCCAGCCCCACCGCACAGTTACCAAGCAGTTCTGTGCATCACTGGCCTTTCTGCTTCAGATGAGGTTTGCAAACCTCACTCTGTGCCTTCCAGTGGGCCCGGGGGGGCCCAGTCCTGGGTGTGCTTTCGTTCCCACCTTGTGGGAGAGCAGCAGGCAGGGAGCAACCAGGGAGGGGGTCCAAGGGAAGCTGGTCCTTAAACCCAGGGCTTTTCGTGGTTCCCCACACGTGAGCAGCCCCTGACACGTTCCTGCTGTGCCTGCCCCGTGTCCATCCATCCCTCCCAGCTCCACCCTGCACACAGGGGCTGCACAGAGGGGGGGTGGCCCCCATGCCAGTGCCACAGGGCTGAGGGAAGCCCAGTGCTGGTGGCTTGTAGCCATGCCAGCCGGTGCCTCGGGCTGGGAAGGGTGGTCCTGTGCCCCATCCAGAGCCCCAGCCCCTCTCCACAGACACCTCCTGGAGCATTTCTGCTGGCAGCAGTGACATGCCACCCCTTTGCCAGGTAGCCCTGGCCAGCACACAGAGGGTTAATCCGCTGCCATTTGTGCTGCTAATGATTACATGCACTGTAATATCAAAGCTGTAGCTATTTATTTGCCATTGAGCAGGTGCTGCTGCTCCCACAAAGCAAATTTGCTTTCTCCTCCTGATGAAACAAGGAAAATAAAGGTTGCTCACGTCCCATTTCAGATATGGTTTTTTTTCCCTGTGCACCAGCTGAAAGACAAACACAGAGAGGGAACCAGAATGCATATTATGCAAGAAACCATATAATCTAGCAGCATCTTTGATTTGGCTGCTGCTGTCACAGACATGCATTTCACAGAGAGGCTTTTTTCTCCCCCCTTTCTTTTGTTCTTACTGGTTTATCATTTGTGGCTTTGTCATTTCGTTCCTTCTTCTTCTTCTCTTCTCAGCCTCTTCACAATGAATCTTCATTTTCCCTCTGACACACTTGTATCTAAATTTCCTTATTTCCTGCCTTTTTTTATTTATATCTGTTGCCTGGTGATTTGATCATGCTGTGGAATACAGGATTAGCAATCTCCGTGTCCTTGGGTACTGCTCAAGGACACCTGTTCGGCAAAGCACCGTTTTCTTCCCCATTTTAACCCCTTCCAGCTCGGCTGTAGAATAGGAATAAATAACAATGCCCTGACTATCCCTGCGTTAGCAGGACGTTGTAATCTTCATTCTTCAACAGCTGGCATGGCCCTTCCTAAGGAGCTTACATGGGAATCTGAAGAATGTGACTCAGGGGAAAAAAAAAGAAATATTAATACATCCTCTTTGAACTTTGGAAATAGTTTAGCAGCTGTTCCTGTAGAGATAGCTTGGACTTTGCTGTGGAGCGAAATGCTAATTCAGCCATTAGCATCCAGTGGGGTACCTGGCAGAGGAATCTGCCTGCAGCTCCAGGTCCCAGCTCCAGAGTCCCGTGCCTCGCTGGGAGGTTTTTCCATTAGCAGATCTCAAGCAGCGTTCCCCAGCAAGGTTTCAAAGGGCTTCCTGGTTTGACAGAAATTAGAAGAATTTGAGCACTAGATTGGATTTCCTAGGAGGATTTTCCCTGGCACAGACAGAGTGCCAGCAGCCCGGTCCCGGTCTGTGCCACCCACAGCCCCGTCCTCCGTTTCCACAGGGCCACCACAGGCCAGATCTGCTCCACAGCAGGTGACACCCACAGCCCTGGTGGCTGTCCTCCCTCAGGGGGTTTTCCTGGGGGTGACAAGCCTGGAGACTCCCCAGAGAAGTCACTGGTGGGATTCACTCTCCTCTGCCAATTTCTGTTCTTCCCTCTCTGAGCACCGCCCTGTTCCCTGCTGTATTTTTGTGAAGAGGAGGTTGGATTGGAGCCAGGCAATGATGGAGAGTACAGAGATCAATGCCAAGGTGGCAGCTGCAGAAGTCCCTGGAACCAGCTTCTTTTCGTCAGCAAATCCAGCCTCAAAGTCAAAGCGCTGGGCCAGTGTTTCCACAGACCCTGGGAACGGAGAGCAGAGGAATCAGGGAGCTCCTGAGCAATCTGCTGAGTGAACCCTTGGCTAACACAGGACTTCCCACCTGAAATGAGCAAAGATTGGGCAAAACCAGCATTTTCGGTTGCGTTTTTGAGTCTGGGTGCACCCTGAGCACACAAAGGTACCGGAGATGAGCTCTTGCTCTCGCTTCACCAGGATCAGGTCAGTAACGCCGAGTGACTCCGTGGCCAGATGCAAGTGGGATTTTCAACCACACAAATGCACAGCCTGGAGAACAACACAGCTCCAGGGATAAAAGTCACACTCCAGGGGTAAATTACCCAGCAGAAGAGTTGCCTGCTCAGCAGAAAGTAAGAGATCAACCATTTAATCAGATCCATCTGCTCACTGAACCCGATACATCCGCTGCTGACTGGACACTGCAGGTGACTGCGGAGGGACAGAGGCATCATGGGCCAGCTGTAAAGTTGTTTTCTGGAAGAGCCACCAGAGGGGAGAGATCCCATGGGAGCAGCCATGCTACAAACTGCCCAATTCCAGCTTTGTACCGAGCTGTCAGCGCCAGAGCCACCACGGGATGAAGTTTCCTCCTGCAGCCCCAAAGCCCTGGCAGAGAGGGGCTGGAAGGGTCCAAGCAGTTGCCCTGGCCTGGAAGGAGGTTTCAGCATCTTCTGGGCATCGAGGAAAGCCATGCACCAGAGAGGAGTCAAAGCACCAATCCCAAACAAGGCTTCAGGAGAGGTCTGGTGGAGAGCAGGATAACGATGGGGAGGATGTGGAAGGTCAGATGTGCTCTCAACTGCTCCACGAGTGTTGCTTTTCTTCTTGGAGGGCAAGATCACAGGTTTGGAAGGTGAATGGTGTGGGGTTTTCATTGGAGGTTAGGGTTTGGATCTGTCACCCTCCTGTTCCCTTTGGAATCTTTAGCGGATTGCCCTGGGAACATGCCTGTGCCCTCACATGGAGCGAGGGGTGACTTACACCCCGTGAATTCGAGGCAGCGGAGAGCAGGAATCTCTCAGGATGCTTTAACCAGTGGTAATTCCTGCTTCATTACAGGCTCCTCCATTCGCTCTCCAAAGGAATTGCTCCACAGCACGGTGTCTCCACCAGGACAAAGCAGGAACTCTCCTGAAACCCTGCAAATACTTCCCACAGCCAGGGTCTTCCCTGGAGGTATCCTCAGGGATGCTGACCTCAATCCTTACAATCCAGACCACAGGTTTTATTCTGAAAGTGTAGCTTGGGTTAGTTGGTTTTCATGGTGGCAGGGACAGAATAAGTCTTGCCCAAGAAGGGGATACAGAAGGGGGTGCAAGAAGGCGAGGAGGAGCTGGAAAGGAGTAGGGATAGCGTGTCCATTTGCCTTTCCAGTGGCTGTGGGAAGGATGCTTGGAGAGAAGGGTGAATGTGGCAGGGAGGACGTGCTTTGAGCCACCTTGTGAATAAGCCATCGGTTATGGTGATCTCAAGACTCAGTATCCTGCAGGAAAGTGCATAATGGTTACAAGAAAAACCCTGCAGATTTACAAGCAGAATAAAAGCCAAATTTACACATTCGGGAGAAGAAAAAAAACCCAGTCATGGAATCATAGAAAGGAGGGCAAGGAGGGACTTAAGAGGTCAACCAGACCATACTGCTGCCTGAAGTCAGGATCATCTCTACTTAAGCCATTCCTGATGGATGCGTTCCTAATCTGTTCTTAAACCCTCGGTGGTGGAGATTACACATCTCCCCAGGCAATGTCTTCCCGTGCTTAATTATCCTTACTGCTCCCAAGGCTTCCCAGTGCTTACCCAACATTTCCCTTGGTACAAAAGCCTATTTTGCCTCTTTTCCTACATGCAGAGGATCATTCTGTGCCTCCTTTGCTGCGTTGTGGTGGCTCCTCCTGGTCTTCCCTCCCAGCTTTCCTCCTGGAGACCTTTCCTGCGCTTCCCATCTCTCCTCTCCTGATGTTCTAAACGCCCCAAACTCCACTTGGGATTGCAGCAGAGACCTTCCCACTTGGGGTCAGTGTGCCCCTTGATTTTTTGGGGGGGAGTTTGAGTTCTCCCCATCGTTCCCCAGGCTTGGGAAGCAGCATTCCTGCCGGAGCAGGAGGGCTGGGATGCAGAGGTTAGGGATAACAGCTCCGGCTGTCACTCAGTGCCTGCGCGACACGGAGCCGCTCGTGGGCGTCAGCGGGGTTTGCAATAATTGTCTTCTCTAATTAACTGGTTATCAAACAAGAACATTTCATTACGGCACAATTACCGGCTGCTTTGCTGAGACACAGAGGTGTCAGGATTACGATCCCAACATATGCTTCTTACAGCTCTGATTTTTTGTTTTCATAATCACTAACCATTTTTGCTTCCTCCCCGCCCCCCTCCCCAACCCACCCACTCACTTAATGACTAATGAATCCTCCTGCTAATGAATAAGGAAAATAAATCAGTGGGCATGGCAGGTTAGGAAGAAAAACATGCAAAATATTTTGAGGATCCTTAAATCTGATAAATTGCTTCAAAATTAAAATCCCTGGGAGAAAATGGGATTTAATTAGAAAGTAACGTGGTTTTGTCAATGTTTAAATTAAAATTTTAAAGGTTATAAATGCTGCGCTAGAGCTGCCTTTACACAGAGGATTTGTGAGGAGTTTTGTTCGGATCCCGCGTCAGCGTGGTGATTCCCCGGGGACAGACAGCTCAGTGTCCTTCCTGGAGCCCTGTGTGGGTGCAGGAAGCCCCCGTGTGCGGGGCAGGACTGCAAAATTCCCAGCAGGACACCCTTAGGGATGGTTCTTTACGATGAGGGTGATGGCACAGGGTGCCCAGAGCAGCTGTGGCTGCCCCTGGATCCCTGGCAGTGCCCAAGGCCAGGTTGGACATTGGGGCTTGGAGCAGCCTGGGACAGTGGAAGGTGTCCCTGCCCGTGGTCAAAATGGTCCCTTCAACCCAAACCATTCTGGGATTCTATGATTAAAACCCAGATAATCCACCAGGAATCTTCCAGAGCTTCCAGTTCACCAGAGAAACCTCAGAGAGCACAATCCCCGAGCTCACCCCATCACCCTTCGTGGCTGCCCTGCCCGTGGCCAGGCTTGAGCCGGGGCTGGCCCAGGAGCACAGAGGCTCCTGCCTGGAGCAATCCCCTCTCCCTTCAGCAGAATGAGCCACTTGGCTGCCCCTTCCCAGTCCTGCTGCACCAGACCCCGCCCAGCAGCACATCCCAGTATGAGGGAGATCCACGTGCTCTAAAAGAGATAAGAACAGATGAAGAGTGGCTTAAAAACAGGGTTTAGCAGGAAAAGCAGGTGATGGGGATGAAGACAGGCACAGACTTCATTGGTTATTCATTTATTTGCATTCAGGTTTAGGAAGTCTCATTTACTTGCCCTCTCACTGTCCAGAAATTGCAGGTTTTTCTCCAGGCAAGTCTTGCTAATAATTAAATTTGTCTCTGCATAGCTCTGAATACTTTGTTTTCCCACCATCCTGGAGAAAAAAAAAAAACGGTAAAACCACTCTTGTATTTTGCTGTTATGGAGGAAAAATAATTAAATATGTTCTCCCATAGATCAGCATCCAGCTGTGGCCACTCTTAAACACTGGCCTGAGATACAGGAATTCTTATTTCATTGCTGGGAGGGCACCAGGCACCACATTTCAGAGCATCCACCAGCTCTGGTGCTAAACAAAATAAATTCCGTGCTGCTGTGATGGGCACAAACGTGCTCCAGGGGAAGGTGTCCCTGCCCATGGCAGGGGGATGGAACTGGATGAGCTTTAAGGTCCCTTCCAACACAAACTGTTCTTTGATTCTATAATAAAAGATGTGGAGATTGTAGAGAAAGGTAATAGCTTTTATTAAGGGAACTGATACAGTTTGAAGAAATAGTTACTTTTCACAGGCAAACTCTTCTTCAGGCTGACATTTTGAAAAGCAATTTTGTTCTGAATGGAGCAAATATAATATTTCCTGAATACCATAAAGCCAAAGACAAACTTAGGGAAATGCTCCATTTCAGAAAATTGCCGTCTGAGACCTCCAGTGTGCCGAGTCAAAACGTTTCATTACAGGGCTCGCTGTGGTTTAGCAATGAAAATAAGGCTTTCAATCCATTTTTAATAGAATTTATCTGTACTGATTTGAAATTCACATGCAGTTCAGCTGCTGGAAGGTTACTCTCCCTTCAGAGGTCAGTGTTGGGAGGGAGTCTGGGGTGCTGCCCTGGCCATGGAAATTTGAAGGGGAAATGAGCTAAATCATAAAATTGTGGAATTGTTTTGGTTGGAAAAGGCCTTTGGGATCATCCTGTCCAGCTGTTTGCCCAGCACTGCCAAGGCCACCATGTGCCCAAGGGCCACACCCATGGCTCTTTTAAACACCTCCAGGAACGGTGACTCCACCACTTCCCTGGGCAACCCGTTCCAGGGCTGGGCAACCCTTTCCATGAAGAAATTCTTCCCAATATCCAACCTAAATCATCCTGGAGAGAGGATGTGCCCAGGAGGCTTCAGCGTTTCAATTGCTGGGAACCGTTGTCGCTTTTAAAGCAGAATTAAATACGTGCAGGTCTGTTCTAACTGAAATCAACTTTCAGTGCATGGCTTGAGGAAGGCTTTGAGTTTCCAGCGGAGAAGAGGGTTGGTGGGTATTTTTCCTGGGAGTTTCTGCCTTTATCCTGAAATTTTTATTCCATCCTAAGATACTCCTCTCGCGTGCTCGGTTCATCTGTGTAACCCTTCAGGGACTCACTGCTGGGGACGGGCTGGATCACACCATTACTTTCTGGAAGGTCTTCATCTCCATGTGGAGGACCAGGATCCAGGCAGGAAGGGGACCAGCCCCGACATGATCAAGAGGCATCTCTCATTGTGGGGAAAGATGGAAGAATAAATCCTAATTCGCTCTTCCAAATCTTGTATTTTTTTTTTCTTAGGGAATCAAACTTTCCTGCTTCCCCGCAAGCTCCAGCTCACCAAGTCATGTGATGAGGTGAAAATCTCAGCTTTTTTAAGATGAGAAAGCAGTTCCCAGCTGTCCAGGCAGAGTAGAGCTGGAGTCTTGAGCTCTAAAGAATTAATATTGGGAAAGCCAAGAAAACAAATGGATAGTTTAGGAATTCTGACTGTCTCACCCGTTTTTAAGCTAGTCATCATCACAGAATCATAAAATGGATTGAGTTGGAAGGGACTTTAGAGATAGGTCTGTCATTTGAGGATTTTGGCTTTTGTCTTGCTCTTCCAAGAGCCTGGATCACTCCTTACTCTGCTTCCCGTTGGGAAGGGATTTCAGTGTGTTCAGTGAAAATGGAATGGACTTCTTATGAAATCAGACTGCCTCTCATATTAAATACCTGTCTAAACACACGGACTGCTCTGACCAGAGATGCCTCCAAAAATCCCAGCGTGGTCCAATCCAGGGGCTTCATTTTCTTGGTTTGGGGTAAATTCCTCTGCAGCAGAATTGAGTTTTTCATGCACCCACTGGAGGGGGCTCCCACTGAGCAGGTGGGGTGCAGCCAAGCCCAGCAGCCCCCGGTCCCTCTATTAATGATTATCCATTCCTTGGTCCTTTCAGGCATACAAGAGGAAAACAGAAGCTGCCAAGAAGGAGTACCTGAAAGCCCTGGCTGCGTACCGGGCCAGCCTCGTCTCCAAGGTACAGCCACGCTCACGGACGGGTTACAACTCACAGGAGCCTCCAGGGAGGAGCAGATTTATCAGAAATGCTGTGTGATTGTGATATCAGAACTGATACCAGCGTGAGCACCTTGCCAAGGGGCTGAAAGAGGGGCTCTGCAGCACAGTTAGGGCAGGAGCTGGGCTGTCATCTGCCTTTAGCACCCTGCAGTGAGACCCCACTTGGGATGGGTTCAGCAGCAGGGGAGGTTTCATCGGTGCCCCTGTGCGGGGTGGAGGGGTCCCTGCTGCCTGTCCCCACTGTTCCTTGCCTGCTTTCAGGGTGTGAGTGCAGCAAAGGGGCCGGGAGGACAAGGTGACGTCGGGAGGACAAGGTGACTGGTGCAGTGGAAGGTGACACCCCGTACTGGGCTCACTGGTACCAGCATCCTGCTGTCCCCTGCTCCATGCTGTCCCACCTGCTCAGGACCCCAGGTGTTGCTTCTCCTGTGCATGCTCAGCCTAGGGCAGATTTTTAGGGAGTTTTATGGAGCAAGACCCACAACAGTGGGTTGATGAAATGTGAGCGCGTGGATGCTTAACACACCACAGCCAGGCCAAACCCAGAGAGCCCATTCCAGTGCTTAATAGTGACATTTCAGGGCATTTCAGGCTCATACAGGGACTCCCAGTGCTGGAAGACCACGCTGGGGAGCTATGATGGGCCCAGTCTCCCAGACATGGATGCCCATCCCAAGGGACCTCACAGCTTGTTCTCCCCCACACCTCCAGAGAGGGGACACAGCCCTTTGCTGCCTGTGAACTTGGGGTGGCTCCTGTGGAGCTCAAAATCTTCCTGGCTCAGGGGCAATGCTGCCCGTGGGTAGTGAGTGGTCTCCCTTCAAATCTTCTCCTTGGTACTACACTGCAGCCTCAGAGCTCAATCATCACATTCAGCTGCCTTGGGAAATAATGTGATCTCCCAAATCACCCATCATCTGCAGGGTCCGTGTGGTGGTGGTGAGCTGGAAAGGCTCAGAGCCCCTGTGCAGACCAACTCCTCAACAGAGCAGCAGCGAGGACAGAAAAAAGAGGTGGGAAGGACTTGCTGGGGATTTAAAACTCTTGTAGGTCCCTCTGGAAGCCTCTGAGGATCTTGCCTTGAACGTGCCTTGCAGCAGTGTGGGGCAGGAGTCGTGGAAGGTGTGGAAGTCACGGAGGCGTGTGTTCTGTGGCTTCGTTTTCTTCCCAGTTTCTCCAGCTGCTCTTCTGCAAACCTTTGTTTTGAGCAAAGCAGCAGAGTGTGGTCCTGGCTGCTGGGTGAGAAAGGATCAGGAGCATCACTACAGAGCCCATCACAGGACAAAACCCTCTGTGTCCAACCCAGAAAACTTCCCCTTGTCCTTCTCTTCTTCCTGCCGAAATGGGGCCACCACTGTCCCGTGCATTAGGGACCCACCAGGGCTGCAGGAATGCCCAGGATGGGGAGAGCAGAGGGTTTGTAGACCCATTTGTACTCTGTTGGGAGCAGCAGGGATTTGTCACCCACCCAAGGCAGTGAGCTGCTGCTGGGCAGTGCTGCTCTGCACTGGTTCATTCCCCCTGATGCTCCAGGCTCTGCCAAAGGCACGGTTGAGTTCCTGGGCTTCAGTTTTCCAGACATGGATGCTGCACCCAGCCTGTGGCCACCCAGCTGCCTCAGGGCTGGGGGTTCATGTGCTGGCAGGTGAGAGAGGAGCAGGATCCGTGGGGAGCTCATCTGGACTGATGGGTATCTCGGGATGCATATCGGCGTTTCCTCTTTCCCTTCCTCACCACCCTCCGTTCTGTTTCCCCACAGAGCTCCGCCGACCAGGGGGAGACGAAAAGCACCCAGAGCAACCCCCCTTCCAAGATGATCCCCCCCAAGCAGCCCATGTACCCGATGCCTCCGCAGGCTTCCTCGCCCTACCCCGGCCTGGGCTCCTTCCTGTCCCCGTCGGACCTGCAGAGCTACCGTGGCCACCCCCACGCCGGGCTGTCCCGGACCCTGCCCGCCAAGCCCCTGCTGCCCAGCATCAGTGCCTCCCCCCCCCCCC
>VZTI01004788.1:130804-161478 GCA_013397865.1 Struthidea cinerea
AAAAAAAAAACCAACAAAATAAGCGCAAAACCAACAAAAAAAAGAGATGAAATTAAACTAAGGACACCATTTTTCTGCTTGCCATCAGCTTAGCTACAGACTGTTTTCCTAGTGAACTGCTTTTAGACGCAGCATAAACCCAGGTCTGGTGTCCTGCAGCATTAGGCCAGCTCAGTAGGAGGATGCACTCTTTTGACTTGCTAACAGCACTAAACTTTGTGCAAGAAAATGTGAAGTTTGTGTGAATATTGTACATGCAAAGGCCTTGGACGGTCTGGCGAAAAAAAAATTACAAAAATAAATAAAAGCTATTGCTAGATAGGTGGGGGAGAGAGCAGAAGGCAAACTACGAGAGGACAAATGTGAAAGAGATCATGAAAATATAATTTGTTGGATAGTTGTAAGTAGTTTACTAAGTGTTTTAGAGCTGTGCTAAAGACATCTTTAAGATTTTTTTGTGAGAGAAATTAGTAGTTTACTTTATAGTAAAAGCATTTTATATTAATTGTAGCACATTTTTTAGTTATACATAGAAGGGAGATGTGTATAAAAAAAACCAACAAAAAAAGCCTGCCAAACTTGTTTCTATTATTTGTACAGCAAGAAATGGACAATTTATATCCATGTTGTATGGCATTATTATTTTTTTCCGGCCATATGTCCATCTATTTAAAAATTTGCTGACAATGATTTTTGTCTATTTATGAAAAATTAGAGAGCATAATTACAGTTTCTCATAAGGTGCATTTTTGGGGTTTTGGTTTTTTTTTTTTTTTTTTTTTGTTGTTGTTGTTTTTGTTTTTTTATTTTATTTTTTATTTTGTTTGAGGGCGCTGCTTTGGCAGCACCTGGCACATTCGGTTCACAATGCTTATCTTACCTTTCTTTATAATAAAACGTATGAAAAGTAGAGCTGCAGCAGTCTCTCCTTATTCTGGGGGACACCCTGGAAGTGGCCCCTGCCTTGTCCTCCTCAGCTTTCCATCCCTCCCTCCTCTCCCATCACATTCTCCCCTGCCCCAGCCTCTTCCCACTCCACAATAGCAGAGCCAGATTTCTCCTAAATGTGGAATTATTAAAATAAGGGGGGGGATGGGGAAATGGGACATTATGAAAACCTTCCTTGAGTTATCCCGGCAAGGAGATGGGGTTCGCTCCAGGGAGAGCTGCTGGAATGTTAATTCTTTGCGTGTGGGGAGGGCAGGTAAGTGGCCTCGAGACTCTGAAATCGCAGGGAGGAGGTTTCCAGCCCTGGGAGAAGGTCTGGAAGGGATCATCACTGGGAGTTCTGGTGACACCAGGTCCTCGTGGTTTGTCCTCTCTGAAGGAAGGTGTCACCCGTGATGTCCATTCCCCTGCACCCCAGCGGGCAGCCCCAGCTGTGTCACCTTTGGGTCGCTGTGACAATGGATTTGGAGCCCTTTGGAGGCCTCCACTGAGAAGGTTTGTGGGGCAGCAGTGCAGGGAGCCACTGAAAGGTGACCTTGCCAATTTAGGAGGAGCTGTGCAAAGCAATACCCACATTTCTAACAGCTTTCTGGCCACCTCCCTACATTTCTGCAGGGCTGCCCTGCTGCCTCTGCTTCTCTCAAAGGGCTGCTGGCTGCTGTGGGGCACCACGGGGGGCACAGTGACCCATTTCCAGCCCTGAGGATGTGGAGCTATGAAGGGCAGTTGGCTATTAGAGAGCCCAGAGCATTAATGAGAAATCGTGAGGCTTTCCAAACCACTTTAATCCCTACTAATCTCTAAATTTGCATGGTGGCAGCTGTGCTTAAATGGCTTTCCAGCTGTTGGCTAATTGTCATGGACCTGGAATTGCTCCAGGGAAGCGACTGGGAGCTGAGCCTCCCATCTACCATCACAGCTGGCTCAGAGATCCACAGAATGGGTTGGGTTGAAGGGACCTTGGAGCTCATTTCCTTTCACCCCCTGCCATGGGCAGGGACACCTTCCACTATCCCAGCTTGCTCCAAGCCCCATCCAACCTGGCCTTGGACACTGCCAGGGATCCAGGGGCAGCCACAGCTGCTCTGGGCACCCTGTGCCAGGGCCTCCCCACCCTCACAGGGAACAATTCCTTCCCAATGGCCAACCTAAATTTCTTCTCTTTCAGTTTAAATCCACTCCCCCTGTCCTGTCACTGTCTGCCTTTGCAATTTGCTGTTCTCCATCTTTATCAGCCTCTTCAAGTGGTGAAAGGATGCATCCAGTTCAACGAAGGGGTTCAGCCCCAGCCCTGAGGGCCAGGCAGGAATGGTGTGGCTGGGGGAGCTTCCCCCTGCTCTGAACCCTTGGTCTGTCATTAACAGTAGTGGAAAATTCAGTAGCCGGGTCTCAAGAAGCCT
This sequence comes from Struthidea cinerea, assembly GCA_013397865.1. NCBI lineage: Eukaryota > Metazoa > Chordata > Aves > Passeriformes > Corcoracidae > Struthidea > Struthidea cinerea. The sequence continues at coordinate 133,153 of VZTI01004788.1, forward strand.
CAGGGCAGGGTCAGCTCTACCTAAACCCTGTCATTGTCATTGTGCCTAACCTCCCTTTAAAAACCTTTAAATTCCAGGCAGATAACCTAAATCTCTCTCCCTACAAAGCAAATCCCTTGCTTTGGAACACGGGGAAGAATTTATTGCTTTCCTTGTCGCGGTAACTTTTCCCATGTTTGAAGAAGGGAATTGGCTCCCCTCCACCTCCTCTCCACCTGCCCCAGCAGTTGCAAAGGCAGAGGTGGTGATCCGGAGCAGGAGGAGCTGTGGAGCTCCCAGTTTTAGTCAAAGAGCACCAGTTGGATCCTCAAAAGGCTCTGGAACAGCTTTGGGGCAGGGGGCTTGTTGGGGTGAGCCATGGCCAGAGCCGTGGTCAGCTGGAGCAGGCAGACCGACAGGGGCAGTGCTTTGCAGGCTCCCCAGCACCAGGGCTGGAAGGCACAGTGAGCACTGCTGTGTGGAGCACGCCGTGACCATCGGCTGCTCCCCGTTATGCTCAGATTTGCTTCTGTCTCTGGAAAGTTCCGTGTTCCTCGGTTGGTAATTGGCTCCTGTTAACCCTCTGCTCCCCACATCTTCTCCCGTTCGCCCTGGTCCCTTCTGCCCCCCTTTGTAAGACCCCAAACCTGATATTTCACTGGTTATTGTGTGTTCTCCCCGCCTGTTATGTAGGGGTATAAAAACCCCGCGCCCGCCTAAATCCCTCGGCTCTGCTCGTGGTTTTTTGTTGGAATAAACCCTTCTCCGTTTCCCGAGAGAGTCCCTCCGCTCCTTCCCTCCTCCTCCAGGCACGCTGCCGTCGGTGGGTGAGGCGAACACGAGCGGGTGCTCCGCCTGCCCTCCAGCGCTGCGGTCGCACCCGCCGCCTCCGCCCGCAGCCGGTGAGGCAGTGCCCGGTGCCCGGCAGCGAGCTGGCCGGCACAGCACCGCGGCAGGGGCTGGCAGGGCAGCGGGCAGGGCCACGGCAGGCATCCCCGGACTTCGGGCTGATGGTGGAGAGGGATGTTAAGAGGCAGGAGCAGGGCGAGCCCCGGCTAATTGACTTTGGTTTATGAGCACATAATTAGCAGGACTGCAGGATGTCGTAGGGAGTTTTACAAACCCTCAGCGGCGGCATCTCGGTGGTGTTAACCCTTCGAGCGCAGCCCCGGGTGGGTGCCTCTGGACAGCCATGCCTGGCTCCCACAGAAATGGGGAGTATCCACCAGCATCCCACTGCCCCATCAGGACGCAGCCTCTCACACAGCCAGGGGGTGTGGAAAGGGTCTGTGGATTCTCCTGGGGCAGCACCCTGAGCTGTGCCCGTGGCACAGGGCCACGAACGCCCCGGCAGCACCGGGAGGACTCTGTCTCTGTTACATCTGTGTTACCATTATCGAGAAGATGGAATGGAAGGGAAAACAGCCCTGACAAGCAATACGGAGAGCTTTACGCAAGAGGGATCAAAGGAAAGGACTTCATTTGACAAATCCCAGGTCCCTGACAACTGCAGCACGTGCTGGGAGCAGGGCCCTTGTGCCAGCCTTGGTGAGGTCCTGGTCCCTGCCAAGAGCAGACTTGAACCTTGGCAAGTGTCCGTGTTCCCAAAGGTCCTGGAGCCCAGATGGAGAGTGAGCCCACAGTGAAGGAAATGAGCCCTGGGCACTGGCTCTGGGCACTGGCTCTGGGCACAGACCCCACACAAGCACCAGGACCCTCAGGCTGGACAGTGCCAGGCAGAGGCTGGATGTCAGACCCAGCACAGACTGCACAGCACCTCCAGCTGCTCTTCCCAGACACAGCTGTGCTTCACCAGGCTGGTGGCCACCAAAACACCCACACTGCCACACAGCCCACGGATGCAAGCATGGGGTCATAGAATCACGGAATTGTTTGGGTTGAAGGGACCTTAAAGCCCATCTCCTTTCACCCCCTGCCACAGGCAGGGACACCTTCCACTGTCCCAGGCTGCTCCAAGCCCCAATGTCCAACCTGGCCTTGGACGCTGCCAGGGATCCAGGGGCAGCCACAGCTTCTCTGGGCACCCTGTGCCAGGGCCTCCCCACCCTCACAGGGAAGAAGTTCTCCCCAACATAAAATCTAAATTAATTTCCCCTCTTTCAGTTTGATCCCGTCCCCCCTTGTCCTGTCCCCGCAGTTCCTGAGGAAGAGTCGCTCTCCTGCTTCCCTGCAGCCCCTTCACACACTGGGAAGGTGCTGGGAGGTCTCCACACAACCTTCTCTTCTCCAGGTTGAACAGCCCCAACTTTCTCAGCCTGTCTCCAGAAGGGAGGTGCTCCAGGGCCCTCAGCAACTCTGTGGCCTCCTCTGGACTTGCTCCAACAGTTTCACATCCTCCTCATGTTGCAGGCACCAGAGCTGTACCCCGGACTCCAGGTGGGCTCCCTGCTGCATGGTGCCAGGGCTGGGATGTGAACCTCCCCAGCAGGACCAGCTGTGCTTCACCTGCCCTCCGCCCACCACTGTCTCCAGGGGGTGGAAAGGCTCTGCCCACCAAGCAAACATGACATGAGGCACCTTTGCCATCCTTCTGCGGACTGAAGAGCCCAAAAAAAAGGGCCCGTGTCCAGCAGGGATGAAGCACAGTCGGTTTGCTTCCATCCCATGTGCTCCCCCCTGCAGCAGGAGGTCTGTGAGCCTAAGCCCCAAAAACTCAGCGTCCCCTTGGCAGCTCATCACACGGTGCAGGCAAAGTGCTGCCTCCAAAACACAAGGAGTGCAAACCTACCAGTTTGAATGACGATTTTTGAAGAGGAAGAGAGGAATAACAATTCCTCTGGATGAAATACTGTGCTGGCCAGAAGGGCAATCTGGAGTCACAGTTGAGATCAGATGTTCAATTGCTGTCTCCTCAACTCTTCTTGACTTTCAACTGCAATTTGATAAATCAGCATAATACCTGGCACGGTAATTGCTGGAGATTTTATTCCTAGTGGGGTTACTTTATTACACTGCAAGCACATTAGAGAGCTTTCTGCTGCTCTGCCATTATTATCGTGGGGACAGGGGTCAAATAAAGCAGGACTTAGTAGGTAGTTTTTTGCAATGCTACTGGTGAGCTCGTTTCAGGTGCTGGTGCAGCTGAGTGCCTACAGCAGGGCTCAGCCTGTCCCTCTCTGCACCTCCCTGGCTCCCTGCTTTGCTCTTCTCCCTGTGTTTATGCTCCCATCGTGGCTCCAAGGCGGCAAAATCTGGGAACGCACCAGAAGCCTCACCTGGAGATGGCAGAAAGGACCGGGAGATGCTGCTTTTAAGGTCAGCCAGGTGGGGCACCTGCAGCTGCCTGAAGTCACTGCTCAGCCTTGGAGGCAAAATGCAATTCCTCAGCCCGTGATCCCATTAAAATTTTATGATGAATGAAGCTTCTTGCACTGCAAGTCTGTGGGAGAAAGTAGCACTTTTACTGCTCCTCAATATGTAATTAATGCACATTTCATCGCTTCCCAGATGAATTTTTGGTCACGGGAGGTAGCTGTGACTATAAAATGACACTTACTTTAGATGGGATACAGACCACAGGTCAATGTCTTGTGCAAAGCCGAGAGAGCCGTGCGTGCCCGGGGCCGTCCATCTCCCACGGAGCTGCTGCTTGTGGAGGGAAGGCAGATGGAAAATGTGGATCCATCTGTCCTAGAGGGTCTTCTGGAGTTTGATGTGACTTCATCCTCCTCTTACATCCCCCTGTCCCATGGCTGAGCACCCCTGTCCACGGTGCCATTGGGGACACCCTTCAGCTGAGCAGCTGTCCCAAAACCAGGTTCCTTCAGCTCCTCAGCCCTTCCTGTGGCTCCTGACAAAGGGGGAGGTTAAAAATGCCACCTATTAGCAATGAACAAGCTGAAAATCCTGCTGGTCACTGAGAAATTCCCGGGCAAAACCAGCAATTCCCCTCTGGATTCCCTCCTGCTCACCCGCGGGCTGGTCACAGCTCCCTGTAGGCATGTCTGGGGGATGTTGGTCCCTCCATCCCTGACTTAATCCTGCACTTCAGCCCCATGGGGAACAGCAGGACCAGTGGATGCACCCTCCATCTGATGGGAGCAAAGGGGAGCAAGGCAGAGTGGCTGGAGAGAGCCCCCTGGGCTTTCAGACCCACCTGGACGGCAGCCAGCTTCATCCAACATCCTCCGGGCTCCGTGCAGCGGGGATCTGGGAGCTGCGTGTCCAAAGTCAGGCTGCCTCTCTCCATCCCCTTGGGCACATGGAACACGTAATCACTTCTGTTCCCTGAACAGGAGCTTGTAACTCCCCCAATCAAATGGAGGCCTGGAAGAAGTCCCAGGGATTTGGGATTTCTCCAGGAGACAGACCGGCTTGGGGGAAGTTAGCAGAGAAACAGGATAAAGGCATCTCAGAACATATTGAACCTATTTTTTTCTCTTTCTGGAGTGCACAGACTGTCAGAACAGGAGATACCATCTCCAGAAGCACTACGCTGCACGGAGTTTTATTGGCTTGGAGCACAGTTTATACTAAATTTTTTCTCAAGCAATTTACACAAAATATTTCTGTAGTTATGCAGGGGAGTTTTTATAATTAGAGCTTTATTTGAGTGCTTTAATTGTGGCTGGTCTTTTGAGTAGTCCTACCCTTTAGGAAGCTCATCCTGTCTCCCACTCACCTCAGTGAATGTGGGATACAGAGGGAAAAAGGCCACAGGCACTCCCCCAGTTTTCCCACCAACACTCTGGAAATGGCCCATGGGGAGGCTCTTCCAGCTTCTAAAATTATCCAAGGAAAAAGGTGGGACAGGATGGATCCGAAGGCCTTTCCCACCCTCAGATCTCATCTCCTGGGAGTTCCTCGTATCACCTCTCTCGCTGAGCCTCGTGCAGGGCCACAGCTTGGCTGCCATCTCTGGGGAGAGCCAGCCTGCGAAGCGAGGATGGATTAATTAAGCAAGTCACACTAATTGCCCTGACAATGGGCAAAACGAGTTTCAGCCCACGGACTGTTCCCCTCGCTGCTGTCACCCAGCTGGGCAAGTCCCAGCTTCGCTCCTGGAGCTGCAGCACTGCCCACAGGGGCTGTCCCCTTCCCTGGAAATCAGAGGCAAATACAAGCCAGCCACAAAAAAAAAAACCTAAATTTTTGAGGGTGTTTCTGCCGAAACACCACGGGCACTCGGGGCCTTTCTCCGTACTCAGTAATTCCACTGGAAACGTTCCCAAAGTCTACACCAGGCTTGGGCTCCAAATATCGAGAGGAAAAAAACAGATAAATATTGTCTTTTGAATAATTGAAAAGCAGTCTAAAGTCATAGTGCAAAACAAATGCACGGTTCCCATTTTACAGATTAGAAGAATTTGATTTCTTGACGTGTCCCCCCTCCTCAGCAATTCAAACTCTCAATCAAAAGTTTCATGTTTTTATGTTGGTTTTTTTTTTCCCTTTGACCCCTTCATAACACTGAATGCATTAAAGCAAGAAATGCCCAAGAATTGGTTTCTTTTCTTTCCTCTGCACTGAAATGTCTCAACACTTCACTTTTTCCCTTTCAAGTTGCCATTTTTACACAGTTTCAGGCATTATTTAGAGCTATAGAGTTGAAAAGACTCAAAAACCTGGAGAGAGTACGTCTCCTCTTCCCTATAAACATTTGCCATCCATCCCTTTGTATTCTCATTTTTGGCACAGAGGAAGAGAGCAACGAGAGCGAGCGAAGGCAGGAACTGGAGACATGAATAATTTCTTCTTTCTCAGAACCCAAAATGAAAGGAATACCGAATGAGACATAAACCTTAAATTTTTTTCTTTCATCTAGGAATTTCCCATGAAAAGATAATAACGCACCTCCGCCGCATCCTTCTTTTCAACTCCAACACACAAATCCCTGGCAGGAAGGCAGGGGAATATTGAGCCTCCCAGGGGAGGGACCAATGTCGCTGTTACGTCCGAGGCGCATAAAGGAAACGACACAGAGCCCAGGCTCATGAACAAGTGGAAGCCGAAGCTTTTCTTTAATAATTTTCTGACTACTTTTATAGGATAGATGGCAAAAAGTGTGTTGAGTGGCAATAGGTAATTGGTTCCTCGGCCATCCACCCCTTGAGAGGATTGGCCAAGCCCTAAGATACCGATTCCAAAATATTTTCAAAGTCAAAGCCATAACAATCTTGCAAAACAGCCTGCAGGTGCAAGAAGTTTATGGAACTGTGACCTTGTTTAAAATAGTTTACATAGGAAAGACAGTCTGCTCACAGAATATTGAGAAAAGGCTGAAGAATTTCTCTGCTTCTGGCTTTTTAGCACCTACAACCAAAACCCTTTCGAGGGTCTGTTGATCTGGATTTGCACAGATCTCAGCACCCTGGAGATCTGGGCTCTGCGGGATGCTCCAGGTATATAATTATTCCAGCCATGGGAATAATCAGCCCAGCTCTTCGAGGGCGGAGGGAGCACATAACGGGTCCTTTCTGACATGCCTGGATGTTCTCCTTGGGGACACTCTGCTGCTTTAGAGTGAACTGTGCAGTGTTTCCTTCTGGAGGTGGAAATAGCCAGGTTCTGCTGGATGTCAGAGCAGAAGGATGTGCTCCTGAAGGGTTTCAAACAGTCATGGAATGGTTTGGGTTGGAAGGAACCTTAAAGCTCAGCTCATTCCAGCCCCTGCCATGGGCAGGGACACCTTCCACTGTCCCAGAGTGCTCCAAGCACCCTCTAACCTGGCCTTGGACACTTCCAGGGATCCAAGGGCAGCCATCCTGTGCCAGTGAACACCCTCTGAGTAAAGAATTTCCTCCGAACTCCTAACCTAAATCTCCCCTCCTTCAGTTTAAAACTCTTCTCCCTTCTCCTGCCACTGTCTGCTGGTGTAAAGCTGCTCTCCCTCTTTTCCATAAGCCCTCTCCAAGGCTGCAAGAAGGTGTCCCCAGAGTCTTCTCTACTCCACGCTGAGCAACTCCAGCTCTCTCAGCCTGTCGTTGTAGAACCATCAATAAAAGCAAGTGAGGGTTTTATCAAAGTGCCCCAGAAGGAACAGCTGATCCCTTAGTGCTTTAGGAGGGCTTAGACCAAGCCAGCGTTATGTTGTAGCATGATAAGATGGGTTTTTAACTCCCTTTTTTAAACCACCAGGCTGGTTCATTCACCTGCTCATGGAGTAAGTCAACCCACACCCAACCCACCAAAGCACACTGGTGTTTGAGAGTGTCTGGACTCGCTTTCATGGCAGTTCTGGGTCCTGGAACTGAGCACTGCTCAGCATCAGCTCATCCCAGCACACAGGGCAGGGCCTGGCATCGGATGCTGTTTGGCCTCAGTGCTGGTGGAGCACCCAGAGCTGAGCTCACAGCTCCCCAGTGCATTTCTGCACAACACTTGAGGAAAACCAGTTAGTTTGGGGAACAGAAGGAGTTTGTCTTGGCAACCTGGCAGCAGGGCTGACAGCTCCCCTCAATTCTGTGTGCTCGGGAGGGGGTTGGTGTGCTGATGGTGCCGTATGAGGGTTAAAAAGGGCTTCAACACCTTCCTGGACAGCAGCCCCATAGCCCAGGCTGAGAGGAGGGGAGGCATTCCCACATCCACGCCCAGCACTGCTGGAGGGTGCACAGGGAGTGGACTGCAGGACACAGCCGGGCCCACAGCCAGGCTCTCCCAAAATAGCATCACCCAGCACTGCTCCTGGAGACACAGCCCGTGGCCCTGACCCCACACAGCTGCAGAGACCTGCAGTGGCACTCCAAGCTCCTCGGGAGCCCTGCCTTGTCTTATCAGGACCTAAGTACTTGCCCTAAGATAACCTCCAAGAGCCAGATCCCATTAAGTGCTGCTTGTCTGGGAACTGGCTTGACCTTGCCAGGTGCAAGGGAAGAGTTTGGCTGTGAAAAACCAGCGTGAGTGAAGGTTTTCCTCGAAGCTGGGTGATACAGAGCTCAGCTGGCAGTTCCTGGAGAGCCACGGGAGCCTTCTGTTCCTGCAGCTTTCCACCATTCCTCCTAATTATGATGTTTTAGGCATGAAATCTGCTCCGGGGTTTGAAGCAGCAGTGAGTGTCATCTACTGCCAGCACGGCAGTGAATGCAGAGCGGGCTCAGCAGGGCAGGGCTGGGGGACACACGGGGCAGGGCTGTCACAGGAGCTCCGGGACACACAGCCCACATGGGCACCAGGGGTTTCATCCCCACGTCTCTTCCTTGCTCACGGTGGGGCAGAGGTACATTTCACAGCCCCAGTAGGGCGTGGGGAGAGACCTCAGAGCACCTGGTGTGACCCAGCAGGGTTGGTTGTGTATTTATAGAACCATATCTCAGAAGGGTTTGGGGTGGAAAGGACCTTAAAGCTCATCCTGTTCCACCCCCTGCCATGGGCAGGGACACCTTCCACTATTGCAGGCTGCTCCAAGTCCTGTCCAGCACAAGAGTGACCATCCCTGTCTGGTGGCTGTCCAGGACTCAGTAACTTGTGTTTTGGGCCTGGGAGAGCAGAGCACGAGCAGCTGTGCTGAGCCACATCTGTGCAAAACACGGCTGCAGCAGCCACAGGGCAAAGCCTGGGAGATGCATTTAGATCTTTTTTGTTGGCCTCGTCTCTGTGAAAACCCTGAGGAGTTTGTGAGGCTCCTGTTAATGCTCTTCCTTCCACGCAGGGTGGAGAGGGACCAGAGGAACACAGAGAGAAAATGCTTCGGCAGAAGGACATGTGTGAAAACTGCAAATGTCCCATCCCTGGCAGTGTCCAAGGCGAGGTTGGACGGGGCTTGGAGCAACCTGGTCTGGCGGAAGGCGTCCCTGCCCATGGCAGGGGGAGGAATGAGATGAGCTCTAGCGTTCCTTTCAACCCAAACCTCTCCAGAGCTGATCCGAGGTGGCCCAACAACAGCTGGAGGAGAGACGAGACTTTCGGAAACCTGAAAAAAAGCCCTTTGCTAAAATAAGTGCTGGTGAGAACCCAGCGAGGAGCTCCCAGAAGCAGAAGAGCCCCACGCCGCAGGTCCCACACAGGGACACGTTGACCAAAAAAGGCTGGACACGGTCAGGGGCTCAGGCCAGCGCTGCCCTGCCGGGGGGAGCAGCCCAGCCCCGGTTATGCAAGCGGCAGGACAGAGGTTTCCGGTGGTATTTGCAGGGAGAGGTGGGGTGCCCGAGGCGCAGGGTCCACCTCCCCCCGCAGACCTTTGCACTCCCAGCTCTGCTGCTCAGTTCATGATCTTGTGGTTTGAGACAATACAGGAAGGATGTAGGTGTTTGCAAGAAGAGAGAGAAGGAGGAGGGGGAAGGGAGGGAGGCTCCACAGCCACGGCCCCGCCGGCATCGCGTGCTGAGAGCCGCTCACCCACACACGCTATTAAAGGTGGTGACATTAATTCGGGGCAGAACAGAGCAGAAAAGGGTCAGGTTCCCACCAGAGCTGAACTGGGAGGGGCGGAGATGCTCTCCTGAGTGCCCTCAGCCACGGGTGATGGGTGTCCTCGTGGCAGCCCTGGTTGCTCTGCTGATGGGGATGAGCAGACAGGATGGAACTGAGGATGACTCTGTGACTCTAATTAAACAGCTGGGAGCAGGATGAGGTGCAGGCAGCCCCCAGCCCACAACCCAAGGGCTGTAGGAGGCCCAGCAGTGTGCAGAGAGCCTGGGCAAGAGGCTGACAGGAGCCCAGGTCCTGCAGGTCAGCCCCCATGGACTTGCCATGGAATATTTGATGACCAAAGGGTCATACAGGTCCCAGGGAACTGTCTGCCCCACACCGGGCACTCTGGAAGGAGTGGAAGGAAGTTAAGAGCAGGCAGAAATGAGCACTGCAATCTCAGCTGGTATCAGAGAGCATCACAGGAACAGCGGCGAATGCGTCTGAACCAGGAGCATTCCGGTCAAACCTTGTATTTCCCATACACGGTGGAGCTCTGACATTCCTCCTGAAGCAGAATTCTCCTGCTTTCAGCTGGGATGGAGGGAATTTTCTTCTCAGTAGCTGGTCAGTGCTGTGTTTTGGGTTCAGTATGAGAATAATGCTGATAACACGCTGATGTTTGAGTTGTTGCTAAGGAGTGCTTACCCTAAATCAAGGATTTTGCAGTGTCTCGTGCTCTGCCAGCCAGCAGGAGAAACCGTGAGGGAGCACGGCCAGGACAGCTGATCCCAAGTGGCCAGGGGGATATTCCATACCACAGACCATCATAGCCAGTAGAGAAACCGGGGAGAGACTGACCAGGAGGGGCTATCACTGCTGGGGAATGGGCTGTGCATTGGTCAGTGGGTGGTGAGTGACTCTGCTGGGCACCACTTGTCTTTCTTGGGGTTTATTCCTCTCTCTGTCTCTGTTATTTCCCTTTTAATTGCTGCTGTTTTTGTTATATTATTATTTCACTTTATTTCAATTATTAAACCCTTTTCATCTCAACCCGTGGGTGTTTTATTTTTCTCGTTCCCCTCCCCATCCCATGGGCGTGGGGGAATAAGCGAGCAGCTGTGTGGTGCTGAGTTTCCAGCTGGGGTTAAACCACAACAAGAATAAAGCCAAATATTTGGGCTTGTAGATTTTGTGTACAACATTTCCCTTCAACAAGAAACCACACCAGACCAGAGTTATTTCGAAAACTTCACTTTGGAAAAGTACTGAATTGCTCTGTGGAAAGATACCCTCGCTTTAAAAGTATTTTATGGCATTGGCATTATGTTACTGCCATGTGTCTAAAGCTGGGCTTTAGCAAGACAGCAACAAAGGAGCAAATTAATATTTTTTTTTTTCCAAGGAAACACTTCTGGGCTTCACAGGCCGCTGTGGCTGATCTCCAAAGTGCCAGGTACACCATGCAGGCAACCCTGGTGCTGCCCTGCCTGGGAAAGCTGAACCCAGTATGTTTTTCTGCACGGCGTTTTGTCCCAGTCCTGCAGCAGGATCACGGCACCAGCCACGGGATACCTGCAGTGCCCGGGGCCAACACACAGCCCTTTAAACCAGGGGCAGCTCAGCTCTGCCTCAGCACCCCGGGATGCTGCTGAGGGCCCCCGACACTGGGAAAGGAGCTGGCAGCAATCCAGAGTGGGATCTGAAAGGTGCCTCTCTGCCTGGGTGACAGGAAAGCTGTTCTCTCGAGCGGCGTTATCTCATCTATTTTGCAAATACAAATGTGATAGAAATCTGCAAAATAAGGAATATGCATTAACTTCTGAAAAGTTTTGACTACATATCATTATCTGTAATTTCACTGCTTTGATTTGCATATTCATAAAAGAAACATGCAGCTCGAACGTGTCAAAGGCTTTCAGACGAGCACGAACAAAACCAGCAGACTTGCAGGCTCATTGCTGAAGTAATTGCCAAGACACCTTCGCTTTCCCTGGTGCCAGGGTGATTTTGTGTCCCTGGGCTGGCAAAGCCCTTCCTTAGTCCTGCCTGGGTGAGCTCAGCCCCAGGATGTGAGGAAGAGCTTTGGCTGTGCCTGGTGCTGGTACCCACAGCAAAGGAACTCTGTCAGACAACACACGGGCCACAGGCACCAGCAAAATGGCTCAGAGGGTTTCCAGCCTGGATGCTGTTTGCCCAGAGAAGCTGTGGCTGCCCCTGCATCCCTGGAAGTGTCCAAGGCCAGCTTGGACAGGGCTTGGAGCAGCCTGGGATAGTGGAAGGTGTCCCTGCCCGTGGTGAGGGTTGGAATGAGATGAGCTTTAAGGACCCTTCCAACCCAAACCATTCCATGATTCTGTGCTGTGATTCCAGCTGTGAGGTGATAGGAGGTGCCAGGTGGCTGAGCTGAACCCAACAAGATTTGGGTGCTCGGGCTGGCCGTGCCTCCCCCCACCTCTGTCCGCGGGCCATTTCAGGGGTGTTGTGTGTCCCTGATTTTTCAGCCATGCGACAAAAGCAAGCAAACCGGGAGCTGCTGTCCCTGCAGGCAGCGGGGAGGTGGCAGCACCTGTAGCACAGCTGATAACGAAGTGACAAAAAGTGCGGGTGACTCGACTTCTAACTTCTTTCCATGCTTTTAAGCTGCTGAGTAGGTGAAGCCACTGCAACTGCCGCTGCACCCAGGCACACTTCGTGCCGCTGTTCTCGGTATCACAGTGATGAGATTCCAGTGCTTTTGGGGCACTTGCGCTTCTTATCTGAGTCTTTCAATCTTTCTAACACCTGTGCCACACTCTTCCCTTCCTTTTCCTTATCCCCTCCACTTGCAGAGGAAGAACTCACAAAGGTGGGGTCCCTGGGGAGATGCAGCACCCAGGAGCACCCAGGATCCCTCCCAACCACTTGTACCCAGCTCCAGCAGCGCCCACTGGCTCGGAGGTTGTCAAGACGCTGGAGCAATGCCAGTTGCTGTCGAAAGACAGCAGGTGTGGCAGCGGGAAAAGGGGAAAATGTTATTTTTCAATTTCCCTCTGACATTTTTTCAGGCGGGGAGCAGTGGGGTTTTTTAACAGCGGAGAGCAGAGCAGAGCTGACAGGCTCAAATATACCCTGGCCTTCGATGTTGGTTTGGGTGGAGAGTGTGAATTTTTGCTTGCAAAAATAAAATGTTCTGGTTTTGAAAGCTTAACCCTTCCCCCCTCCCAACCACCAGAGAGTTAACCCTCAGCTTGGGGCTGAAACGTTCTGGCACCAAAGCATCTGCTGTCCTAAAGGCATCCCAGGTCTGGAGGGAAGCCCAGATTCCGGCATCACTTCAGGGAAGTCCTCCTGTCACCCCCATCACACTGCCGCCTCCCTGGCACAGGGACAGGATCCTGCAGCCCCAGGAGCACCTGGTATCCCAAAATCAGCACCTGGGGGCAAAAAGGTTCCCAGAGGCTGCAGAGCTGAGCCCTGCAAGGGGAAAGGGCTGAGCTGGACCTGCCCCACTGCAGCTGCGAAGGCTGAACCCATCCCTGAGCACGGGCTGCTGGTCCCTCTGCCTTACAGGGCTCGGCACTTTCTTTTTCCGTGCAGCTGCAAAGTCCCTCCACTCTGGCCAGTGGCCACTCACTTAGGTGAGGCAAAAGAGAAGCCTTTGCTCTTAAAGAGAAGGCTGAAAATGGAACCGCTGCACGCTCAGAAGGCAAAACCAAGCAGCCAGAACTCAAGGTGTGTGACTGTAAATACAGGCTTTTCTGGTCATTCACACAAAGGGTGTCACAGGTGAGGATTTCGGAACATTCACCAACTCCAGGGTACCAAGCTCTGCCTAAAACTGCTGGTTCCAGGGCCTGCAGGGCCACTGAGCAGTGAGGAACTGGGCCCAGGGATGCGCCCAATGCAGTGGGGCTGACCTGGATACAGTTGGGCTTCGCTTGGCTACAAGAAGGAAATCAAGGGGCTGGAGTGTCCAGAGATGGGAACGGAGCTGGAAGGGGCTGGAGCCCCAGGAGCGGCTGAGGGAGCTGGGAAAGGGGCTCAGCCTGGAGAAAAGGAGGCTCAGGGGGGACCTTGTGGCTCTGCACAACTCCCTGACAGGAGGGGGCAGCCGGGGGGTCGGGCTCTGCTCCCAGGGAACAGGGACAGGAGGAGAGGGAACAGCCTCAGGCTGGGCCAGGGGAGGTTTAGATTGGACATTAGGAAAATTTCTTCATTGAAGGGGTGATCAGGCACTGGAACAGCTGCCCAGGACAGTGGTGGAGTCCCCATCCCTGGAGGAGTTCAGAAGATGTGTGGATGTGGCCCTTGGGGACAGGGGTCAGTGGTGAACACGGTCCTGCTGGGCTAATGGTTGGACTGGATGACCTTGGAGGGCTTTTCCCACCTGGGTGACTCCATGACTGTAGGATGCAGTGGGGCTGCAGTAGGCAGGATGGGCTCCAGGTGCTCACCTACAGCTAAAATCTGCCCTCCCTGTCCCACTGTCCTGTTGGAATTCTGTCCTACTCAACAGGACAGGATCACCTTCCTCAATACCAGCTGCTGTTGTCCCCCTTCTCCCATGTTCTTTCTTGACCTTTCCACCTTCTTTGGCCCTTCCTCTAAACACCCCACAAGTCCTGGACAACCCCCAGGTCCTCTTATTCAGTCTCAAATTTCCGTGAGAAGAACCCTTCACCCACTCTGTTGGGGTGCACTGTGTGCTAGAAGAGAGACAGGCCCTGAGGATCAGAGAGAGGGGCTCTGTCCTGGGCCCGGAGGGGACCCTGGGAGTGCATCCAGGTCACCGGGGATGGACTGAGAGAGGATTGTGTGTTTATGGACAGACTGGGCCTGTGAGAAGTGTTCATTGGAGTTTGTGGCCTTATAGGGCATTGTTTGCCTATTACCATCATAGGTAAAATCTGTGCAATGCCCCAGGTGATTGGGGGACACTGTGGGGAACATCTTTCCTGTTTATAGGATGTTCTATCCTGTTGGGTGCTGGGATTTAGGGAATTCTGACTGTGCAATAAATGGCTTTGCCTTTTCCACCTGATGAGCAAGGTCCTTGCCCGTGTGTCAGTGCTGCACACTCCTTCCTTTTCTTGTGTCCCTGGCGAGCAGCTCCTCCATGGGATCCCACGGTGACAAGGACAGCGGCTTCCTTGCCACCCCTGGTAGTCCAAGAGCACAAATCTGGCCAGGTGCCACATCCAGGTCCTTCAAGTCTGATCTCTGCATCTATTTTAGCCACTAACCTGTTTCCCTTGCAAACAATCACACGTGACATTTTGCAAGAAATTGCAAAGGAAAGGATTCAAAACCTTTCGTTAAAATGAACCATTCCTTTCAAATGAAAGAGTGGTGTTTCCACTGAACTTTTCAGCAGCAGAGGGAGGGGATAAAAAGCACATTCAAGAGCTTTTGAAACCAAGAAATTTCATAATAAAGCAGCAAACAGGCCAGGGACTGGAAAGCGGCGTCAGCTGAACACCAACCTCTCCTCCATGGGCCCATCCCAAGGACTCCGAAGGCAAAGGTAAGGATCTGATGTGGAGCTACATCCCCCCTGCAAGCCAAGGGCTTGGACAGCCAGTGCTCCTCATTCCTGCCTGAAACCAGCAGTCCTGGGTGCACTTTTCAACTATTTTTCCTGGTCTTTGTGTTCTCTGAAGCTGCTTGAGCCTCCAGTACTTCCATCCAGGGCTGCAGTTCACGCAGCAGAAGGAACTGGTCCAGCTGGCAGTGGGAACAATGCAAATTGTCGTTTTAAAAATAATTTCCAATTTATTCCCTTCCCCGTGCAGCTCAGATGGGAGCTAAATTGATTTTTTTACACTGCCTTCATTTAATGTACACAGCTCTCTCGCTCTCTCTGCATCACTGGAAGGAACCTACGAAAATCAGTTAAATAAACACATCTGTGCTCAGAGCCCTGGAAATGCGGAGTGGGCGACTCCCTGGGGAAACCAGAGGGGTTTGCAGAGTCCAGCACCAGAGCTCCCAGCTACGGACGGGTTTGAGGACATCACACCCAGAGGAAGTGATAATCCTAACCCTAATCGCCCCCAAGGGATGGGATTCACTCTGGTGAGACCCCACCTGCAGGGCTGCCTCCAGCTCCGGGGTCTCCAACATGAGAAGGACATGGAACTGTTGGAGCAAGTCCAGAGGAGGCCATGAAGTTGACGAGAGGGATTGCTATGAAGAAAGGCTGAGACAACTGGGGTTGTTCAGCCCGGAAAAGAGAAGGTTTTGGGGTAACCTGATTGTGGCCTTCCAGTTCCTGAAGGGAGCCCACAAGAAAGAAGGAGAGATGTTGGGGTGCACTGTGTGGTGGTAGAGAGACAGGCCCTGAGGATCAGAGAGAGGGGCTCTGTCCTGGGCCCGGAGGTGACCCTGGGAGTGCATCCAGGTCACCGGGGATGGACTGAGAGAGGATTGTGTGTTTATGGACAGCCTGGGCCTGTGAGAAGTGTTCATTGGAGTTTGTGGCCTTATAGGGCATTGTTTGCCTATTACCATCATAGGTAAAATCTGTGCAATGCCCCAGGTGATTGGGGGACACTGTGGGGAACATCTTTCCTGTTTATAGGATGTTCTATCCTGTTGGGTGCTGGGATTTAGGGAATTCTGACTGCGCAATAAACGGCTTTGCCTTTTCCATCTGATGAGCAAGGTCCTTGCCCATGTGTCAGTACTGCAGAGAGAGACTCTTGAGAAGGGCCTGCAGTGACAGGACAAGAGGGAGTGGCTTCCCACGGGCAGAGTCTGGGTTTAGACTGGATGTTAGGAAGAAATTCTTTATTCAGAGGGTGGGGAGGCCCTGGCACAGGGTGCCCGGAGAAGCTGTGGCTGCCCCTGGATCCCTGGCAGTGTCCAAGGCCAGGTTGGAGGGGGCTTCTCATAGCTCTGACAGTCCTCTTGGAAGGGGATAATGCCTGGAACTGCTCCCATTACCCTGGGGAATCAAAGCTTTCAACCAAAGGTTTCAACCAACGGCTCATGGACTTTTCTGCTTGGAGAAATACAGTGACACTGTCCCCATGGGTGCCAACCTCATGCCACAGTGCAAGGTGCTGAAAGACCTCTGTGCCCCAGGATCAGGCATCTCCTGAGGGTGAAGGGAAGGAAGGAAGGGAGAAGGATGTCTGGGTGGTCATGGTGACCATGGCTTGGAAGAAGGTGCATCAGCTTCAGCTCCAGGGATGGGGCTGTCCGGAGACCGCGCAGCCTCCAGGGGAGCTGGAACAGCAGAAACCCCACTCTGAAGTGGAAATCGCCCCTGGACTTGTCCCCTTGGATCTCCAGGAGTTATACAGGCAATGATGGATGTTTAAAGGGAGTTGGGAAGAACACAAAACTTCCTTTTTGGGCCTGTTTTCCGTGCCGACTCTAAGTGTTTGCTGGATGAAGACCCCGCTCCCGGAGGTATGGACCTAATGGATCTCAAGGAGCCACCATCTCTTTGCTGATGGCTCATAAAGCTCAGCTATTCAACCATCAGGAAAACATGAACAGAGGCTTCATAAAGGCATATTTCCAATATACAGCAAAATTAATGAATTTGTCTGGTATCCTGCCTGCAAGATACATTAATTTCGATAGACAGCACTCAAGGCTTTAAGAGCCAGTGCTGCAGAGGGTGGACAGAATGAAAGCAAAGGAGAGTAAACAGAGGAGAGATTTCTAAGTGCCCATGACATTTGTTCAAATACTTTATTTCAATCAGCTTAAAAGGGAAACATAAAGCTGAGCTTGCTCCTAGGAAAGGGAATGAAATTGAAAACCAAGTAATGCACTGAGAGCAATTCAAAGGGAGCCGAGAGGCACCATCTGCTGCAGAGAGGGCACAAGCAGCCCCGACAAGGGCTGGGTTTTGCTCTTCTCATGATATTTTTGTCTCCAAAACACCATCTCGCATTGTCTTGTCTGGAGAAGAGAAGCCACTCCAAAAATCCAGTGTCTGAACAACACTTGGGAGATTTTCACCTGCACAGACTAAGTGATTTCACATTTATTTTGCCAGATCCTTGAGGTGAGGGTCCAGGCCAGACCCTGCCCTTCAGAAGAGCATCCAGGGTCCAAAGCTTATGTTCAATTCAGTCTAGAAACACCCCAAGAACCATTAGCAGGAAAAAGGGGGGAAAAAAAAAAAAAAAGCAAGAACCGAAATATCATCTCAGAAAAGGTGTGAAATTCCACTTCAGCGCTAAAAATTCCTCTTTCCAATTCTCCAGCCTCTTCCATGAGCACACTGAGAGGAGGAGCAGTGTGTGATGTCTGATCTGGCTGTGCGTTCCTGGGCAGAACCGTCTGGTTCCACTGGGAAGCAAGACTCGGTGAAAGCAGCGCAGATTCCCGTCACAATCCCACCATATCCCACCTCCGATTCCCATCACAGCTCCACCGTGTCAAGGCAGGCACAGGGCTCTGCCTCCAGGGCATCAAACCACAGGTCCCAGGGGGATAATGAGGTGGAAAAGTGGATTTTGGGGCAAAGTGACACTTGTGGCTTTGTTTCCAAGGAAAGTTGTGATGTTTTTTGTTTGAAGAATAGAAACCCATCAGCTGATGAAGAGGGAAGGCTGTTTGTGACCACCTTCTACAGTAGCCTGTGGGGTAAAAAGTGTATTTGTTCAGCACTGTAATTTACTTTTAGTAACAGAAGAAAAAGGTGAGGCTATTGATTTATCATTATTTCCTATTTGTTTGCTCCTTTTTTTACATCCATTTAGCTCCCTGGGTTTCTTTTATCTGAAAGCTGTCTCCGACAGGACCCAATCCATCCAGCATTTCCATAAATATGTAAATATAGGATCTGTATGTGTAAACACACCCGCATAAATCAAATGGTAATGATGTGTGTATCTATATTTGTGTACATATAAAAGCTAAATTATCTCCAATTTATCCAATGCCCTTTCTATCTCCTGTGCTTTAAGTTCCTGTGTACATACGGTCTTCATATTAATATGAAAACAGCACCTATGAGGAATACAGATAAAAGACTAAAGAGTGTTCCTGGTGGAGAAGTCACTCCTAATTCCTTCGTTTCTTTCTGCTTGTTCCCCAGAGCAAGCAGTGGAAGATATGTAAATAAGTCTGCACATGTTTATTTAACCTCCTTGTTTAGCCAGTTTTCATGGGGTTCGTGTCCAAGAGACCTGCACTGATGCCAAGAGGAGTCCGTGGTTCTCCCAGGAGCTGCTGCTTTGGTCCTGATCCAGAGCAAAGATTGGAAGTAGGAGCAGGAAAATAAGGATGCACCAGACAAGGCGAAGACTGAGAGGAGCTAAAACATAGAGCAAACCTTGGAATTACGAGCAGGAAAATAAGGTTACCTCAGACAAGGTAAAGGCTAGGAGGAATGAAAACATCCCAGGGAGAATCTTGAGCTGACTTCTCCTCGAGCTGGGTTTTCCCTGAGCTGAATTGGGCACGGGAGGACGGGAGGCTCACACTCCTCAGCTGTGTGCCAAGAGCTGGGGGTACGTGGGTGCCCCACTGACCCCAACCCAGCCGCAGCACCCTGGCACCTTCCCTGGCACTCTCCCCCCGCACGCAGTCAGCGCTGAACCTTCCGTGGCTGCGTGGAAAGCAAAGCCGAGGAGAAAACTCTCCCTCCTCGCTAAAAATCCCGGGATGGCCCAGCGGCACCCTGAGATCCAGGCTGCCTCCCAAAGGGAGCTGCGGAGCCACCGCGGCCCCTGCTGCCCCCTCCACCCTCTGCCCATCTCCCGGGAAGGTTTTACCGGAGCAAGGAGGAAAGCTCCTCCCGCGAAGGGCAGCCCGAGGTCCGGGGTGTTTTGTGAGTGTCAGCAAACACCCAAAGGGCCAAATGCTCCTTCTGGAAACGGGCACAAGAACCCAGGAAACCAGAGAGACCAGTTCAGATGATGCCTGAGTATCCTGAGCCCAAAACCCGCAGCACATTCTGGCTCATTTTGGGATTTAGCAGTGCTCCAGCCAGCTGAAGCTCGGGATTTATCACAGAATCATCCCAGAACGGTTTGGGATGGAAGAGACCTTGAAGATCATCTCATTCCAACCTCTGCCATGGGCAGAGACACCTTCCACGATCCCAGGCTGCTCCAAGCCGTGTCCACCCCGGCCTTGGGCACTGCCAGGGATCCAGGGGCAGCCACAGCTGCTCTGGGCACCCTGTGCCAGGGCCTCCCCACCCTCACCGGGAACAATTCCTTCCCAATATCCCATCCATCCCTGCCCGCTGGCAGTGGGAAGCCATTCCCCCTCGCCCTGTCATTCCATGCCTTTATCCCAAGTCCCTCTCCAGCTCTCCTGGAGCCCCTTTCGGCAGGGGAAAGGGCTCTGAGGTCTCCCTGGAGCCTTCTCTTCTCCAGGCTTTCCCAGCCACCAGCTGCTATTGACCTCCCGGCCCGTCTGTCCCGGGCAGCAGCGGGACCACTCGCAGCGAGACGTCACCACCCTCAATTTCTCCTCGTTTAGTTGCGAGATACGAAACTTGGGCCGAGTTGAAGCAATTTCCTGCGAGCAGGAGGCCGGATCCCGGCGGGATGCGGAGGGATGGAGCTGCCGCACGGCACGAGCTCCCCCTGCAGCGCCCCGGGCACAGCAGCTGCGCCCCGCAGAGCCCTGAGCTCCAACCAAAATCGCCCGCTCGGAGCCAAAAAAAATCCTCCTCGCCACTGACGTGGTGCCAAGCCGGAGCACGGATGACCCCCGGAGTGGAAGGAGATGCTCGGAGGGTCTCCAAACCTTCCTCTCCCTCTTTGTCGCGTTTCCCAGCCCGTTTCCCGGCAGCACCTTAAGGAGAGCAGCAGCCAGAGCTGGGGGTCCCTTCAGTGAGGGTGACGGGGAACAGACCAAGCCCCTGCATCCCCCTGCTGCCACCAGCCTCCAGCAGCCTCCCACCTTTCTGTCCTGGCCAAGTTTCAGGAATATTTTTATAACCGGCACATATTTTGCACTCTGTGTCGATAGATCTAATGGAAGGGGAAAAAAATCCCCAAACCACTGATATTTTGGGATGCCTGAAACAGACGTTTCCTAAATTTCCAGAGCCTTGGGATCGTTTTGGCTGGAGAGCCGCACTCTGGCCCACTGCTGGTGGCTTTGGATGCGATTTTGGATTCGCTCTCTAATGGAGAAGAGAGGTATTTATATATTTATAGCTCTGCTGGGCCGTGCTGGGCATTAACACCATCCTGGAGCCAAGAATCTCAATTCCTGCTTTAGACTAAAATAACATGGATATCAGTGCCACCCCACGAGGGAAAAGAGGAGGCTGAGGAGTTGGAAAATCATGTCCAATGGGACTCAGAGGAAATTCCCCCCTTGGCTGCAGGATATGGAGGTGGGGGCTCAGGTTATAGGGCTGGGATTCCTCAGCTCCCTGGTCCCGGAGTTTTGGTGGGAATACACTCAAAGCATGAGCACAGGGGATGCTGGACATGCCACTGGCTGTAGTGGCACTGCCAGGGAGCTCTGCAGGCAACTTGTGCTGCTCTTCCTTCCCTCTAAACACAGAAGTTATGGGAATTACCATCCTCTCCACTCTCATCCCCTGAGCTGAGACAGCATCCCTGGCATGGGGATGTGCTGTGGGGTTGTGGAGCCAAGCTGCAGTGCCCAAGTCCTGTGTTATCCCTGGCTCTCAAGAGATCCAGGCTATTTCCTCCAAGATATCCGTGGGATGACTCCTCCCTGCTGCAAGGATGCCCACAGAGGGTTTTCTCTGGGCAGCAGATTATTTCAGCCCCAGGTCTGTGCTCTCCCCGGGAGAGCGAGCCCTGCAGGGGCACAGAGTGCCAGCAGCATCCAGGGATGCCATCTCCCTTCTCTCAGCACTCAGGACGATCCAAAAATATTTCCAGGCGTTTTGCCAGGAGAGGTTTGGTGGGACAGGGCTGCCATCCTGTCCTGGGTGGGTGTGAGCATAGGAAGGCCACCACAGACAGCGTGCAGCAGGAGGAGGGAGAAATAACAGCTCACAGATTCATAGAATCATGGAATATCCTGAGGTGGAAGGGACCCACAAGGATTATGGAAGTCCAGCTCCTGGGCCTGCACAAAACAGCTGCAAGAATCCCACCATGTGACCCATTAAGGCATCCCAGCAGCAGAGAGGTCCCAGCAGGGAGGCTGCAGCCTGTATTTTTGGGTCAATTTTTTCCCCTTTCTCTCTCCATTCCTAGGTCGGGTTCCCCCCTCCACACTGCAGAGAGCACCCACAAGAAGGGTTCAGACTGGGGTGCCCCAAGGGGGTGTTTTTACTCCACCCCTCAGTGCTGTCAGCAGGCAGGACCCTGAGATGCCCCAGAGTGAACCCCAAAACGCAGAGAGAGCCATGAAACAGCCCCAAAGCGCTGAGCAGCCCCAGCACCCGCAGGCTCCTGTGGCTGCCAGGACATCTCTCCCTCTCCTGTACTTCAGATCTGCTCCTCCATGGACAGTCCTGCAGCCACCAGGACACAAGCTGTCCCTTGTCTGGAGGAGCCAGGGCATGGGGACATGGAGGTCCAGCCAGGTGCTCCACGCCTGGAGCAGGGTGGTTCTCCCAGGGCATCCCAGCCCTGCCTCCCACCCCAGGCAGGTTCACCTGGACTTCTCCACTGAGGAGGTCACCCCCAGCCTCTTGCTGGGTACAAAACCCTGGGGATCCTATAGGGAAAAATGCAGCTTTTTTCTTCTCTCCCTTTCCCCGAAGTTTTCTGCAAACACGTCCCTTTTTCACCACTGGGGAAATGCTGACTCGCCAGCACTGCTTTTCAGCCCGTTTACAGATTTCAGACCCAGGAAAAGTTCAGCCGATTTGCTTGTTCACCACGATTTTCTCTTTGCCAAATCTCAAAGCCTTCCCCAAAAGCTGCCGCAGCTCACGTGTCCCTGCAGTCCAGGGGAATGTGATGCCATGAGGATTCCCCTACTGCCACTGCAGCTTTGGCTGCTGCCACCAGACCCCAGCGGGGCTCCTGGGGCTCCCCTGCAGCCCACCCTGCCCTGCACCAGCACAGCCCCTCCATCTCCAGCCTTTCCCAATGGATCTGCATCGCTCCAGGTGCACATCAGGGCTCAGCTCATCCACACAGGTCTCCCGGTCCCAGCACAGGGACGTGGAGGAGGTGGAGGCAGCCGAGTCCTGGATCAGAGAATATCCTGAGCTGGAAGGACCCACAAGGGCCAGCAAAGACTGACTTCTGGACGTGGCCATGGGATGCCTCCCCATCCTCCTGCCGGGGCTGCATCCCCGTCCCTACCTGTGGAAGGTGGCAGAACTGCCGGGATCACTGTCTGGGCTCCTCGGGCTCGTTCCTCACTTTGCTGCACAATATTTCATCCTCTACCTCAGTGAAATGTATATTTCCCTTTTAAGATCTCTCCTAGAATAATATATTTTTTTATTATCGTGACAGTGAGGGCTCCTGTTGCCATGGCTACGTGCCCTTTGCTGGAGCAGGAGCTTTCTGGGTATTGGAAATTCCGCAATTTTTCCTGATCTACGTGGTTTGATTTTATTTTATTTTTATTTGATATTTAGTCCCATTATCATCTGCTGAAACAACAGGTCATTTATATCGCATATGGATGTGTCACCAGTACAGCAAAGCCTTCAGAAACAACCTTCTGCTTTCAGAAGGAATTTTTGGGGGGAGGGAAAAAATCTCCCATGCAGCATTGATAATATATAACAAAAACACAGGAACTCTGAATAGGTCTCATCTGTATCTCACCACATCATACATTAAATCCCATTTCTGGACTCCTGAATGAGTGTTATCAAACCAAGCCCAATTTTCTGTGCTTTTCATCCCATGGCTGTAAAACAAACCTTTATCTTCTGGTTGTCAGTTGAGCCCCACTCCGGTCCTGAGCCTCTTGAAACCTCATCTATTTGAGAACACGCAGAGGGGAATTAAATTGGATGTGTTAAATTGAGACACAGATGGGTAGATAGATAGATAGAGAGATAGAGAGATAGAGAGATGGATAGATGGATAGATGGATAGATGGATAGATGGATAGATGGATAGATGGATAGATGGGTAGTTTTCTAGTTTGAAAACAAACCAGTGGGAGGCACCAAGTCAGAATAACAATTTAATAGGGAAATAATAATAATGATTAAAAAAAAAGGTAAAGGCAGAAAAAAAACCCAGTGGGTTAAGCTGACAGAGCCAGGATACAACCTGACACCCTGTTGATCAGGGTGGTGATAGCAGCCCAATAAGATGGTGGCTGCAGTCATCCTGAAGTGGTAGATGTGGCTCTGTCGAAGCGGTGGCCCGGCAGAAGGGTCTGCTCTTCCTCAGAAGGTCCAGTGGTGGCTGTGTAGCTCCTGTCCTCTGGGAATCCAGTGGAAAGGGTGTCTGTGATGTCCAGAGTCTCAGATTATATGCAGGATGGAATGCTTGGTTCCTCCCCCTGGGTGGAGCATCTCACAATGGGATGATGAGCCCTGAGGCCAGGTGTTGATGGGCTCATTAACAGAAGATAATCCGGTGGGGGGAGTTATCTCTGAGTCATGGGCAGGGCATTGATGGGCCATTAACAGAAAGATAGACTGGAGGGAGGAGGCCTGGAAACACTGCCCCACCTGGTTTTAACAACTCATGAGACTGGTAATAGAATATACTGCAACCCAGGACAGGTAGATAGATAGATGGATAGATGGATAGATAGATAGATAGATAGATAGATAGATAGATAGATAGATAGATAGAACAACTCAGTTTTTTACTCCAGCATTTCCTTACAGACAAGTGCTATAACATTTCCATTTGGAAAGGGATCCCACACGGATGAGGACGTTACAGGAACTTTCCCAAATATTTTCATTGCTTGGGATATTTCGTGCTGCAGGATTGTGCTCCTCTGCTGCCAACACACACTGGGAGGGAGCAGGGATGTGCCCATTGTACAGAAAGGGAAACTGAGGCACAAAGCCAACCCATTCCTGCTCCCGAAGCAGGTGAGCAGCAGAGCTGGGGTGAAAACATCTGAACTTCTGTTGAATTTTCCTCCAGTGATTTTAGTAACAGCAGCCAAACCACTGCCTCCTTGTCTCCTGGTGAGGAGGATGATCCAGGTGTCACTGGTGGGTTATTTCCTTTTCATCAGGACCAGGGATGCTGCGTGAGACCTATTTGCTTCCCTCCCTCTGCACTCTGGGCTTTCATTGTCATTTTATTTTTAACTAAAAACAGTAGAAATGAGGGAAAGCAGACTAACGTCACATAGAAACTCCTGAGAGAGCAAACACTCCAGAAACTTGAAGATTTGCCTACAAAAACGCAAAAGGTTTCTTACTGAAGTCTTAAAAGGAAGCAGATGAAGTGAGGGACTGAGTGGATTTAGCTGGAGCACACAGGAGAGTCCTGGGAGAGGACATCGAGCTCCTGGAGAGGGTGTGATGGCAGGGAAACAGCAGCTGGGAAAGGGAAATAGGGCCCAGCCCGAGAAGAAACGGGAATGTCCTTCCCTGGCGATGGGAAACCAGGTAAAAGGTGTTTTTATGTGCCAGTGCTGCTCAAAGGGACTGAGGAACAGCTCCAGCTGCACTAAGAGGTCCCACCCGGGCACAGCACCTCCCTGCCCACAGCAACCTGCTCTGTGTCCCCCGGGCAAGGAGATTTCCACCCAAGGACGCGGCTGAACACTTCCCCCACCAGCTGCTCTGTTATTCCGGGGGAGAGTCTGCCTGAGAATGTCACAGGTTAAAGCATCCCCCCCAGTCTGCTTTACCTCTGATTCCAACAGGAGAAGAGGGCTGTCCATGACTCATTTCTCCTGCCAGCCATGAGATTCCACATCATGGCCTGTTCCCATGGAGATGTCACAGGAGCCACCTGGAAGGGACCCAGCACCCAGCACCCAGCACTGGAGAGGCAGAAGAGCAGGAACAAGTGTTTTCCATGAGGAATGAAAGGTAGAAGAACGTGGCAGAAAGCAGCAGCCCAGCGGGCACAAGGGAAATGATCAATTATCAGGTCCTTGCAGGCTGGGGGCACACCCCTGCCTCCCATCCCTGGCTGCCAGCAGCACCCACGGAGTGGGATGGGGTGTTTGGGTGCCCCAAGCACCCACCCACGTTTGAGAGCTGACCACATTTAAAGTGCAAATTTTAGGTGCAATTTGATAAAGGTGAGATATTAGCCTTTAAAAAAAAAAAATATTGCTTTTCATAGAATCATGGAATATCCTGAGTTGGAAGGGACCCACAAAGCTCATCATGTCCAACTCCTGGCCCTGCACAGGACAACCCCCAGAACCTGTAGTTGTAGACACAAATGCTGATCCCAGCTCTCATGTCAAACCCTAATGGGATGCCCCTGCACAGAACTCTGGTCCTTCAGGAAAGCAGCACATGGAGCAACACTGGGAAAATACAGCAAGAGCATTTGGGATAGCTCAACTTCGGTAATTAAAACAAATGTATTAATTTATTCAAACATTTTTTTAGCCAAGGAAGAAAAGAGTCCTGATTCAGAGTATTTTGGACTGTTTAAGGCTATTTCTGGGATGAGGCTGCTCCTGGGCAGGGGAGGGGGAGCTGTGCTGTCCTGGTTTGCAGCCTGGCTGCTTTGGCTGCTGTTTGGACGAGGCAGGAGGAGCACTGAATATCACGAGCAGCGGTGTGGGAAACCATATCCAGACCCTGCCTTAATGGATTTAACTTCATAAAGTGGCTCCAGTGGGAAGCTATCCCATGGGAGAAGACACTGCGTGAGGACAAGGGGGATGGGTGTAGGACCCGGGGGATCCCAGGGATGTTTTGGCTCCCAGAACACCCCAATGTCCCACAGGCTTTTATCTTCACCAGGCAAACACCACTCACTAATCAGGGCTTAATTCCCCCGGAGAAAGGTCTGGAAAAGCCCATCCCTGCCCAGGGACATGCACGAGGATGGCAGAGCCAAACTGCCAGCATGGGGCACACATGGGGCCGTGGAGCCAGGGATGTTCCACAGGATGCTCTGAGGGATGTGCCACAGGATGCACCAAGGGCTCATTCGCCAGGCAAGGAATCAGCCGAGAGAAAGCATCCTCATGACAGCCTCGGATCCCTAACACTGAATGCATTTAACTGCAGGGCTCCCTCCTGGGGAAGATCTCTCCTGTTTACACCCATCAAATGCCAAACCCAGTTTCCTCACGCCCTGACGGGGCGATGTCGGTGGGATCACACAAACTCCAGGTGAATATTGTCTTTGCAATGCCGCTGTTCTAGCCCAAACACCCGCCGCTGCACCGGGCAGCCGAAGGGGGCTGGCACGCCGGCGGTCCAGCAGAGGAATGATTTGATTCCCCTGCCCTGCAGCATGCTGTCTGCCAGGAAATTTTCATTTGGTCTCTCCAACTCGAGAACCAATTGTAAATGTCAGCGCTAAACGCTCAGATTTAAGTGTTGGGTTGTCTTGTTTGATTACGGCGCTGAAAGGTCAGAGCTGACTAATGGAAAGTACAAGCGGTGTCGGGAGGGAAACTGTGTTCTGCTGGGGCTGAGCAAACACCTGGGGACAACCTAATCACTCTTCTCACTGCATCTCTCTCTTCCCTCTCCAGCTCCTTCAGTCAGGGCAGTTTTTCAGGTCTCACAACCTGGAAAAGCCGTTTCTGGGGGAAATTCCCGCTCGTGACGTTGCTGCCAGGGATGCCGACAAGTGCTGAGTTTCCCTGTGGAGGAAACAGAGCCCACCTCGCCACGGCCTGGCTGGATTTGCTCCCAAAGGGGAAGGGATTGCACCAGAACTGGGCTGCTGCCACCCCCACTGGCATCACCCACCTCTCTCCACGCATGGCTCGGGCTTTGATGCCAAGGTCTCTGTGCCTCCACTTCCACCCATTTTGGCCCTACTCTGGCAACCAGCATCCCAAGAGCTCCCCACAGAGAGCAGAACAGGGATGTTTTCCCTCCTGCTTTCCCACTCCCCACCACTCACACACCTTTAAATTTCCCTTGCCCCGAACTCTTCCAGTTGTGGTGACCAAATAAAGCTCCAGCTGCCTCAAAGTGACGGAGCTGAGGAAATCTGCTTTTAACCTGAGCCCATTCCCATCATCCCAGCTCTGTAAGCAGAGTTCATTATATTTATTTTAAGCTGCTTTTAAAAATATTAGTCCTTCTGCCTGGCAGAATAAAACCCTTAGGAGCTTCTACTCTTCTCCAGGGAATAGTGTGGTGTTCCCAAGGGGGAATGTTCATCACTCCATACAGATGCCATCCTGCACTGGGATCCAGCCCCTGCTGCCAACCCCAAAATCTTCCCTGGGCAGAGAAATTCAGTGATTCCAGATGTCTGGATGTTTCTGGACATTTACATCAATGAGCATTGGAAATTTTAGGAAAACTAGGAGTTTTAGGGAATAATTGCAGTGGTTTTTTCCCCAAGACTCTGGGGTCTGTGATGAGCCCTGGCCTTGATTCTATGGTACCAGCCTGGAAAATACCCTGAGTGCTCACAGCACCCTTCCAGACATCTTCCCAGGAATCCAAGATACTGCTGGGCTTAGGGAGAGATCTCCAGCTACCTGAACCTCCTTTTTCTCCAGGCTGAGCCCCACCAGCTCCCTCAGCCCCTCCTGGTGCTCCAGACCCTCATTATAAGAGGCAAATTGTCTTACTCACAGTACCCTTCGCAGGAGCATCCCTGGGGAAAGGATCCTGTTAAGGGATGGATGGTGCCAGAGGGGTGAAGAGGCTGAGAAACCACCATGAAATGTAAAAGGGGAAAAAATCCACATACCATCACCAAATGCAAAGAAATCCAAGAAAATAAATATCCAACTCCAAACTGAGCTATTTCCTTCCCAGCTCAGGCATGGAGCAGGACAGAGCCTGAGCAGCGCTGGGAAAGTCAAAGCAGTTTGTGGTCCATAAGATTAATAGGAAATCTGCTCTGGATTGGGAGCGATTCCCTCTTTTATTGCAATGAACCCCAAAGAGTAATGGCTGCAGGGCAAGAAGAGGAAGGTAAATTGCAGTAATAATGTGTTTCCTTGTGCTGACATGCTTTTGATCATAGAAGAATACACCACCTGTTTCTAAATTACTTGTATTGATTTAACAGTTAGGAACGGGGGGGGGGGGGG
>VZTI01004788.1:183344-225995 GCA_013397865.1 Struthidea cinerea
CATTAACCTCCCCCTGCCCCGCTCCCACCCCTTCAACCGCCACCAAGCGCCCCAGGTCCCCAGTCTGGGGACGGACTGCATCCTACAGGGACTTAGAGCATCCCTCACCCACCCCTGGCACTTCACTGGGACCCGGGGATCCCTGCCTGCACCTCTGACCCTGCCTGAGGGTATCCCGGGCATCCCTTCCTGCACCTCCAGCCTCCTCTGTCTGCACGGATCAGGCAGGACAAGGCAGGATGAGGAATTTGCCTCCAGGGGCTTAAAAAATTCCCCAACACCTGTGACTGCAGGTGGGGTGAGTCCAGCCCTGGCTCCTGCAGCGCTGGGGCTCATGGCCAGCACAGGGGCTCCATCCCAACCCCCTGCCACTGAACCACGTCCCTTTGCCCCTTGTTTGGTCCAGCACTGAGCTCCCATGGGAACCGGGGGATGCTGGGGCACCCTGGGGTGCCCTGCAAGCAGGGGACCATCAGGGTTGGGATGTGAGGAGCAGCAGGGTCAGGCCTTGGAGCACGTTAGGTGAAGGAACAGGAGAGTGACAGGACTGATCGGGTGAAGGAGCCGAGGCAGAGGCTGGCATTCCCTGGCTGCCTGGTCAGCAGAGTCCCCACGCCAGGACAAGGAGAGGCCAGACTCTGCCACCGCCCCTCCCTCCCCAGCCATCCATCCCCGAGGAGGCCTTATCTGCCGCTAATGCTTCGCAGCAGCCTCCCTCCCCAAAGCTTGCGGGCTTGGCAAGATGCTCCGAGACTGCATTTGCTCCAAATGGATTGTATCAGGGGGAGAACAAAGCACTGGAGAGTTTTCAAAGCGGAGTTGTGATCGCAGCCCGCAGCAGAGGCGGCCGGTCCCCTCTGGTGGCACCTCACAGGAGCTCGGCCCCAAAACCCAGCAGGCCGTGGCTGGTGCCCCTCAGCTCTCTGCCCCAGCCCTGGCTCTGCCATTCCACAGTGGTGTCCGGGCAGGGGCCATTCAACAAGTGCTGGCCAGAAGACAACAGCTCCATTTTCACCAAAAAATGTTCTGCTGCAAAATCTGGCCTCGCTCCAGCTGCAAATGAAAAAATTAGGTTGTTTTTTGGTTTGGTTTTTTTTTTTTTTTTTTTTTCCCTGCTGTGGAGTTTCTTGGAAAGCTGGTGTGGGGCAGGCACTGGAGCAAACGCTGACCTTGGCATCGTGCCCTTGCCCACTTGTCTCCCCATCCCCGGTGCAGGAAGCTCCACGCAGAGCAGCTGGCAGAGCGGATTTTTTTCTCTAACACCCTCAAGAGCTTGGGGAGAAAAAGGGAAATATTCTCTCCTCTGCGGCTCTGAGCATAGATTGCAATCACAGCGTCAGGAGGGCTGATAATACGGAGCTTCCCCTGCCCGGCCTGTGCTCCGAGCCCTTCAGAAAGACGGATACAGGTGATGCCCAGACTGACCCAGAGCACAAACCAAGGTGTGCTCCGTGCTCGTGGTGAGGTTTCCCCAAGGAAGCACTGGCACGCAGGGAACCATGCCTGTCAGGAAGGGCTAGAGCAGAAGAAGGAACCAAGGAATAAGGCCAGAAAGTCATGTTGGCTTGGCTTCCCCTCGGATCCTCAGAAAAGATGGTGTCAGCAGTGAGTCAGATCCAGGAGGTATGTGAAATCATAATTGAAGAATGCTGAGAAAACAGCAAAATCCCACAGAAAAAAAAAAATAATTGTCGGGGGAAAATATCCTGAACAACCTTCAAACAAAAGCCAGTGTGGATCCTGAAGCCTCGGTGCTGGGCAGTGTCATGAAAGAGAAGGAGTTCAGCAACTGGACACACTTCAGGGAGCAAAGGGACAACTGCAGGATTGCATCAGGGATGGGGAAAAAGGAAAACCACCCCTGGAGCATCGGCTCTGTGCTGTGGGACAGTCACAGGGCACCACATGGCCCTGCAGCATCTGGCCCCACAGCAGTGGGCTGGGGGGACACACAGAGGAGATCCCAGAAGCTCTCCCAGTGCATTCCCAACCCGTGGGAAGTGTCGCAGGCACGAGGACTCCTCTGGATGAGTGTCACTGAGAATCTGGGGGAACAATGGAGCTGCCCAAGGCCAGGCTCTGTCAGTGCCTGGCTCACACACTGTCACACCGTGAGGGACAGAGCCATCTGGGCCACCACAGCAGGAGGGGCAGGGCAGGGGCTGAGCCGGGAGGCTCCGACGTCCCCACAGCCACGGCATGAGAGATGCAGAGCAAGTGAGGAGCCTCCTGCAGAAGGCATGGGGTGGTTCACTGAGAGCCAGAGAGGAAAGACCGGGGAAAATCGAGGAAACTGTCCCAAATTCAGAAGCTCAAAGGAAAAGGAGGTCTGTGCGTCCTGTGGGGAGATGCTGAGAGGGGAAGAGGAGCTTGGAGGGGACAGTGCTGGATGGTGGGATTGGGGAGAGGGGTCCTGCCCATTGCTGCTGGGGACCACAACCAACCCCAGCCTTCCAGCCCTCCTGGAAAGGCCCAGACACCTGGCCAGGGAGGGGAGCTGGGATCAAAGGCTGGGATGTTGTACAATCCTGGTGCAAATGCAGGGAAACGACAGAGCCAAACTCCAAGCAGCAGAGAAATGGCAGGAGAGTGAACTTTGACTGGGTGTCCAGGTAAACAGGGCTGTGAAACCTTCCCCTGCACACTGGAGAGAGCCAGAGGGGAGCGAAAAGCCAGATGGAAACTCACCATAAACCCAGCCCGTGTGGGTACCACAGGTACCAGCCAGGCTTCAGGCTGCTGCCCCATGGCAGCAGCACCACGAGCTACAGCAGGTGAGATCAGGTCACAACTGGGGGTGGGAATACATCCATGGAGACACAGCCTCCCCTGCCCTTCAGGAGAGCACCCCATGCCTGGCAGTATCTGCAGTACTGACACACGGGCAAGGACCTTGCTCATCAGGTGGAAAATGCAAAGCCGTTTATTGCGCAGTCAGAATTCCCTAAATCCCAGCACCCAACAGGATAGAACATCCTAGAAACAGGAAAGATGTTCCCCACAGTGTCCCCCAATCACCTGGGGCACTGCACAGATTTTACCTATGATGGTAACAGGCAAACAATGCCCTATAAGGCCACAAACTCCAATGAACACTTCTCACAGGCCCAGTCTGTCCATAAACACACAATCCTCTCTCAGTCCATCCCCGGTGACCTGGATGCACTCCCAGGGTCACCTCCGGGCCCAGGACAGAGCCCCTCTCTCTGATCCTCAGGGCCCGTCTCTCTACCATCACCCAGTGCACTCCAACAGGGTCCCCATGGGAGTGCGAGCTGGGCACCAAACCATGGCTGCAGAATCCAGGTGGGAACAGGGACTCTGTGCTGGGAGCCAAACAAGCGTGAAACAGCACCAAAAAAAATGTTATTTTGTTATCATAGATCCATCAAACAATCCAGCTGGTTCAGTGCACCCTTCAGAGCATGTGCACTGGAGCTGACAAAAATGATTCCGGTAAGGAAGAGCCATGGCAAAGGAGCTCCCAGCCCAAGGGCAAGCACAGGTAGGAGCACCATAACGTGCACTTGCCGTGGGTGAAGGCACTGCACTGGTGACACTGCACAGTGACAGCTGGCATTGAAGGGATGCTGCTCCAGAGGGCTGACACGTCCCCAGTGCTTCCCTCCAGAGGTGGGAAGGAGCAAAGCCCCTGGCAGAGCTGGGCTAAGCTTTGCCTTGGTGCTGGATCCTCTCTGGGCTCCCAAGAGCTAAAAGCAATGCGGAAATGCCCGTAGGGACTGTGGGACAGGGAGGCAGGGGACGTCCTCCTCCAGTGGCTGGAGCCCCGGTGTCACCATCTGTGAGGCTGCAGATTTCCCCCCCAAACTGTCCCAGCCCCACAGAGCTCTTTGCCCTTGACAGGGAGGATGAACAAAGAGGTTTTACATAATCCCACATGATCTGCATAATGCACGGCCCCAAAACCTGCTGCTCTCACCCGCCACGGCGCAAGGAGCCACTGGATGTTCCTCCCTCTTCTCAGCCTGATTCCTCTTCCCTGGCCATGTATCACTGCCAGGAGTGAAATCCTGTGTAGAGCAGTCCTGCCAGGTCCCCAGGTGGGGGTACCCACAGCCCAGCACGTTTGGGGTGCTGCTGGAGGCACCCACATCCCGGCACGAAGCTTTTGCTCCAGCTGTGAGCACCACACAGTCAGCTGGGGAGAGAAAAAACGCCAAAGTGTGTGGAGACGTTTTCACAGGGACATTTTGAGGGTGCCATGTTGCCCGTGGCTCATCCTGAAAGGTCTCCACCTCCACTCCTGCCACCACCTCTATCCCACCCCCAGGGAAGGAAAATCCTGCTGGAGCTCAGGTGCTGAGCTTTAGCTGGAGCCGAGCATTTCAGAGCCACAAAATTCTGCCGCCTGGAGCCGAGGAAAGAAACCATCCCTGGGTGATTGCTGATTTTGCTTAAAAATACAAAAGCAAAGCAAAAACTAAGGCCCAGCCATCTCTGCAGCCAGTGGCTGTGAGGCAGTGCCTGGATGTGTTTGCAGGGCTGGGAATGGCATATCCAGCACAGCCCTTTCCCTCAGCTCCATCCACAATGGCACTGTGACAGACACACCATGCAATGGTGCCACCCGGAAGTGGCCAGGCACCAAATCGCCAGAAATCACCCCAAAGGAAGAGTCCATCCAGTTGGGAATCACTTTGGGATGCTCCCAAGCTCCTGCTCACCACAGGATGGGCACGAGCAGAGCCGGCAGCATCTCAGCATCTCCAACCGACTCCAATGACACCACCCGTAGGCTCCAAAACGTTGGGGAAAAAATAAATATGGGTCAAAGGAGACTCAGAGATCGAAGGGAAGTGGCCATTAGCAACCCTCCATCTGCAGTAAAGAGCCAGCCATGTCCGGCACTCCGGATCTAATGGGTTTTTAATATTCTCGTGGCACGCACTGGGGTATAGATGGGAAGAGCCACTTGGAGGTCTTGCATGAGCACCAGTACTCGGGGGGCTGCTCACAGAGTTCAGGCTCTTCTTTTCCCTGCCAGCTGCCTCGGAGATGTAGATGTTTCAATTATTCTGTCAGGCTGCATATTCCAAATTGAGGCCAGAGAAGTGTCTCTGTCTTATATAGAAAGAAAGGAAAAAATATATCCCTAAAAGGAAAAGAAATGAACTCAGAAATTAATAAGGCTGATTGACAATGCTGCTTTGGAAACTCTGGTACCATATGGCATCCTTGAATGGCTGCAGTGCTGTTAGGATGGAGCTGACCAGCTGGAGAGTTACTGTGGGTTGTTTGTAATTGTAATAATGGATATCAGATGGCTGGTGTGGAGCAGTTTATAAATGAGAACAGACAATGAGCCGCACTGTTTGTCAGGAAATCATCGCTGATATGGGCTTTGTGCTACCCACCACTCCCTGGTGGAGCTGGCTGCTCCCAGGGCACGCTGTGCTGCCCTTGGGTCTGGCTCCGGCAGGGAAAGGCACGATCCCAGGGCAGGTACTGCATCGGTGATCCGGGAGGGTGGTCCAGCCAGGAGAACTTCCAAACAAACCCCCTTCACCCTCCTGGAGCTATGGGCAGAGCCCCAGATGGCATTGGGGCTGGTGTCCTTCTGCAAAACATGTGGGGTACAGCCAAGGGGCCTTCCCTGAGGAAGCCAAAGCAAACGGGGACCTGTCTGGGATCCACCGGAGCCTCTGGAGCCAGTCAGGATCACAGGGCTGCTGGGATACTGACACTTCCAGATTGGTTTTTGTGCTGAACAGCCTGAAAAATCATGACATTTCAGAATTTGCCAGTTAATGGATTTTTTTTTTTTTTTTTAAAGTCAGTAACAGTGAAATTCATTATTTTGATTTCTGCTGATCTCCAACTCCACGGCTTAGCACATAAAGCGAAGCCTGAGTTTGGAACGAAAATGTCACATGCTTGTTCACTCCTCTTTTCCAAAAGGAACTTCCATCCCAATTAACACAGGACATTGCTCTGCTGTAATGTCCCCTGTGCTCCAGCTGAAGCCACCCTGGGCCAGTGGCCCTGCAGCCCGGGGCAGCCCAGAGGGCCCGGGGCAGGAGACAGCTGGGAGAGAAGGCTGCCTTCAAGGCTTAGCCATCGCAACTCTTGTTAATTCCTTAGTGGTTCTGGATTATTTTTACCCTAAAACCTATTAAAAAAGAAGTGATAACCCAACTGCTTTGTGCATGTTCCCTCATGCCCTGAAGCCCTTTGGCAGTGCCAGGTGAGGTTGCAGGGCAGGACGGGCACACCCACGTGTCCTGTCACACTCAAACCCAAACGCAGCTGGGCGCTCCGGCGGGTCTTATTTCGGCATCATCAGCCCCTGGGCAGGCACGGAAGGAGTCCTGGCACTGCTGGGCCTCCTCCCTGCTCGCCTTCAGGCTGATGGCATCTCTGGTGTGGGGGCAGAGCTTTCTAGGAAAGCCATCTCCGCGGGAAGGAGGCCAGGACTGGAGCTGCGGCCATGGCGTGTGCCAAGAGGGGCATGGCAGAGCGTCCACGAGCTGCCATGCCCCTCTGCAGGGCATCTCAGCAGCCTGGAAACGCTCCCACCTCTCCTTCTGGCTGCACGGAGAGACTGCGGATACTGCGGGGTGGTCTGGACAGCAGCTGCCCTGTGCCCTCCTGTGCCCAGGGGCACAGGGAAGGGTGGGCAGAGGTGCTGGAAGTGCAAGGGAATGGCCCAGGGGGGATCACATCCAACTCATCACCCTCAGCAAAAGCCCTCCCTCAGCTCCATCGTTTTCAGCCCTCGCTACCTGTAACAGAATTTCTGCTCTCCGGTTTGGTTTCGATAAGAAATTAAACTTCTCATATATATATATATATATATATATTCTACACAAATTATATATTAATATTTGAATGTTTTGTATTCTTATACATAAAGATTTCTTTTATCCTATTCTTCTGTAGTATAAAAATATTCCTTGGAAACCCCAGAGTGTACAAATGCTCACACAAAACCCTTGGAAATGGACAGGGCAAAGTGACTGAAGTCCACGGTCAAAATCAGCAGGCAGGAAACTTTCCTCTAATCCATCACCCCAAACCAAGATCTACGGCTAATTCCCTGAAGAAATACGGAGTCCTGCTCCCTCCCAGTTCTGAAAACATCCCTGTTTATACCGGGGCATGGCTCTTCCTCAAAACTCCAGTATTTCTTTTTTCCAGTTCAGACAGGATTATTTGAATCTGCTTATTTGCAGCCTTGATTTTTAGGCTTTCATGTAAAATGCAACTCATCCGTTCATTTTAAAAGCAGAGATTCCAGGTCTGTCTTAAATAAATCAGCCACTGCTTAGGGAAAATTGGCATCCCGCTACCATGCACCAAACATCATAATTAAGTTTTAATTTATTTGTAAGGGGATGCTGAGGTGTGGTGCAGACATGAGAGAGTTTTGGACACCGCCTCTGGAAGTGGACCCGGGAAGCAGGAGGGCTGATGGCATTCCCCAGACCCATCCAAGGTGTCCTGTCCCCATGTCCCCAGAGACCTCCCAGCGACCCGATCACATCCTCCCAGTTTTAGCCTGAAGTTGTCACTCGGTAGGAAAACTCCCCCTCTTTCTCAGCTCAGCTTTGGCTGCCCTCATCAGCACACTGAGCTAATTGTAGGAAGGGAAGTGGGGGAACAGCCCAGCGGCCCTTCCTGACGGGGTGGCGGCTGTCGCAGCGTGTTGGTGGCATCACCAGCCCCGGCCCCCAGCCCTGAGCCGCAGGTCCCCGTGTGACTTCGGCGGGGCGGATGAATTTCTCACCGCTCACTATCACCTTTTAAAATCACCGTGACTGCAAGCCCTGACAAGCGCTGCCAGCAGTTGAAGTGCAAAGAGGATTCGATTTCAAAAGAAAGAGGTATTCAACGCGAATCCGTACACAAACACACCCGTTTTTCCGGCACAGCCACCCTGGAAGCGCTGATCACCCAAGGCTGGGTGCAGCCCTTCCCTGGCGCCCGAGCATCCTACACTTCATGTGGTTTAGCGAGCTCAGCTTGCCTTGCCACCACTTTTTGGGGTGTCATCTGTTCCATCAGTCCCCATCACCCCCGTGCCCGCGGAGGGGCCCCATGGCAGCCAGGCTGGCGTCGTTGTTGGGTTTTGTTTTACAGGGGTAATAGAGCCTCCTCCCCACATCCTCCCGCCCAGCCCAGCTCCCACCCACGCACTGCCGGTGTTAATGGGTTTGCTTTGCTCTGCCTGCCAGGTGACGGCCCCCAAAAGCGCTGTCACTTTGTCACCCCAAGCCGGCAGCTGCACGGCGGGTGAGGGGCAGGAGGCAGCCCCGTCCCCTCACGCAGGGTGCGATGTCTGTGGGGTCTGTGTGCTCCTGGAGGGATGGATTTGGGATTCCCTGCTCTGCTCCGAGCCCTGGTGCATCCCTGGCCCATCAGCATCCCATGTCCCCTTTCTTCCCTTCCATGGGAGGTTGAAAAATCACCAAGAATCTGCTGGAGGGAGTTGAAAATCCAAAGTAGGAGCCAGCTGAGCACCAGGACAGGTACATGGTGGCTGTGAGCATGGACCCTGCACAACCACAGCAGCCCGAAATCCTCTGGAAAAAGTGCACCCAGAGCCAGAGGCAGGATCGTGAGGGGATCAGCACCAGAACCCAGAGGGAAGAGTCATCCCGAGCTGGGAGGATGAGGATGGAAGCACAGTGCCAGAGACAAAGGTGCGTTAGGAGCAGAGGGCTGAAATAAAAGCCAGCAGGGGCTGATGGTAGAAGTGGTGAGCTGCAAAAAGCACCAAAAATTCCTTCTGCTTCAGACATCTGCAAAAAAAATCCTATTAAAACCCAAATCAGGCTCCTAGCCCAACCTCTACTCATTTGGTTTTTACTGCCAAACCCCTTGACGGTGGCAGCTGACTTTTGCTTTGTGTCTGTGCCCGCACGTGTCCCATTGCCGGAAAATGATTAAAATGTTTTAATACAATGTAGCAAACCCCAAAAAGTGCTGGGTGCTCACATGAGGATGAGGATGGCCACGATGTCTTCATGGAGGAGCAGCAGCAGCAGCCGGGGTGTGAGAGCGACATCCCCGAGCCTGGCTGTGCTCTGACAGGGGCAGTGGTTGTGATTTGCAAAACGATCGCTCCTTCGGGAAATGATGGGATTTACCCCACAGGTGCAGGTCTGGCTGGAAGTGGAGCACAGCAGCCAAGCTGGCGGTGGTGCTGCCACCCAAGGAGCCACCACGGGACAGCCCTTCTGCCTCCCCAGGGCCCCTCCGGACAAGGGACTGCTCCGAGCATCCCCAAATCCTTCATCCCCAGCCCATCTGCCACTCGAATGCCGCTCCCCGGCTGCGCCGTCGGGGTGGTTCCCACTCCTCATTAGAGGTCGCAGCCCCCGAGCAAAGATTAATCTGGCACTTGTGCGAATTTATCTGCTTGAAAAGAGAGGGACCGGCTCTGACCTCACAGTCTGGAGACTGGTGGGGAGTTTACAGTCCCCTGAGCCGTCAAGCCAATTCCCTGCAGTACCAAGCTGTTGTTCTTGGCATCTGCTAGGCAGAAAGGCTGTGAAACACCCCAAATATCTGTTTGTTTTAAAAGGTAAATATTAATTTCAGGATGCTGTTTACATAAGCAGACTCTTGGAGCTTGAACTCACTGCCTTTTGCTGGTGTCACATGGCATTAGTGTGTATTTAACATTTATTTAACTCTCCTTGGCCCTGCTTGTGCCAGATGGCAGGCAGCCTGCACGGCCAGGCTGGGCTCAGCTCGGGGCTGCTCCGAGCGTGACAAGGGGCTGGGTTGAGGCTGCAAAGTTGAAAGTTTGAGCAGTTTTGTGGCCGCAGGTTCCTGAATGACACCAAAACACACCGTGGCTCTGTGTCCCCGAGGCTGGGTGGTGTCCCTGCCCCAGGAGCCAAAAGCGAGGCAACCAGGGAATCATCCTCTGACGAGTCCAAACCAGTGCAAGGGCTGGGCTTTCCTCAGCTCTTGCTGGGCATTGGAGTCTGATCACCTTGGCCTGATCCTGCCCGGCACTGAGCTCCCTCGCTGCTCCCTGGGGAGCAGATCTGTGGATCCCAGCAGCCATCCCAGTTTGCATGCACTGCGGGGGACACCCAGAGCTGAAACCCTGAGCTGCACAAGTTGGGGGTGCCCGGCCAGCCGGTGACGTGGACGGGCTGATGACATCGCAGAGGAGCTGATGACATGGCACAGGAGCTGCTCGCTGGCTCCTGGGCTCCTGAACAGCGAGTTTGCTCCTCTCAGTGAGTTGCTGAGAGATCTCAAAGTGATGCATAGCCCTGATGTCCAGCTCCGACTGCTGAGTGCTCACACGTCTCTTTTCTGCCTCTCCAGTCACTCACTCTCCCAGCAAAGGGCATTTTTTGGGTAATGCAGCACTGTCAGTGTCACTGCTTTCTCAAACAATGAAGAAATGCAGCCAGATGGCCTCTGGAAAACAAATAAGATATTCAAAACAGAATCAGCCTCTTTATGGCTGCAGCAGGCGCCCATCAGCTTGAATATACAAACGAGGAAGATCCGAGATGGTTTCAGGGACAGGATTACAGTTTCTAAGCTGGGCTGGACACCCTCGTGCTCAAACATTCGTGTTTGAAGAAAGGGACCTGCACAATAAAAAACGTCCCCAGATTTTATCACAGAATTACTGCCTGTTTGGGCTCGACAGCCGCTGTGTGCTCTGCCTCCCACCTGCTGAACAGGTCTCATCCCACCCATCCCCTCCTCCAGAAGGTTTTGCTCAATGGGATCCCATCCCCTCCCCCTGGACACACCTGCCTCTCCAGGCAATGCTGACCACTCGCGCTGTGCCGGGAGAAACACTGACCGGACACCAGGACTGACCTTGGGAAACTCCACCGACCTCCAGACCTCCCTTCTGGCACCAGCTGCCTCACTTGCCTTTCACTCCGTTCTCACCCTTGTTAATGATGCCTGTACTAAACTTTCCATTTTGCCTTGTTTGGAAAACCAGTTGCCTGCGAAGGAAGCAGGCAGGGTACTCTGCCATGACCTGCCCTGTGAGAGGAATCCTTTATCTCATTTCCCACTCATTCCTGTGACAGTAATGTCTTTCTCTTCAGCATTTTTGGAGCTACAAATGCCTGTGAGATGAGAGATTTCCAAACAACGTTCCCTCTTGCTTTTGTGTTTGCTGTTCTTTGATCAAAGCCATTAATCCTTGCCACCAGATCTGCCTTCCCTGCAGAGGAAATGGAAGGACTGAGCTGGTGTGGGAACTGGGAGGGGGCACAAAGGGCTGAGGAAAAGGCAGGACAAGGCTGTGGGGGGCAAGACTGGCCATACATCTTTGCCTGAGAGAGCTTCTTCCACCCAGGTCCACGGTCATCAGCTGAGACTTTCCCTCCCTCTAGCTTAGCATCCTGCAGCCACCTTTGTCATGTTGGTTTTATTCTGAGGGGGACTCAAGGCCATGAGGTCTCATAGAATCAGAGAATCAGAGAAGGTTTGGGTTGGAGGGACCTTAAAGATCATCTCGTTCCCACCCCCTGCCATGGGCAGGGACACCTTCCACTATCCCAGGCTGCTCCAAGCCCCGTCCAACCTGGCCTTGGACACTGCCAGGGATCCAGGGGCAGCCACAGCTTCTCTGGGCACCCTGTGCCAGGGCCTCCCCACCCTCACAGGGAACAATTCCTATCCAATATCCCCTCTAAACCTACTCTTTTTCAGTTTGAAGCCATTCCCCATTGTCCTGTCCCTCCAAGTCCTTGTAAACAGTCTCTCTTCATCTTTCTTGCAGGCTTCCTTCAGGTACCGATAGGCCACAATTGGCTCACTTGAAGCCTCTCTTTTCCAGGCTGAACAATCCCAGCTCTCCCAGCCTTTCCTCACAGCAGAGCTGCTCCATCCCTCTGATCACCTTGGTGGCCTCCTCTGGACTCCCTCCAGCAGCTCCATGTCCTTCCTGTCCATCCCGTTCCCTTTGGTAGGACCTCTGCACAAGCTGAAGGAGCACCTTCAGGACGGGGACCAAACCCAGGATGGTGCTTCACATCAGTGCTCAGGTAGGGGTAAGGACGTGGCAGGACAGCAAACAGAACTGAAAAAAACCCATCTTCAGAGCATAGCTCGCTCAGCATGGCATGAGCTGAGGTGTGGGATGGCAGCAAATAACCAGAGCAGAGGCCAAGTACCTGCTCATACAGCAAGCACCATTCCCTGTGTGCAGTACTGACACACGGGCAAGGACCTTGCTCATCAGATGGAAAATGCAAAGCCGTTTATTGCGCAGTCAGAATTCCCTAAATCCCAGCACCCAGCAGGATATCACATCCTATAAACACGAAAGATGTTCCCCACAGTGTCCCCCAATCACCTGGGGCACTGCACAGATTTTACCTATGATGGTAACAGGCAAACAATGCCCTATAAGGCCACAAACTCCAATGAACACTTCTCACAGGCCCAGTCTGTCCATAAACACACAATCCTCTCTCAGTCCATCCCCGGTGACCTGGATGCACTCCCAGGGTCACCTCCGGGCCCAGGACAGAGCCCCTCTCTCTGATCCTCAGGGCCTGTCTCTCTTCCAGCACACAGTGCACCCCAACACCTGTGCACCTGATAGAGAATTCACCATGGAAAAAGTGTCTGTGACTCGACAGCCTGATGTCTAATTAAATGTTCTAAAGATGGTAGGAGCACCTCTTGACTTTTGGAGGGCACGTATGAGTATTTTGGTGGTTTACTGGCCGTAGATACATACCCTGTATAGCGGCTGTGTATTTATAGTCCTGAAAATGCTGCTTGCAAAACGGTGGCTGCTCAGTCGGGTGTGGTAGATGTATATAAATACCTAGACAGACATATCTACCTCTCCAGCATGCATGTCCCCACACACTGCTCTGGGCTGAGAAGTCTTTTTCTTGCCCCAAATATACGATGTGTTCAAGTGATAAAAAGAAAAGGGTTCCAAATGAAGTCCACGTGCCTGTAGAGCTTCTCCTCTCGTACACCAGCCTATTTCAAGGACACAGAGCAGCATCAGCTGAGTGAACAGGTGTTGCTCGGTTGGACGCAGCACAGAAATCCGTACTCATAAAGGCTGGGTGGGTTTTTTTCTCTTGGAGCAAATAAGCCCTGCTCTGTCTACCAGTGTACCAGCAGAGGAAAAATTGCATCTGATGCCTTTGTTCGATGGCTGCTGCTCCAGAGAGCACAAGACAAGCTCAGCTCACTGCATGGCTTAAAATTTGGGGGGGTAGAGGTGGGGAAGGCGAGCTCCCTGTAGGGCAGGCTATGGCAGAGGGTATCTCCACGTGACATGCTCCCCTCACAGAACATCAGGGTCTGGAGCTCACCCTCCCTACAAGACCATGCCCACGTCTCACCCACAACCCTGGCACCACTCGTCTCAGATCTGAGAAAGAGCACAGAGATCCCATTCCCTGCTCACACCTCCTCCTCTCTAGAAGACATTTGCTGGAGGGGCAGCAGGATGGCCCCATTTCAAACATGATCCTGCTTCTTTGGGGAAGTTACATATACCTATGGAAATGTCCCCAAAACTGCTGTCCTGAGCAGCTACACCTTCCATCGGCACTGAGGCCTGCAAGACCAAGCCTCATGTGTATCTTTTCCTGGTATTCCAGGGGTATTATTTAGACAGTCCTCTCCTCTTTGGGGTTTCCAAAGCAGCTGTTCCATCTTTAGAAACCAGATGGTTTCTAAACCAAGCAGCAATGCAGGCCCTGTGCCCGCCATGGCTTCACCTTGGGCAACATCAAAGATGTTGAAGAGAAAGGAAGATGAAAATACATTTGCTGCTCCTTCAAAGCTTTCCCCAGCACATCCCAGTGCTCTGCTTTGCCCTCCCAGTCCTCATCTCCCTCTCTTCAATCTGAGCAGTGACACTTCAGGGCGTGTGCCTCAAGGTTGTGGTGCTCTGGAGGGATTGAGCAGGGCAGCAGCAGCCCCACGCTGTCACCACAGCAGTTCCATCTCCTCTGCCCCTCAGCACACAGAGAGATCCAGCCCGGGTGAGCCTCAGGGAGATGCCAGGCTGTGACTGGCACATTCAGGTGTCTTGGGAAGCTGCTCCCATCACGGTGGGCTCTGATGGAGCCTAGCCTGCCACTCTCCAAGGAGCTTCACAGGCTTTAAGAACCAGCTAAATAAAAACAAAGCCCTTATCGGCACCCCACACAATGGCCCTTTCTGCTTCACCGGTGTCAAATTGGCTCCAGCGAGGCTGCAGATGACACAGAAATGAGGTGGTGGCAAACACAGGCCAGAGCCAAGCTGCAGCCAGCCCGGCAGGAGATAACAGCGGCGCGGGGGATGCAGGCTCTGGCAGACAGGGGCCAGGGGAAGAGGCAAAGCCACAAAGTTAAAACCAAGACAGTGGGACGGGATGGATTGTAGATGCTAAAAAGCTAGAAGCAGAGAAATTCTTCAGTTTTTTCTCGATATTCTGTGAGAGCATTGCTTTCACATGCAGACTAGATGAAAACAGCAAAGGCGGATTTGTAAACTAATTCTTTATCTTTGCACCTAGAGTTTGTTGTGCAGTGTTGTTATGGCATACTGAAAAAAATATTTGGAAGTGGGTGTTGTACAGCCTCCACCAATCATTCCAGGAGGTGGCTGGTCAAAGAACCAATGACCTCCTGTTGTCTTTGGGAACCAAGTCATATAAACTGATTTATAATTAATTAAATAAGCACTTTCTTCCTGATCTCGGATTGTGTAGTTTCTCACGTGAGAAACGTTTTGCACTGTTTAGTTTTGCACTAAAACAGGACCATACATTGTCGGTAAAACAGCGACAATGGATGGTCCTGTTTTAGTGCAAAGTTGGATCTGCTCCATCCTGGGATATCTGGGCCCAAGAGATGCCTGTTCCTGGCCAGCAAACTCCAACAGAGCCCGTGGCTCCCTGAGCATCGGGAGTGAAACACTGCTGAGCTGCAGGGCTGGGCTGTCCACAGGCTGCCGCCAGCAACCACCAGCCCAGAGCTGGGGCAGGTCAAACCCAGTTTGCTGGGAGCATGGTTCTACTGGGAAACAGCAGCCCTGACCCGTGTGCCCTGTCTTCCCCAAGCAGGGCTCACAGATCTCAATGCCTCGATTATACAGGCAGTGACTCGAGGGCAGGGACAGCGCCTTAGGGCAGCCAGCTTGGATCTCTGCCCCATCCCAAGAGCTCTCTTCCACTGGAGCGAGCTCTCCCTAGATTGAAGCAGGGCATCCATAGCCACACTGGTACCAGCATGACTTGGTAACTGGTGAGGACATCCACCTAGGGCAGGAGACTCTGTCCTGGCCCTGCTTCCAGGACCACATAGATATTTTATTGCTGGGAAGGGAAACCCCGGCTATAACCCAATTTGCAGGCACATATCTTCCTCCTACAGCTACTCCCAAGTCTTTTGGGACATTCATGACCTAGCTGGCATATTTTCAGCTTCCCAGAGAACACCTAAAATGGCAAATCCCTGCAGGGTGGGAGCAAAGCTGTGATTCGTTTTCAGATGCCGATCAGACTTCACCACAAGGAAAAGGTTCTTCCCCCAGAGGGTGCTGGGCACTGCCCAGGCTCCCCAGGGAATGGGCACGGCCCCGAGGCTGCCAGAGCTCCAGGAGCGTTTGGGCAGCGCTGCCAGGGATGCCCAGGGTGGGGTTGTTGGGGTGTCTGTGCAGGGCCAGGGGTTGGACTGGATGAGCCTGTGGGTCCCTTCCAGCTCAGGGATATTCTGTGATTCTGTGAGGCTGCTGCCTTGACAAACCCTGAACAGGAGTCTCAGGCTGTCAGTGAAGCTCTCGTGATCCCAAACTCTGGCATTTCTAGGTTTTGAGGTACCTGTGCAGTGAAAGCTTTAGCTCGTAGGAGTGGAAACACATCTCACCTCTGCCATGGATATCTGACTGCGGCAAGACTCCCTGCAACACTTTGTGGACGTGGTTTAGAGGTGGGCTTGGAATGTGGGAAGTGCCGGGAGGGAGGGAACAAAACCACTTTGGTTACAACACCTGAGGCACTGGGGTTGGGCTGGGGACAAACCTAT
The DNA here is from genome assembly GCA_013397865.1 of Struthidea cinerea. Lineage (NCBI taxonomy): Eukaryota > Metazoa > Chordata > Aves > Passeriformes > Corcoracidae > Struthidea > Struthidea cinerea. The sequence goes on from VZTI01004788.1 coordinate 199,349, forward strand.
TCGTCCTCAGGTATGGTAACACTTTAAGGGGGTACAAGTATTGTAACACCTTTGGGGGTGTGTGTACAGGTGTTGTAATATTTGGGGGGGTTGTGTACAGGTATTTTAACAACATCTTTTGGGGATACAGGTACCGTAACACCTTTGGGGGGTTGTGTACAGGTATTTTAACATCTCTTGGGGCTCTACAGGCATTGTAACACCTTTGTGGGTATGTGTACAGGCGTTGTAACGTTTTGGGGGGTTGTGTACAGGTATTTAAACACATTTGGACGTAGAGGTATTGTAGCACCTTTGGGGTGTGTGTACAGATATTGTAACACCTTGGGGGTGTGAACAGGTATTGTAGCATCTTTGGAGTGTGTGTACAGGTATTGCAGCACCTTTGGGGTGTGTGTACAGGTATTGTAACACCTTTGGGGTGTGTGTACAGATATTGTAACACCTTGGGGGTGTGAACAGGTATTGTAGCATCTTTGGAGTGTGTGTACAGGTATTGCAGCACCTTTGGGGTGTGTGTACAGGTATTGTAGCACCTTTGGGGTGTGTGTACAGGCATTGCAGCACCTTTGGGGTGTGTGTACCGGCATTGCAACACCTTTGGGGTTGTGAACAGGTATTGTAGCACCTTTGGAGGAGGGGAAGACCTCCGTGGAGGTGGGGAATGCGGCCAGTTGGGTCTGTGAAGGTTCTACCCCCCAACTCGGCTATAATTCACCACCGAATTAACACCCCCGCACACATCCCCTTCCTGCCCGGCTCCCGGGGCGGGCCGGGGGAGGCCGCGCCCCCGCGCTCGTCACGGCGAGGGCCGGGCCGGGCCGGGCCGGGCAGGAGGCGCCGAGGATCCGGGTCATGGTGGGGATCCCGGGAAGCTGCCAGTGTAAGAGCCGGGATCGGGGCACGGGCGGGAGGCAGCGCTGGNCGCCCGGAGCGGGGCGCGGGAGGGGGCCGGGCGCTTTGTATCGCAGCCCGTAATGGTGTGTTGGGTTCGTGTGCGTCTCTCAGCATGCGGGTGCACTGCCCCGAAGCGTGGGCCTCGGGGACCCCCCACCCCGGGTTTGTGTGGAGTTTCCAGGCTGGCTGGGCTTTGGCGGCCGGGAGCACGGGGGGCAGCCCCCCCGCTCGCCCCTTGGCAGGCGGCTGGGTCCGGCGGTGCCAGAGCTCAGGTGCTGGAGCCAGAGTGGGTTTGCACCCTGCTGGCACTTCCCAGAGTCGCAGCCCACTGCTAAAACATGCCGGTGGAACGTGCCAGGGGGTCCCACCGCGGTGAATGCCCGGGTCAGAGCTGGGCACGAGGGCTTCCACCCCTGCACACCACAGGCGCTCGGGTGGGCAGCGAGCTGGCACCTGTGTGCCTGTGAATCCTGTGCACATGAATCCCGGCTTTTGCAGCATCCTCTCCTGCTTGGAGCTGGGAAGGTGGATATCTTCATCTCCATTTGTATTAATTTCCCAAAACTCCTGGGTTTGTTGCCAGAAGTGTTGTGCCCTCTGAAAGCCATGAGTTTGGCAGGAGAGCACGTGGTTAGTCTGTTTTTCAACCTCCTGAGCGTTTTTGTGGCCTGTGCTTGTTTATCCACAACTGGGAGTGGAGGATGAGCCGTCCCGGGATGAGGAGTGAGGTGCCGGACGGAGCCGGGCTGTCTGTGTGGAGCAATGTCCATTACACATGGGCTGGATCGTGGCCCCAAGGTGACTCTGTGGATAAGCCATAGCTCAGGAAAGGGAGAAGAGCAGTTAAAAACACATCCCAAAGCTCAGGAAATTCAGGAATTTTAGAATGAAGTGTGATTGCTCATAGGGAAGCAATGTAAAGATAGATGCTGATGCTAATGTGGAAACCACTCTGAAAGCTGTATTCCCAATATGGAGAAGGAATTACCAAGTGACAGAAGTTGCAGCGGGTGGTTTTATACTTCGTTGTGCTGCTTAATGCAAAGTGCGTGGCGATGTTGAGGGGAGGCTGTTACCCCTTAAGGCAGTTAGAAATACATGAGTCTGGCAAGGCATGTGGACTTTACCCAGCCAGTGTCCCAGGTGCCTGGAGAGCACCGTGGTGGGAGAGCCATGTCCACATCCACGTGGCTGTGGAGAGCCCTGGCACCTGGCTCCTAACCTTCATTTTGTCAGCCCTGAAGAAAAGGCCCCACAGAAGGAGCTCGGGTGGGATCATGTGTTTTAACCCCGCTGTCCAAAGCCAGCCCTCTGTGCCCCATCTCCTTTCCCCAAGCTCCCTTTGAAGTCACATCGGAGAAACAGGCACCTCTGAGGGTGTTTCATCTCTCCAGCCTTGCACACCTCTCTCTGAATGAGACAAATTCCACACTGGAGGTGCCTGGGCTTTTTCATTGCCTGCAAGGGGAGTCCAGGAGAGCTGCTTAGGCTTTAGCAGTGAGGAGTTGGATGAAACAAATCCCACCCGGTGTGTCTGCTCGTGGTGCAGCTCAACGCTGTGTGCAGAGACTGCTCGGACTCCCTGCTTCCCTCAGACTGAGCACAGAGAGGACAGACAGACCTTTGAAATCCTGCTAAAAATAATTGAAGCTGAGGGAGACGGGGATCTTGTGCCTCCATCATAGCTTCAAGGGTGGGTATGTGAAACTGTGACACTTTCTGCAACACAGGGCAAGTTGTTTGAATATTTTATTGGGTCGTGGCAGGAACGTATGGATGTCTGTGTGGCTGTTGAGTTTTGCAATATTAAACCATGTCTGAGATTAGGAAGAAATTCTTCCCTGTGAGGGGGCTGAGGCCCTGGCACAGGGGGCCCAGAGAAGCTGTGGCTGCCCCTGGATCCCTGGCAGTGTCCAAGGCCAGGTTGGATGGGGCTTGGAGCAGCTGGCGATAGTGGAAGGTGTCCCTGCCCATGGCAGGGGGTGGAACAAGGTGGTCTCTAAGGTCCCTCCCAGCCCAAACCAGTCTGTTATTCTGTGATTAGGGCTTTTCATCTGGCTGCTGCTGACAGGACTGAGGAAGCAATCACTGGCCCTATGGCAGCAGGGACAGCAAAGCCATAGCCCCTGGCAGGAGAGGGTGAGGGCACCTGGAATGCTTGGAGTGGGAGCTAAGGTGTTATTTTTGTGCAGCTTTAATGCGTCTGTGGCCCAGCATCCATTGGGGAATGCTGAGGATAAGCCTGGTGAGCCATGCAGCTGCTTTATAAAGATAAGCACATAGATATGGGCTGCAGTTATCAGGACCTTTGTAGATAGATCAGGTAAGGGTGTCCTGTTAGTGCCAGCTGTTGAACAGCCTGAACGCTGACACAAGACATCACTTAATTCTTGGGCCCAGTGTCAGCCCAAGAACACTGCTGGGGTTTATCTTTGGTCTCAAGAAAGTAATAATCAGCTGTAGACTCATAATTTTTATAAGTCTAATTATCTGCATTGCTTTGGTTATCAGCCCAGTGATTTCTGCCGTGTTACACAGATCCTGGCAGTGTCAGGAGGTTGCTTGATTTCTTTGGGTATGTGTTACAGAGAAGTGGATCAGTGCTCAGTGTGAAACTGATGATGGGGAGAGAGAGAAGAAATGTAGGAGTGCTTTGAAGCTTTGGGATGTTCCAGTTTAAGGCACATACTGGCTCTCATGAATATGCTCTTCTTACATGGGTATTTCCAAGGGGCAGAAATTGAAATGGATCATTCAGGGACTTAGTCTTGATTTTCATATGCTGTAAAACGAAAGGCTTAAGGTGTTCCTCTTCCTTTGTGCCAGTGTTCAGGAGAGTGAAATAAACTGACATTTTAAAGCAGTCAGAGAAAAGAAAAAGAGTTTTTTGATTTGCAGGGACTCTGAGGATTGAAAAGAGCTTGGACTTGGGGTAGAGCTTGTGGGGTTTGGGGTTGACTCTGTTGGAAGCAGGACTGGAGTGGAACAGTGAGCTGAGTGCTTGCCATCGGCCTGAGCTGCCAAGGAGTCACAGGCACATCGAGAGGCTGCCATGAGCCACTGGAGAGGGGGGGAACTGCTCAGGTTTCCCTCTTGCTGGCAAGAATCAGAGGTGAACTCTTCCCCTTCAGAAGAAGGAGGTGGCTGTAAAACTCCAAAAGGTGAAAAGTGAATCCATCTCTCTCCCTCTCTCATGTAAAAAGTCCCAGGGGAAGGGTTTCTACCCAGACAGGCAATTTACCTGGAACTTTTCCAGAAAACCACCTTCCTGAGGGCACTTGTCCAGCCAGTGTCTGGGGCTTAAAACTTCTCCTGTGTCCCTGCCACCTTCCCATCTCTTTGTGCCACATCCTGAGTGTGTGTGCACACCGTTGTTTGATTCAGCTGCAGAAGTGTCCCGGGCATCATTTTGGCTGTATTTGTGCACTCCAGGTTAATCAACCCTGACCTCAGAAGTCAATTAAAATGTCCTTTACTCGATGTCACGAGAGAGCAGCACTAACTTCTACAGGTAGCAGCTTTTCTGGCACTTGGACTTTGAGGTCAAACTCTGCACGTGTGTTTTCCTCAGTGACGTGCTTTGCACACTTGGGATAATTTAAAGGATCAGGCTGTTCAGGCAGGGGTTTTCTCCAGTGTAGATTTATGTTGGTATTTAAGATAGTCATTGCTCTTAGCCCTCAGCCTTGGGTTGCAAGGGTGTTTTCACAAGATACGTGGCATACTCATGGCTTGGCTTTGGGGCCATAGGTGATGCTTCAAAGCTTGCTAAAAAATATTTGAAAAATATTACAGAACTCTCTCATTACAGGTATGGTTTTGAATGGAAAAATGCAAGATTAGCCTTTTTTTGACTGTGGATATAAAATAATCAGACAAATACTTCGTGAATGCTTGCAGGCTTAGTGCTGCTTTTGTCCAAGTGGTTTCAATAGACACACCAGTTTGTTGGCATCGATACCAGCTTCTCCCTGCTTAGCTGTACTTTTTAATCCTCGTGACTTCTTGGGAGTTGGCTTTCACTTCCTAGTAGTGCACCTGGTTGTTGTAGCAGGAAGTTCCTCCAAATGTATCACCTGGCACGCTCCCACCTGGCCTTTGTGTGTGTTTGATCCCGCCTTTTCTGTCAGGAGGCAGCAGGAGGAGGAGGTATAAAGCCCTAGAGGAGATAAAGCAGGGAGGCTGTGTGTGTTTGGGGTGTGTGGGAGTGGGCTGGTCTGGCCAGGGACTGGCGAGGGGTAGTTGGGTTGAGCAGTTACTGGCACTGGTGGGACTGGGCTGGTGGCACGCAACAGCCAGGCAGTGCTGAGGAGCCAGTCCAGGGACCCTCCCTGACCCCGACCTGGTCAGCAAAGGCTCTTCAGTCGCCTTAACAGGAGTGGTGAGCACACAAATGGGCCTGACAGCTCATTACATCCCGGCTATCTTTTGTTTGTTGGCCAACAAATATTTGCTTTATACTTCTGAGTTGCTCATCCTGCCTGCGGAGCCTCTCCGGATCTGGCCAGAGGCGTTGGATCAAACAGAGGTGGAAGAGGGGCTGTAGTGTGGGGTACAGCTGTAGGGTCCCGCATGGTCCTGGGCAGGCAGAACTCCTGGTTGTCTGCTTGGAGCACAGGCAGCTTCCTTTTCTTAGGTGAGTATCATGGGCTGCAGTATTCTGTGGCTGTATTCCCACGAGCAAGCATTTCTCTGAGTCTTGGCTAAGCAGAAACTTAAATTAACACTTTTTTAAATGATGGGGACAGCTCAGCCTGTGGCGTTACCAGGTGTGGATGAGATTAATTTGCTTATCTGAGTTGAGGGCAGGTAATTACTTGTGCAGGGGAGGTACCAGAGTCAGGATGTTAAAACACAAAGAAGTCAAATGTTCCTCTGTTCCTCCCCGTTGTGCGAGCTCGTTTGCATTAAAACACCCGTCTGGCAGATCTGCTGCAGGAGCCTTCCCTCCACCTCCTCCTCCTCCTCCTCCTCCCTGATTAGCTTTGGTGGGGGCCAAGAAGCCACCGATGAATTGTGACTGGAAAGCGCTGAACTTTGAGGGGAGATGAAAAAAAATCCCTCGAAACATTTGCGGCCCTGGCAGTGCGTCCGCGGGTCGCTGATGGGGTTTATCTTCTGACATCATGAGGATCTCTGACATTTCTAGCTTAGAAACAATAACTCGCCTTATCCGTCGTCATGTTTTTCTAATTAAAGACAAAGCTTGGTAAATATTTTTTAAGTGATTGAATTTCCCAAGTATGGAAAACACATGTCGGGAGTCAGGCTGGCTGCGTCCGATGCGCCTTTTCCCACCGTGTCCCTCGGAGCACGCGAGTGCAAATACAGATTTAGAGCTGTGGGTGACAGGTTTATCTGGGATGATTGGCAAGGATTTATAAACCAGGAGGGGATTTACTTTGCTCTCCCTCCCTCCTCTTCCCCCTTCTCCCCCCGCCTCCCCGACCCCCGTCTCAGAAATAGGAAATTGGGATCACATTAAACCCTAATTGGTTTGGCTCCAGCGCTAGTTCGGTGGCTGCCAAATAGTTAATTTATTGCGTGAGAGTTTGGCCATGTGTTGAGAGGCAAATTTGCTTGAAGCAAGGCATCTCTGTAAACTATACATCCATTCCTGTGCCAGGTCCTGTTTACAGCATCTCCAGAGTGGGGTGCAGGGGTTGCTTTCCGTGCCCATCCCGGCAGGACAGCGCAGGGGGACCCCGCGGCGGGGCTGCCATCCTGCCTGCCTCACTCCCCTGCCAAAACGCTTTCGGGAGTTGTTGCCTAAAAGAGCTTAAAGTGGTTTTAGCCGGACTTGGCGCTCGACGTTCGGAAACTGCCAGCTAGATAAGACGTGGGAGGCTCTCAGGAGAATAAATGCATCTGTTTGGGAGATAGCAGCAGGCCTGGGCTGTCACCGCGGAGCGGGGCCAGGTGGGGAGTCCCCGGGGGTGGAAAGATGGCTTTTCCTGGATTATGTGAGCAGGGGCAAATGGGAAGCTGGCATATCTGGCTGCCCCGCTGAAGTCCTCCTTGTTCCTGCCCTTCTCCGTGAGGCCACTTGGACTGGTGACTGTCGGGCATCCCAGATTTGTTGTCACTTGCTCTTGGACCTGTGGCATCTAGTGGTGTTTGGCTCCTGTGAGGTTTTCTGGAAGGTGGGCTCCAGCAGAAGGGTTTGCAGAGGTTTGCAGGACAAGCAGCCCTCGCTGAGGCCATCACTGCCTTCCCTGGCACTTGACAGGGAATTATTTGGATTTAAGAGGATACTGCAGCCAGAGTTAAAGACTCACTGCTAGCGCGCCTCCGGTGTGGAGTAAGATTTGAAAGAGGCTGTGTAAGGAATAAATCCATGGCTGTGGCATTTTCTTTCGTTCCTCGCTGAGTTAAATAACAAACTTTGCGTAAGTGAGCTGCTTCCAGCTCCGAGGCAACAGAATTATCACCGCCGTGCTCAGCGGAGCCCTTTCTGTGTCAGCTGCTATTTCCATTGTGAACTTGATACCTGAAGGCTCAATATTGTGACCCTTTAATTTTCAGCTGCTGAAACGTCCCCTGCGAGCTGGCTAAAGGGGAAGAGCTCAGAGGGGAACTTGCAATGGTTATGCAGTGGGAGCAGTGTGTTTCTTTGGGTATTTCTTAAGTGCTGAGTGTTTAGGAGAAATTGATAGGTAGTAGCAAAGCACATTTACCAATACTTTTCCTTCTGTAGCTCTTGCTTCCTGGGATGTAATAAAATCCATTAAGTTCTATTTATGATCAAAGGCCCAGTATAGTAATAGTTTTATTTGGATAATTATGGCTGTTCTACCAATAATGAAAATACTGCGCACTTCCAGGCGTACTGCAGTGTTTAGAGGGGTACAGGGTTGGCACAGCCAAATGTTTGCCAGTTTTGCTGAGGAGTCAGAGAGATACCAGTTCAAAAAAACTTGGCTCAAGCTAAGTCCCTGTAGGATGGCACGTCCTGCCCACGGGTGCCACGCTGGGCCATGCTGCTGTGGGTTTTCCAGCCATCCATGGAGGTGCAGCAGGGTTAGGCAGACCAGAAGGGGGCAAGTTGGACAGGTATCGGAAGCAAATGTGGTGGTTTGTTTTGGAGAGAACCTTTTCATCTGAAGGCAGGTTCAACATTCAGCCGGGAGCAGCCACTCCCCACTTGTGCATCTCCTGCCTCGTTTGAAATGCAGCCACTTCTGGGATGAGCTGCTGTAATTACTTTAAAGCACATCGTACTTCCACCACTTTTGGCAGGAAGGAAGGAGGAATACTGTGCTCCATCGCCAGACAAAATAGAAGTCAACAATTGGGATTTTTCTCAAAGAGCAGATCTATCTTCTCTGCCATTAAATCCGAGTTGGATGGGAGCCTTGTACCCATTTTGCTTTCCCGGTGTGAGTGTGTCATTCTGCAGCTCACAGCCCGTGTTCATGGGAAGATTTAAAGCAGCAGATTCTAGCCAGGAATTCTTTCTAGCACTTTGCTTTCCTTCTGCTGTTTGCTTCCCTCTTCACACTACAGATGCCGATGGATCACCTTCCGTGGTGAGTAAGGAGACACGCTGTACTTTGCACGGTGCTGGGAAACTGCGTCGTCCTCAGGAACGTTCTTCCAGAGAGACATTCCCACTCCTAAACCAGCACGGGTCAGGAATCGTGGCTTGTTCATATGACTCCCATAGCAGGGACTGCAGATCAGCTCGCACTGGAACTGTGGTTGGATCACCTGCATCCATTTACTGGTGTTTATTTACCCCTCTGCTGCAAACATCTGACTTCAGATTACTGCCCTTGGCCCACCTGAGTTTCCACATTCCAGAATGTGCCCTTTTTTCCCTCCCAGGGGATGGTTTTTTTTCTGTGAAAGCTTGGTTTTCCCTCTTTATCTAGGCATGCTGAGCACCTAGGAGTTAATTTGATGGAATCTTCTGAGGGAGAGCCTTGGTTTTGCACTGCAGTATTCCAAAAACATTCCCAGGCACTTCTCTGACTGTTTTCTTCTTGTATATATTTGTCTCATTGAACAACCCTTTTTTTTTCTCCTGTGTAGTATTGATTTTAGCAAGAGGGAGAATAGGAAAATAAAACCTCTTTGTGCATTTGAATGGGTAAATAACTATCAGAGCACACAAACTGTTGAGCAGCTGATTTTCAGATGTTTCTTGATTTGTCCTCTAGCAGTTTTATTTAAATTTTCAGTCACTGCAGTTACTGTGTTCATCAGGTTTTATTTCCCATTTAATAATTACAGCAGTTTCCCTCGAGCCCTGTACCTCTAATTAAGAAAGCTAAGTTTGAGATAAAATTAATGGAATGAAATTTGTTATATTTTTATGGTAAAATATGCTCAGAAAAAAAACTTGTAGACTCAGTCACTGCTCCTGAACATCATTTACCTCATCTTGATCCTCCATCAGTGCCAAGGACTATCCTGATGGTGTGAGGACAGGTGAGCACCATACACCAGGATCTCATCCGTGCAGGAATTCTTGCCTTCAGTCTCGCAGGTACCAAACAAGATTGTTTGGTTGGCATAGAATCTCCCCTTTTCCCCTGTGCACGTGTAAGGATTGCCTCAGTTTCCACCAGCACTGCACTTTTACTGTCCTGCTGGTGCTCTTGCTGGTCTAAGGTGGCCCAGGAAGCCCTGGAGAACCTGGCAGCACCACACAGAGCCGGTCCAGGACTCTGGGCAGGTGTGACCCAGTCGCCATCCAGGCTCTGAGAGCCCCTTTTGGTGAAGGACAAGCCAGTGGACAGATCTCCCTGTGTACACGCAGCACACCAGGAATTTAAATCTGTCCAGAAGGCCGTGCTGCTCCGAGCAGCAGCTCCGTGAATGGAGATGCACCTCGTCACACCTGTTTTATAACACAGGAGCAAAGTATTCAGGGCATCTAAATAGTTTATAGCCCCACAAACAAATTCTGGCAGTGGGAGCGTGAGTTTCCATCTCATTAAGCTGCTGGCAAAGCTCTGGTAATTCCAGTCACTGATACAGCACAGGAGTTATCCCTCAACATGACTGGTTGTGTCAGGTCAGAGCATCACTGCTTTTTCTCAGCAGTTGTGTGTTTGTACTTGAGGGGAAAAGAAAGTGTTGAAATGTCAATTCATTGGGTTCTTCTCCGGTGCTGGAGCGAGGTCTTGTGAGGTCAGATAAAAGTGTCTGTGGATTTCTACACCGAAGTTGTAATGAGGAATTGTTTTCAAGTCTTTTTTTTTTTTTTTTTTTTTTTTTTTTTTTTTTTTTTTTTTTTTTTTTTTTGTGTGTCATACAAAACCTGACACAGATTCTCAGTTTGGCAGAGGCTCGAAAGTTTATCTTGGAGCTCAGCAGCTGTGCTGTAGCCCAGGTTGGCTCTGACGCAGTTCCTGCCATCTCCCAGCTCTTTGTTGGGCTGTAGGAAATCACTGGACCTTTGGAGCCACGGACTTGGGGCAGGTCAGCTACATCGTGGCCATTCCCATTTGGGGAAGTGTGCTGTGAGTTGGAGAGAAGGAGTTGGAGATGATGGTGTCTTCTGGCTCCTGTGGCAGGCAGAGGAGGAGGCATTTTGTTGATGGAGTGGCACACGTGTCCAGAGGCATGGGAAATTTGCCTGCAGCGCTGTTACAGATTTTATGGTGTCTTGCAAACAAGGGGGAGCAGTTTGCTCTTCCTGCCACGTGTTACCTTCCACAGCTTGAGACTGCCACATGCAAAATTCATTTTAGAGGTCGGTCATCCAGTCCCGGAGACTAAGGAATGTTGTCTTAGGGCTTTTATAAGATTTATATGCTTTATCAAAGGTCCTATAGTTTTCTCATTAAAGCAGGATTATCCTGCTGGGATTAGCTGTTCTGCATGGGTGAGGAAGACAGGCACTCTCCATTTTCACAGTGAGCTGCTCCTTCCTGCAGAGGTGCGCTGAGAAACAGGAGAGCTGGGGGACCCGGGAGACCCAGGGATGCAGGTGTTTGGAAACGGGACCCGAGAGGGGCTTTTACAAATGTCTGCTTGATTTGACTTGACTCCTGCACACATGGGAGAAGTGCAGCAGGCTGCACCTCCAGCACTCCCTACCATCCAAACACCCCGGTCCCGAGACTTGTCCTGGCATTTAACAGCCTCCTCAGCGCGAACCTTAGGGAATGAGTTTGCAGCTTTTCCATATGCCAAAACAAACAGGCAGGGAAACCTTTTAATTTGCACAAGGATCTTCTGTAGTCAATACAAGTTGACCCTGCAGGCTTTCTGGAACTGATTCCTGTCAGTTTGGCCTTGCAAGATTTAATTTAACCCTTAAATTATCTCCTTTTTCACCAAAATTTTATTACACAGACTCCCAGAATGGTTTGGATTGGAAGGGTCCTTAAAGATCATCCTGTTCCAAACCCTTGCTATGGGCAGGGACACCTTCCCTTATCCCAGGTTGTTGAGAGCCCATTCCAACTTGACCTTGAGCATCTCTCATGGATTGTTTTTCCTGTGTGACTGCAATACTGAATGAAGCTCATGTCACTTGGAAATTACTGCTAAGTAACAAACAGCTTCTTTTGCTGATGTTATGGTCTCCAGACATCTGGGGCCTGTTGGGAAGTGGGTTTGGGGTTTTTTTTAGTGCACTGCGTGCCTCTCCAGTTTGTAGTGTTATAGTTATATACTCTTGTGTTCTTAATATAAATACTGCCATCAGTGACCAAGAACTTGCAGGAGGATGGTGCAAAGAAATGCTGAAGCAGCACTGCTAAGCAGGTGGATGTATGACACTGCTGCTTAGTTGTAAGGAGTCTCCAAGAAGAATGAACTGTTGGACTAAAAGCCTGCTCAGGCTGCAGTATTGACTTGAAGAGAGGTGTTACTTGACACGAGCGTTGTAAAAATCCCTCAGAAAACAGTCTTAGTACTTCTCTTGCTCTGCTCATTGTGACATTCCCTGGAGGATGAGTATTTGTCAAATGTTTTTCTGGAGAAGTGAATTTCCAAGTACTCACGCTGGAGCTTGGAGCACCAGGTCAGACATCAGCAGTGAACAGCACCAGGCTCTTCCTTCCTCTATCCCAAGGGAGGTTCCTGCCAGCCTGGAGCCCATCAGGGGGCTGGGCACATCTGCAGCTCTTGTGCTGGTTGGGTTGGTGCAGCCCAAAGCTGGTGTGTGAGAAATGCAGTAAAGGTACAATCATTGGAGCATCCAGTAGTGGTCTGCTCTGACTACAACCTCTGCTAGGTTTAGCACTCCTTTCCACATCTTCAGGAGGTTTTTGGTGGCTGGTCAGTGCAAAGCTGCCCAGCTGAGCTTTTCAGGTTCCCTGGGCTCAAAGGAGGCAGATTATTAACTACAGACACAGCACTTACAACCCTGATACAGCCCTAAATAGAGCAGGAGCTGCTGTAACTCTGATCTCCCCCTGCAACGCAGGGCAGGGCTGTGGCTCACCAGGTGTTTGCCTTCAACTGCAGCTGCTCCATCTGCAGAACCAGGTGTGGATGGTTGGGACATCAGGAAAACACAGCTGGGAGAAGTTAAGAGCGCCCCGGGGAGGTGCTGGCTCACCTGGGCAGAGCACACCCCAAAGCAGGGTTGGGGGCAATAAACTCAGCTTCACCTCGGCCACAGCCCTGGGTAGGATTAATGGAATGAAGAAGAAGTAAATGTATGTTTGAGCTGCTTTAGTTTTGCTGGGGTTTTTTTTTTCCTCAGTAGTAGGAAAAAACCTACCCCAGCTCTTTCTGGAATGCTGCCATTGAACTGCCTCTGCCCTCAGCTCCAAACCTCCTTTTGGAGGAGCTTTGCTGATGAATCTCTCTATACTATCTCCTACTCCAGGTTTTTAGTCTGTTTTTTTAAGTTAAGATATCTCTTTTTTATTTGTCCCCCTGAGTTGTTGTTGGGTTTTTTTTAATGTAACTCATGGTGTAGAAAATGAAGATTTTTATGACTTTTAAAATTTCAAGTTTAATAAATCTGAGGTTTGGATTGAAGGTAATTTTTGTTCACTTGCTTTTTCCTCTCTGGGCGTGTAAATTAACTGCACCATCCACGTTTGGGTTCTTCTGGCTCTTGATGTTGTCTGAACACGTGTGTCCAGCGTGTGGGGTAGAAGACACCTGACTGCTTTAATGTGATGCTCTCAGCAAATACTCCTTCCAGCCTCTTGCAAAACCTTCCCTTTGAGCTTCCATTCTCTTGCACGGGGATGGTGACACCTGGATGTGAAATGCTTGGATCCAGGGCAGGCAGCTCTTCAGTAATGGTTTCCTGCTAAGGACTTAGGATGGAAAAACAAGTTTTGGGGCCTTTGCATGGCTCTCTCCTCCCCATCTCTCTGACTCTACTGGGAATTTTCTTGTTAGTGCTGCTGGTTGATGTGGAAAGAGCTCGAATACCCAGGGAATGAGTGGAGACATGCAGCTCTGGCTGAGGGGGGGGGGTCACCCTAAATCTGTGCTGGGATCAGCTGTGGCTGAAAGGGTTGAGGATAGCCGTGGTGGTGTTGGAAGGACCTGATGCCTGCACCAGTTCTGAGTTTCCTCTTCAGCCCAGTTGTTTCAAGCTTCTGCATGTTAAATCCAGGAGGTTTGTAAGGCTGGGTGGGTTGAGTGCTTTGTCAGCTTGGTGTTCTCCAGCCCCTCCTCTAGGGAGAAGGTGGCTGTGGGGTTTTGAGACTTGGTTTTCTGTACCTGTTGTGTTCTGTTGAATGAGTTTGCTTCAGAGGGATCTCGTGATTGGATCATTCTTCTGTTGGAAAATGTCCATCTGTCAAGACAGAAACTTTCCTTGGGAGCAGCATGTTCTCAGGGGATCAGATACCACCCTAGGCACTCTATATCTGTCTTTACTAAACTGTGCAGCATAGCCTAAATAAATATTTACTGATTTGAGTCTTTGGCATCCTGGTAGAGCTCTGGCTGCTTGACCTTTGGCTGTTCTCATGTCCTCTTCTTTTGTGTAATTTTGGAACAAATATTGGGGGTTTTTTTTTGTTTGTTTCAGGGGTTTTTTTTAACAACCACGTGAAAGGGGAAGATTTTAAATCCAGGCTTCACAAGATAGGGCTGTTTAGGCCCAGGGCTCCAGTTTGTGAAGGCAATAAATGATGTCCTCAGCTCCATCTGGGGTTGAGCTTGGGGATGGATGGGTCCTGGTGGATCCTGGGAGGTCCTGGTGGATCCAGCAGCACCACCAGACACTACTGTGGTCCCACTCATGCCTTTACTGGGGGAGGACGGCCCACCCGAGTGTGACCAGCTGAGCTTGGCTGTGACTCTTGGAGGAACAGTGTAATGGGAATGACAAGAGAGTTGGACCAGAGGAGAAAAATTCATGTTAGCCTGAATATAGCTTTTCATCCTCTTAAAATTCTTCTGCTTCTTTGAAGTGTGAATCCCAGATGCTGCAAAAGTATTTTTCCAGACACGGCTGTGCTGTCTTGCTGTGCATTTTCCACCAAATTGCTGAATTACTGTTTTCCTTCTGGCCTTCAAAAAATTTTTTTTCATAGCTTTATCTATTTGTCTGGATGTTTTACATGGCTAAAACTCATTCCTGTGTCCCATACCCATCTGAACACTGCCCACGAGGCAGCATTCCCACCGGGCTATGGTGGAGGACAGGAATGCTGGCTTTTTTTTTCCAGGAAACTTGTAAACACCAACTTCCTGTTGACACCGAGCTGTAAATCTGCAAATAGGCTCTGCTTCCGGCAGGAGGGGAAGGTAATAAAATTTCAGGTCCTTGTTCACTGCTCCTGGTCCTCCTTGAGCTGCATCCAAGCACTCCAGAGGCAGTGGAAGTGCAGAGAACCTGCTGATTGCTCTGTACCTCTGGAAATGAGTCTTTCCTTTTATTTTTTCCCCCTTCAGGCACCCAAAGACAGATGCAATGCTAATAGAAGCCAGTTGGAGAATGTCAAAACCCTGATGACTCCAAAACGATGCTTCATTGCCTGTTTTCCCCTTTCCTTTCTCCCTGCCTCTCCCACCACTGAGCTGATCTTCAGTTTTGGGGAGTTAACTCTGTCCTACATCCACACTGGCCGTTTTTGGGATAATGGGCTGGCCAAAGTCTGGCAGCTGTTGGCAGGCCATGCCATTAAGTTCCCCATGCCACACATTTTTGGGAGGCTGATGCATGCTTTAATTCTGGGTGGGTAACAGGGGCAGGTAGCAGACACCTGGGCAGGTGGCTGAGCTTGCTCAGCAGATTCCATGGGCTTCCAATGGTTGGGAGGACAGTGATGATTTTCAGGATCAGCTGCTGGGGATTCTCTGCCCTGTCAGGGAAGGGATGGAGGCAATTGAGGAGCCTGGAGATGGCGAAAGCAGAGAGTGGAGAAGGGAAGCGAAAATAAGGCGAAAAAGCAGATTGAAAAAGAGATTAAAAGCATGGTCGTGGAAACGGGAAAAGGACGCAAGAAGGAAGAGGTGGTTACAGGACATGGAAACAAGGAGCGACAGGCAGGATGAAAGGAGAGTCTGGATGGAGGCTGAGCTCCCTTAATAAGCATCCCATTAATTAATGGCTTCTCCTGCGGCAGCACGGGGCTGTGGACGATATCCAGCCCTCTCCCCTGACCTCTGCGCTCTCCTCGCCCGCCGCCCGGGCTGCCTTTCCCTTGGCTTCCTGCCCCGAGCCCGACCGCAGCGTTCCCGAGCGCTCCGGGCGGGATGGGAGGCACATGGCAGCGGTGAAAGGGGAGCCTCTCGCCGTCGCCTGTGCCTGGGTGGGCGTGCTGGGCCTTTCGTAAACTAATAGCTCCCAGCAGTGCTCCTAAATCAGACTTTGTGGAGCCGGGAGCGCAGCACTGGAATGCCGGGCCAGGCGCAAAGGGCTGCGCTGGGCTCTTTCTTCTTTTTTTTTCTCTCCCCAAAGCCAGCGTTTGTTAGGTCCAAAGGGTCAGCGGAAAGCAGGAGAAGGGAGCTGGCAAAGAAAAATGGGTAAAAAGTAAATGTAAGAAAACCTAGCAAAAACCACGTTTGAAATGTGGGGTTTTTTGTGATTGGTTGAGGCTGGAAGGAAGGGAACCCTGCTCAGTGCTAAACCTGCAAAGCCAACAAACTGGGATGCTACTGGGAAGCTTTCCTTAAAATCCTGAGCTGGTGGTTTTGCTGGGTGTAATGAACAAAACTGCTCAGGATTTTTTTTTTTTTTAAAGGGAGACTGGAATTGGGATATTTTTAATCAAGGTTACCAGGTTAGTGATAACCAGTTAATGAGAAAAGAGCCCTCCTTGGGTGGCTGTGTGGTGGGGAGGTACCACTTTCCTCCTCCGAAGCACTGGGAAAGGAGCAGAGCCTCAGCAGCCCTCACAGATGCGCAGTCCCAGGGACTGGAGCAGAGGGAAGCTCAGGATGGAATTGGGAAAAAGGCTTCTGTTAAAAGAGCCCAAGATCAAGAAGGAAAAGCCATTCTCAGGGGACGAGCCAGAGCTTGTGGCAGGGAAGGCACCAGTGGAGGGAGGTGCTGGAAGCAAACTGGGATGTGGTGAGCCTACTGTAGGGAAGGGGCTTGGGATCCATCACGTGCGTTTTATTGCTCACATCGGCCTCTGGGATGAGGCAAAAAACCCCAAGTTCTGCTGCTTTGATAGGCTTTAACCTGTGCTTTCTTAATTGTAAATGGTCTTCCACATCTGGTGCTGAGGAGCACTGGGAGCCTGGAGCAGGGTGCCTGATCCGGGACACAGCTCTCAAAGCCACCATCTCACCTGCAAAAGGGAGGATTTTGGCTTCCAAAGCCTGTCTGTACCGTAAACAGGTGCTAAAGAGGATTGTAAGGCAGGGAGTGGGGCAGGAGTGTCAGATGTAGACAGGTAATTGGGTTTCTGAAGTAGTGGAGAGGTGGCTGAGAGCTGCAGCAGAGCTCCATCCGCACAGCTTCCAACGCCAGGAATGTTCCTGGTCGGGGTGTTGGGCAATTAAAGTTGAGCATCACCGAAATGACAGTTGGAGGGGAGTGGATGTACGTATTTGAACAAATCTCTGCAATCAAATGGCACTGCTATTGATCTGGAAAATACTGTCAAGCTGCAGAGCTGTTGGACTAGAATTAATCCTCTGCAGGCTGGATTTTACTCTCTCCAAATAGGATTACTCATTTTTTCCGTATTTCTGTGTTTGGTTTAAATACCCATGACGGCTACAGAAGCTTGGATTTCTAATCAGAGCGAGGGTGTTAGGTTTAGGAATTGCTTTGTTGTTTTGGAGGGGATATTTTTGGACAGGACATCAATTCCTGCAGGTCTTTTCTTTACATATGGCCACAGGAATAAGGTATCATCTGCTTAGGTGATGTGTGTCCCCTCCCTTAACGGGTGGCCAGAAGTAGTTTCAGTAACTTCCTCAGGTTGTGTTTAATTCCTTGTTGCATCTGTGCTCCCCCTGTTTGTTTGGGGAATTTTCTGGCAATGTCTGATTGTGGATGTTCTGGGTGTAAAATTCTTCCAGCTCAGTTAAGGTCAACTTTTAATAGGGTTTTTCCCCTCTCCGGGCAGGATTGTAAATGGCACAAAAGCCAGACACTGTTCATGTTCACTCCTGAAGGAGGCAATGTGATCAGACTTGGATTTCATTGAGGGCTGGAGTTCTTCTGCTTTGGGGAGAGGCTGGGAATGCTGGGGGTGTCCAGCCTGGAGAAGAGAAAGTTCTAGGGAGACCTTAGAGCCCCTTCCAGTGTCTGATGGGGCTCCAAGAGAGCTGGAGAGGGACTCTGGACAAGGGTCTGGAGTGATAAGAGGATGTGGTTTCCTACTGCCTTGGCAGGGTTAGATGGGATATTGGGAAGGAATTGTTCCCTGTGAGGGTGCTGAGGCCCTGGCACCGGGTGCCCAGAGACGCTGTGGCTGCCCCTGGATCCCTGGAAGTGTCCAAGGCCAGGTTGGACGGGGCTTGGAGCAGCCTGGGACAGTGGAAGGTGTCCCTGCCCATGGCAGGGGGTGGGATGAGATGAGAGCTTTAAAGTCCCTTCCAACCCAAACCTTTCTCTATGATTCTGTGACAAATTAAGCTTGTTACCGTAATCTGCCATGTGCTAATTCAAATAATGGATTTATTGAAAGGAGGATGTTTGTTAAATGTGATAAATTTGCCAGGAATGGAGAGGTCTAATCTCTGTTTTGGGGGGGTTGAGCTTGAACTCAAGTCACTGAGTCTCCCTTGCAACCCCACCAGCATCGCTTCAAAGGGAGCAGTCCCTTCTTGGCTCCACTGTCTTGTAAGGCATAAAGAAGGCAATAAAATGTTTGACTTTCCTGCCAGACCTGAGCCTGGAGGAGGAGGAGGAGGATCCCAATTGGTTTCCATCAGATTCCAGTTAGCATGAATTTACGGTTTCTACTTAGCCTGATAGATGGCTTTGGCTGCCTCAGTGCATTTGGATTTATTTTTCTGTGCAATGGAAAGTGGTCAGCTTAAAATGGCAAAGGCTTTCCAGGGTTGCCTTGAATTCAAGTGAAGCTTCTTTCTGAGGTAAGAACACAGCAGGCAAAAAATAAAGCCGAGGCACATCATGAAATGTCTGTGGAATAGCAGAGGAATCAGAAGCAGTTCAGGTCTCTTGTGCTCGCTGTGGCAGTGGGCTGTGATAGGCATAAAAATTCCACTGGAAACTGGAAAAATTCTTCAGATTTCCTCACTTTCCTCAGAAACCACACTGAGCAGCAGGTATCAATAGCTCCCAGTGTTCAAACTTTGCATCGTTCTTTCCATGGAACATTCCCAGGAGAAGAAAGCAGAAGCAGATTAGCATGGTGAGCCAGGGAAAAGAGTTCTCCCCATGTTGCCTGCAGTTCTGCTTCCTTCCGCTGTGCTGGTGATGTCCAGGCTACAAAATCTGCTTTAATGCATATTTAGGAGCAGACAAACCTCTTGGGAGCAGTGAGGGGGGTCAGTAGATGACATGTGACTGGACTCCCCATCCCAGGTTGGAGGGGGGTTGGAGCAACCTGTGGAAGGTGTCCCTGCCCATGGCAGGGGGTGGAATGAGATGAGCTTTAAGGTTCCTTCCAACCCAAACCAGTCTGGGATTCTGTGATTTTATACCTCACGGACCTGCCTCTGCCAGTGGTGAGCTCAGGGATGGGTCATGATTTGGGTGAGCTGAGGCACGTGGATCATGTGTAAGACACAATCCATGAGGCTTTCAGAGGAGGTTTGCCAATGACTTCTGCTCAGGACACCCAGGTGATCCCACCTGTAGTTTTTATGCCTGGAGAATCCAAAACTCACTCTGATACTGAGCATATTCCTGCCTCTCTAGCCAGAAGTGGTGATTTCTTCCTTGAGGATGGTGGGGTTTTGGTAGACACTGGGCTGCGGATACCATGACAAAGAGTTGTGTGCCTTTTCATAAAGGTTTATAAAGTCGTTGTAACTATACTCAAAATACTTGCAGTGACCCGAGTTCTTGACATTTCAAAGTGCTTTAGGTTGTAAAAACATTGAAGAGATTTATTTGGCCATGGGTTGACAAAGGGTATTTAGAACCCAGTTGTCATAGTTGTGGACAGCTTTTATTTGTGTGAAGTGAAATGTTACAAACTGTTGAGGCCCTTAAGCTGAAATATGATTAAAAAAGCAGGCAAGGGAACTCCTCGTGCTGGTTACTTATTTTCCATAAAGCCCCCCAGCCCCAGGATGTCCCTGTGCCTTCTGAGGGTACTTCTGTGATGGCTTTGACGCAAAGACCTGACAGATCCTGACAGGCTGCATCTCTTGAGCACCTGCTGTTCATCATACAGCATCCCCCCCTCTGTCCCATTCAGACCAAAGTCAGCTTTTGAGTTCACCGCCCAGTTTCAGGCTGGTTTGGGGATGCTGGGACAGGGCTGGACAGGGAGCAGCGGTGTCTGATGCTGGATACTTAGTGCTGGGAGCACAGGGCTGCATCCATCTGCCTGGTACCATCTGCACTGGGGACAGAGCTGCAACATGAGCTTGCTTCTTATAAGACATCAGAGAATCCACATAAGAGCCACCGCTGTCGCCACAACCCGGCCGGGGACGGCTCCTGTTGGGGACCTCACAGCGTGAGGTGCCGACCATGAGATGCAAGTCAACAGGAAAATTATGAGTTCTGGTGCTGGTGGAGCTGCTTGGGTTGTGTCTCCCTTCATTGTCTGTGTAATTTAGAGATGGTTTTTCCATCTCAGCTTATGAAATATTGAGAGCTTCAGTGTTTTGCGCAACCTCCATCAGAAGTGTCAGAAGTCCCAGCGAGCTGAACTTTCTGAACTTAAATGTTTTATTGACATGCCTTGCCAGCAGCCCCTCCAGTGGGGACTGGGGTGCTGTAAGAAGGCAGTTGTCTTGGGGTGACTTTATGATGTGTATCCCCTAAAGCTGGGAGGGGTGGTTGCAACCTGACTTCTATCAGAAGATATTTTCCTCCAAATTTGTCCAAACTAGGACAGGAGTGCAGGGAGGCACTGTTGGATCTGCCTGTTCCCAGCCTGCTCTGCTGCCGGAGCATCACCTCACGGGATGCTCCAGGTATTCGTGTGCTGATACTTGAACGTGATTCACTTTTTTTTTTTCCCTAACTGAAGCACGTGGAATTGCTGCTCTTGGGTGAGGTTTGGAGGAGGGAGAACTGCTGCAAACCTGTGCTCCCTCTGCCTGCAGCCAGGCCGCTCTTCTCAGAGCGATGTGTTTGCCCAGCCAGGGAAGCAGCAGCTTCATGTGCTCCTACAGCAGCTCAAAGTCTCCTGCCCAAATTCTGCTGCCTGTACTGGGAGGCCTGTCCTCTGCAGGAGGAGATCGTGGCCCCTGTGTTCATGAACTCATGCCATGCCTGCTTGCAGAATGCTTTTTAATGCTTCCTTTAAAGCAGTTTTCTCCCTTTACAGCCTTTTCCCCTCCCAAAGGGAAGCAGAGGTACCTTAAACTAATTAGGAATAAGCAGCAGAGAAGCCGGGGTGAAGGGTTAGATGAGATGCCGGGGGGCAGTACCTCCAGAAGGTTTATGGACATGGCTTGGCGGTTAGCAGTAGCCTGCCAGAGCACTGGGAATTTCATAAAAAGGAGCATTTTCCTGCCTGTGAACAAGTAACTATCCCGTCATGCCTACACCAACTGTGGAGAATTTGGCACGTGTGATTTTGGGACTTGTGAAAAACCAGCATCCCCCAGCTTGGGTAGTGGCAGGCTCTTAGTTTGCTGAACTGGGAAAGTATTGAGGTCCCTGATTCACAAAAAAAGTAGCTGGAGGGAAAAGTGGTGTTGACTGCAAGGATTTGGGAAGGATATCAAGACCTGAACCTGCTCAGCTGCATGGACTGGAGCAGTGAATCCCTCCTGAGATCTTAAAATGTTCCTGTGCATGGTCTGCAGGCAAAATGCAAACATTGCTTCTCCTCCTGGGTGGTTTTACAGGAGCTGGGAGTGGGATGGTGTGGAGCAGGATAGTTTGGGCAGTCTGGAGGGGTCCCCGGCAGCCGGGGATGCCCGCCTGCGTGGCCAGGAATGCTGTTGTGTAAATCCGTGTTTGCCCAGCGCCCGGCTGGCGGTGAATGGTGCCGGGCTGATGGGATTAGTCAGGGGCCTCCAGTTAATATCTGTTGTTCACGCCGCACCTCGGGGAGCAGCTTGTCAGGATTACCAGGAGGTTTGTAGGTGGCGGAGCCGCCACGTCTGTGCGTTAATGGGAGGGGGAAAATGGTCAAATGTGGTCGTGCCCAGTGGGTTCCTGCTCCGAGCCTCCCTCACTGCTCTGAGATCTCTGGTGGAGTTTACTCCGGGTATAAAACATTTCGGATTTACATTTTCCTTTAACACTTCCTCTTCGAGCCGGGTAGTATGTTACACATTTAATTGCTCTTCCTTTGAATTTTCCAAGTCCGCGTTCGGTACCCTTGCAACATCAGTGTCTTGTTATCTTGTTGTTGCTTCTAATTGCTAACACATGCCAGCTTTCCAGCGCCGCAAACTCCGGCGCTGGGCTTGGCGGGGGGAGTTTGCAGCGAAGATTTACGTGCGTGGGGAAACCTTCGGAAGATTAATCCGCCGGTTTACCCAACAGCTCACCCCGTTTTCAAAAGCCGGGGCTGAGACAGAGGCTGCTGTGCCGCCGGTGCTGCACAAGGCAGGGCTGGTTTGGGGAGGGTGGTTTGGGGCGGTGGAGCTTCTTTTGCTCCCGCCGCTGTCTCGCTGTTCCTGCCGGCCATAAACAAATTCCGTGTATTTAACAAGTTAATGTCAGGCGGGCGGCGAGGCGCTGGTAGGTGTGTGCCTGGTGACATCAGCTGGCGAGCAGCCTGGCAGCAGCGCGGCGCAGGCAGGGAGCAGGCAGGGAGCCGAGGGTGTGTGCCTCTAAGCTGGGTATTCTGGCAAGGTGGAGAGCTGGTCTGTTTGGCAGGACCTTCCCATCTGGGATCCATCTGTGTTTCCCTGGAATCGGACAGGCGGCTCCAGGCAGTGAGAAATCGCAGATGTGCGGGACCTGACACATGTCCAGCTAATGAAAGGAGAAGGCAGGCTGGGCTCCGGCTGCGCTCGAAGATCACGGGCGGAGGAGGAGGAGGAGGAAGAGCGCTTTTCTTTCTATTTCAAAGAAACGAGGTGTATTCCACAGCAGCTGGATCCTTGCAACCTCGCTGGGTAGGGTAAGCAAGGCATGGGATTTATTTTTAAACAGCGCTCGGCGGATCCGGGGCCGCGGGGGATGCTCGGGGGGATGCTCAGCCCCGGGGCCGCCAGGAAGGTTTGAGGAGCGCCGTGGCTTTTGCCGGCGGGCTGGGGAGAGCCTCCACCTCGGGAGCAGGTAGAGGGCGAGGGTGGGAGCGGCGGCGGCCGCAGCGCTTTGCCAGCCTTGCCTCGGTCCTCTGCAGTGCTGGGGAAAACTTCAATAGCCCAGCCGGCTGCATGCGAGGATTCTGCAGCTGAAAAAACACTAAACTCTCTCTGAGGAGAGCTGCGGTACAGCTCGTTCTGTGTTGCTATGGAATGGTTATTTTATTTTTTTCCTTTACCCCCCCACCCCGCTCCCCCCTCCATGAGCAGAGGGTTGGGATTTGGCGTTTTTTGGGGAAATGGCAAAGCAGGAAGGGTTTTGTGTGTTTTAGCAGAACGTGTTTTTTCTGCTGTGCCTAGGCTTACTCTGGTTTCTGCATGCTGGTATTGAAGCTGGGAGTGGGGGGGTAAACTGCAGAGGTGGATTTCTTCCATTGGCTCCCAAATTTCCTTAATTTTCCCTGTGTTTTCAGGGCTTCTCTGCATTGTGGCAGAGAGTGCTCCCTTTTTGTCTTTGCGCTCCTTGAGCAGCAACTGATGCTCCCAGCATGTAAATCTCCCAGATCAATCTTGTGATACCAGAACACACCTCCCCTATATATTTTCACTGCCGGGCTGTAGACAGGCTGTATTTTTCTTTTTCTATTGTAATCCCTGGATCTTGCATATTTAGTTTAAACCTGCCCTTTTCCCCCCTCCCTGTCTTTTGAGAAGGTTCAGCAGTTGAAATTGCTCCTCTGACCCTCTGGTGTAGCTTGTTGTAAAGATCCCTCTGTTGCATGTTTAAGCTGATCCCCCAAATATTAGCAGCTTTTTCTGCCCTCTGCACCACTCAGCTCCTGTGCAATGATGCTCAGTCCATTTTATGTGCTGGAGAAATCCTGCCCAGCCACAGGAGATGCACGAAAATCAGCACTCAAAGTTTGGGGAGCTTAAAGGTGGCTGAGCGTCGCTTGCTGTCAGGCTGGAAAAAGAGAGAGGAATATTTGCTGGGCTGTCTGGTGTAGGATGATTCCCTTTGGTGTTGCTTTGTCCGGGTTAGCTTTAAACATGCCAAATGACAGGGTTTCATGGGGGAGAGCCTGGCTGGGCTCCCTGGCAGGGTGCTTGGGCTGCAGCTCTGTGCTCGGCCAGTTTGGCCACTCCGTGGGCCACCTTAAGGTTTTCCTTCTTTTGCAGCATGCAAGCATTTGGGTAGAGGCTTTTAAAAATATTATGTAAGTCTGCTTCTAGAGACGCACCAAACACCTCCTGTGTGTCCCTGGAGAGGAGGCAGAGGGAGCGTGTGCACTTCAGTGTCTCAAAGTGCACCAGCACGAAGGAGTTTGAAACCCCAAAAACGTCCAGCAAAGCCATCCAGGGTGTGATGATATCTGGGAGCAGAGAGCCGTGCTCCTCTGCTGCGGCTCTCCTGGAGGCTTCCCGAGTTTGTGGGTGTTGGAGCAGCTGCTCCTGCGGTCTCCTTGCAGGTCGAGCCCTGATTAAGCAAACGGAAGTTCTGCCGGCATCAGGGCAGCACAATTTGGCCATTAAACAACTAATTTGGTAGAGTCTTGCTCAAGCCCTGCAGGAAACTTTCTTTTTTTTTTTTTTTTTTCTCAGGCTCCTTTATTTTTAAAAAGGGTTTAGGGTGCCTGATGAGCCGAGTGCTTAGATGAGAGAGGTGGCTGTATTTGGGGGAAGAGGGTGGCTTGAAACTCTGTCACCAACCCTAATAATTTTCTAGAAATGGTGTAGGACATCGAAGTGAAGACACTTTATTTTCCCCTGCTATTGTCTGCTGGATGCCACGATTTTCACTATTAATATGGAAAAGATGTTTAGTCTGACGTTTGGAGCTACCTAGGCTTCACCTAAATGACTGTGTGCCCTTCACAGCCAGGTAGCCCTACCCCAGCACATCCAGCAGTTAGAGAAACACACAAATAATGCAAAACTGGGAGACTCCAGTGTGGGAAACAAGGAAAAAGAAGTAAAGCAAAGGCGGTTTGAGCGAATACTGCCAACAGGAAAGTGCAGCTAAGCCAAGGGAAGGATTTGAAGGGTTTGAGGAAGGAGCAGAATTGCTGAAGGCAAGGAGAACAAATCGTTAATCTGAGAACTCTATTACACAGGGAATGCCCCGAGGAAAAGAGCAGAAACTCCATTTAATAGTGAAAAGGCCAAACCAGTGCTGCCAAGCCAGGCTCTGCTCTGCCCAGGGACTGGAGCCACAGCCCCTGCTTACTTCCAAGACGCTGCTATTTTTGCAACTTGCATCTGCTGGTGTTGCAGAGGCTTGTTTAAACCCGCCAAAGCAAAGGGAGCTTTGCTCACGTGAACCCTGGGTCAGGCTCTTGGGTTTGGTTTTTTTCTGGTTTATTCTTGTCAGTCTTACAGGACCGGTGTTCCCAAGAGAGCGGGGTTTCACTTAACGCTGCCTCGCCTGTCGCATTGAGTGCGAGTCCCAAATGATTTTACTGCTGCTTTACAGAGCTTTGTCTTGCATCGCCCACAGTGGATTTTGGCTTGTAGAGGTTATCACTGGTTTGACAGGTTTGTGTGGTTTGACTGCAGGAGCTGAGTTTTCAAGTCAGTCAGCCCTCCAGTCCCCAAACTGACCCATAAATGCAGTAACCACCAGCAGCATTTAGCAGGAGGCAGCGCTCTCCCACGGTGATGGGATGGGATGGGGAAGCCAGGTGGCCTCTTGTTTTTTCCAGATCTGTTTTTTTTTTTTTAAGGTTTGGACAAAAAATAAGATTTGTTTGACGTGTATGTGTGATGTTTATAGTATAGCTGGAGAGCTGAACACAGTCATTTGAGGACTTGGGCACATGCAGCAGATTTAAGGCAGGAGATGGTCGTAATCTGTTGCGTGTTGGGTTTTTTCCCATTATAAAAGCTGGCTTATCCATACTTGTTCTGGGCTGGATTGTAAGCTTGCCTTTATCTAGTGACTATTTCCATATCTGATTGCTTGTTAAGAGCTAGGTATGAAATGTGTTTCGACAGACACTCCAGAGCAGTCTCTGGGGGCAGCGTCACTGCAGGGCTCTGGGAGTCTGTTCAACTTTTATTTTTATGATGGAGACTGCCTTAATTCATGCAGCGTTCAGGGAACGGCTGGAAAAACCTTTGTTTAGAGCGGGAGCGGCAGCCAGGAAGAAATGGTGAGCGATGATCCCACAGTTAAAGTGCAGCACAGAGAGGCTTGGGTTCAGTTCCTGGGTCTGCAAGTAATTTTCTGAGGCAGGACCTTGACCTTAGCACCGCTTTGTGTGTCAGCAGCTTATGTCCGACAGGACAATAGCGATTTCAGAGGTTTCAAAGCATTTTAAAGTGTAACTATCATGCCTTTTATTGGGCTGGGCAGTGGCATTTTTATAAGCCAAGCTTAAGGTTTTAGAATAATGCGCATTGAATTTCCTCGGCGCACTCCCGGGATGGGAGATGGCCATGGGATTCTGGTGGCTGCAGCAGGACTCGGCGTATTGAAGGAGGACAGTCACAGGTGGCCAGAAGACCATTTTAGAAGAACCAACACTTGCAGACCTTCAAAGCCAAGAGTCAGTTTTCCTTCCTGTGGCAACGGCATGCCTCAACCTGCCGGCGGGACGCCGCGTCCCCATCCCTTTAACCAAACAACGCCGAGAAACCCGCGAAGGATTGACACTGAGGGAGGAGGATGAGGAGGAGAAGGAGGGGCGGCGCGGACCTGTTGCGGGCCGGCGGGCAGGCTGCCGGGGCCGGCGCTGGCGGGGGAGCGGGCATTGTGCGGAACAGATGTGCCGGGCGCTGCCGCCGCGTGCCGGCTCCGTGCGCCGCTCCCGGCGCCAGGTGCAGCCATTGTTCCCCGGGCTCCGCATTCAGCCGCCCTCGGCTGCCGCTCCGCGCCCGCTCCCGCATTGTTCCTCCAGGAAATTAGCATTAAAAACCCATCCGAAACCCCCACGTCCCTCAACTGCAGGTGACTGTTATTGGCCCCAGCTGCCACCCTTGTGCTTGATTACTTCCATATGGGGCTGTGGCAAAGATGTAGGATCCACATATTGATTTTTTTTTTTTTAATATTTTT
>VZTI01004788.1:226049-286499 GCA_013397865.1 Struthidea cinerea
GACCCTTCAGCTTCAACAAAACCCTGAAATCTGTTAAGCCCCTGATAGGCTCCAGTTGCTGTTACAACTGGGATGAACATTTTACAAGCAAAGCTAATTACACCCTCTCTGCTTTCTTCCTTTCTTCAGCCCCCACCCCATAAATGTAAAATAACCAGAGGGCAATTGGTAGTAAATTAAATCTTTGCAGTGTCCTGAGAAGAGGTTTCCTTGCTAGCAGGAAGAAGTCTGCTGGGCTTTAGATGTTTTGTTATTTGGGTTCGGCCTCATTTTTTGGTTTGGTTTTTTTTTTACTAGAAAATGGGAAACTCTGGCATACTGCTGTGACACACCTATTAAAGGGATACACAGATCCCAGCCTGGGTCTGGATAGAAAAGGAAAACATAATTGAACAAGTAGGATGTTAATTTGTGAGTGTAGTCAGCTGTTGAGAGGAGCCAAGGAGAAGCTCCATGCCAACTGAGGTTACAAATTTCTAGGAACTATGTGGTTTTCTCCTGGTACAATTTATCTACAGGGCAGCAGGTTCCTTGAAAGCCCAAACCTCCCAAAATCTCTCCTGGTGGTCATGCTGGCGGAGTGGCATGGAGCATCCTGGATTTTCCTCAAGACAAGATGGGCTGCAGTTGGTAAGAGGAGAGAGGGAGGGAGGGAGCATCCCTTGCTGCCCTACCTGGGCCTTGGAAATGCGCCTGCTCTGCAGAGGCACGGAGCATCTCCGGTGGGGAGCACAGGTGGGTCGTGTCCTGTGATGCGGGATCAGCCCACGCAGCCCTGACCTACTTTGTGCCAGGCAGGAATAGCGGAGGGTGGCAGCTCGTGCTGGAGGCATCAGACAGAGCTTCCCTCTGTGCCTCTGCCCGAGCAGCCTGGGTGCCAAAGCCCTGTCCCAGGCCCGAGGTCGGTCGGTCTGTTGCACCTCTCTGGAGAAACAGGTTGGGTTTCCCTTGCCCAGCTGGGACTCCCTAAAGGTTGTGCTGGTGAGGGTTGTCCTGGATGCTCCTGACAGAGCAGCTCGTGAGGGGGTGGTGGTCCTTGGAGCACCATGGCCGAGGTGTTCCTGCTGCTGCCTGGGCCTCAGGGGGCTGCTGAAGGTGAGACCCTACCAGAGCCTCGTAAGCCTCAGCTGTTACAGCTTGGGAGGCCATTCCTCAGGGAATCATCACCTTTTGTGTCTTTGCATTCTTGGTGGTGCCCCAGCAGCCCCTTCCCTGGGATCTCTCGTGTTCCTGCTGGTGATGCACCGAGCAGTTCGTGCTGGGACCTGGCACGGCAGCGTGACAGTAGTGCTGCAGTGTCCCATCATGGTACAGATACAGATTTCTAGCTGGAAATGATCCTAGAAATGCCCCTCCCTCCTCACAGAGAGACATGGAAGATACATTCATAATGGAGAATGACGTTTTATTCAGCAAACTGAGTCTCCTGGCTAGTCTGGAATTCGACACTGCAGTGAGACTTTGCTCAGATACAAAAGTCTGTGGGGATGGCTGGAGCTTGGTTGGTTGATCTCAAGATTACAAATGCAAACTTACTTATGGACGGGGAGTGGACCTGCCCTGAGGCTTTGTGTCTCAGCTTTGGTGCTCCACCATTTGTCAGGCTGACCTTCACCATGAGCTCCATCCTCTCTTTGCCAGGTGGGACCTGCCAACGTAGACTGTGAGGGTTTAAAATAAAAGTTCTGGTTGCTATCTGAGAAGATGTGTTCAGCTGAAGTGCTTGGTTTATTTACTGCACATGCCTCCTTCCTGATCTAGACCTCTCCTGGCTTGGCTGCCTGGCGTGGACCACCCAGATCTTCCTGGGAAGCATCCGTGCAGGTGTGGTGGTGGGGAAGGTAGTGGGCTTCTAAAAAAATTCCAGCTCTTAGGGGTGCTGTGCAGCCTGCGGGGAGCCACCAGGTCCAGCGGGTCAGAGGGTGGATGAAGGAGGCAAGGCAACCTAATGGAATATCTCGAGCAATTTTCCTCAGACTTGTTTTAAACCCTTCAAAGTCAAATCTCTAACTTAGGGGGTTTCTTCTCCCTAATTAAATTAACAGGCCATATGGTGTTTACTGTGAGCGCCTGCAATATGGAAGGAGCTACCTCCTGGATCACTTTCTTTTTTCAAAAGCTGCTGCTTTACCTGATGTCACTGTTCTGAAATGTTCTTTTCAGCAGCGGGCGCAAGGGGTTATTTCTGCCACCTCGAGTGCTGTTGGTGTCACCTTCTGATCCCAGGGTTGAGCTGGATCGTAGCCTGTTTCTGCAGCTTTCTTTGTTTTTTCTTGGTTTTTGTTAAGCCATTTTGCTGCTTAGTGGGGAGTGTGTATAAATCGGGTTTTTTCATGCTTTTTCACATACAGGTGATGGTTCTTGGAGCTGAGGAGAATAGGAAACAACTCAGGGTGGGTTTTTTGGGGGGTGCTGATGTTTTCTTTTAACAACTGGTACTGTTTTTCTTTTATTGAGGGTAACATGACCATCTCAGGAATATGTGAAACTGCAAGTTTTGTAGAGTTTTGTTCTTCATTAATGGGCTGGTTTTAAACAACTTACTTTGCATGTGCTGCTTTTATCTTTGCATGCAATCTGGAGGAGGAAGTGAAGACCTTGAGGAAGAAAATCATTGGGTTTTTATAAGATCCTTGCACTTAGCTGAACAGGAAATAGGGTAAGAATCTCTAAACCTGCAGGAGAAGTCAAGGAATGGCAAGTCTCGGATTTTGCTGTCTGTTTTGAGCTGCCCTCACTCTTTTAGCAGGGTTTTTTGGTAATCGTCATTCCCAAGTGTGAGTGCCCTTGCTGTGAGCTCATCCTGCATCTCTCCAGTGGTGTAACTTCACCTTTCTCTGCGGTTTTTCACTTGTTGGTGCATCTTTTCCATAGGGGCTGGGTCGAGCCTTCATCTCCAGCCCGGCTCAGCTTGTTGTGGGGTGTCTGAGCTCCCAGGAACAGATCCATTTGTGCCCGCTGAAAACACCCTGCCACATTAGCATATTCCTGCAACGTATGCTCCAAGGGTGTTTCTTTGCAGAGAAGCCTCTCTAAAGATAGCATCGTGAAGTTCTATGTTGTCAACCAGGGACACTTGATCTAAAAAACAACATTTGATACACAGACAAGGTTTGCAAGTGCCATCTGGATTCTGGGAGATGAGCTAGGTTGTCTCTGTTTTGCATACACTCACCAGGAAAAAAAAAAAAAGTACGTGCAGGCGGATGAATTCTTCAGAATCACCTGAGCAGAGCTGTTCAGTCCACATGGATGTCCTCAGTGACATGGGACACCGGTGTAAGGCCATACCACTGGGTATCACGTCCCCATGGACCTTCTTAGGGTGCTGGAAATATTTCTGTGGTTTAGTGATGTATTATTGAAACCCAGGTGGAATCAGCTGAAATTCTCTCACACCAGTAATATTTTAATCTCCTATCCAGCATGCTGCAAGGCAGAGCCAGCAATTGATGTGAAGCCCTGCAGAAATGGACATCTTTTTAGGGAGGTGGGAATGTAGGGAACGCAGATGTCTTTGTCTGGCTTCAGTTCTGCCTGGTGGAGAGGCTGTCCTCAAACCCACGCCAGCGCTGAGAGAAAGCTGAACACCATGAAAACCTAAAGTAGCCCTGGGTTGAACAGCAAAGTCCCTGTCCACATCTTCCCAGGGATATGTAGCTTATAGAATGTATTTTCCTTCAGGGCCTATTTCTTGACTTTCTAGTTATCCTCTCATATGCAAATCTAATTTGCCTAATGGGCTGGTGAGTGTAATTGAAAGGCAGCCTGCACTTACAGGATAGTGAAAAGTCTCACCTGTGCCCAGGCACAGATGGGGCTCTGCCTCACTGCTGCATCATTAGAGGAAATTTATAGGCACTGTGGCACAGGCTGTGCTGTGACCAGGGGAGGAAAATGGCAGTTCAGAACAAACTTGGGGGTTTGCTGGGTTGTTTTGTGCCCTGGTTTGGCAAGTGAGCATTTTGGGTTTTTGTCTTTCCCCCGTGCTCCAGTTGATGGGGAGCAGGTTGATGCAGGTTACTGGTAACTACTTGAGGACAACCTTCAGAATGATGAGTTGGAAAGTCTTGTCTGTGCCGTGTTGCAGTGGGATGGGTTGGAAGCAAGGGCAGCAGCAGCTGAGCCAACCTTCACTCTCCAGTCCCCGTGCATCACTTAATCTCCAGAGGTTATCCATGGAAATTCTCCAGCTCTGCTGCCCACAGGAGGGAGGGGAAGAAGGCACAGCAGAAACAGTCGCTGCTGTGCATCCGTCTCTGCTGGGATCATTCCCTGAACAGACCAAGAGCTTGTGGATCCCCCATCCCTGGCAGTGTTCGTGTCCCAGATGGACGGGCTTGAAGTAACCTGGTCTGGTGGAAGGTGTTCAGGGGGGTTGGAACAGGGTGATCTTTAAGGTCCCTTCCAACCCAAACCATGCCATGATTCTAAATAGTGACCTTTGATGGTTCTCCTGTCCATCCTGATCTCTCCGTGCCCGGATTCTGCAGGAGATGCTGGCTCATGGTGTTCCAGCTGTGTAGAGGCCCCTCTACATCATCAGGCCCCTACACCCCCCACAAAACGCACCCCTAAACGCATTCCTCCTGTGCTTCCAGCTCGGTGGGATGGTGGAAAGTTCCCACATGCTGGTCAGGCTTGGGGCACGGAGGAAGAGCAATTTGCGTAGTGGTGTGAAGAGTGTTTTTAAGAGGCAGAATTGTCGTCTTGGCAGGGCTCCTGTGTGTGCCATTGATGGCAGGGACTATTAGCCGGGCAGCACGGAATGCACTTAGCGCCCAAGTGAATGAAGTGAGCTCTCCACAGAGCCAGGGAGCTGGGGAGTCATTAGTGAGGCTTGGCTACCTCAGGAATATCAGCAGGGCAGTGAGAAGGGTGTTGGTGTGGGCAGCACTGCCAGCACCGTGACAGGGCTGCCTGGGAAAAGCCACCCTGGCTGTGGGGCGAGGGACACTCCTGGTCACAGAATCTCAGGGTGGGTCAGATTGGAAGGGACCACAGCGGGGTTTCTGGTCCCACATCCCTGCTCCTGCTGCGTCTTCCCAGAGCACGTGGCACAGGGTTGTGTGCAGACAGTTCTGGAATTCCTCCATGAGGGAGATATTTGCCCTCTCTGGGCAATCTCACACAGTAAAGAAGTTCTTCACGTTCAGGTGGAACTTCCTGGGCATCAGTTCCTGCCTGTTCCTCTCAACCCCACAGAGCAGAGTCTGGTCCCTGCTCTGACCCTTCCCTGCAGACACTGACAGAGGGATGGAGTCCCCTCTGGCACTTGTAGGAGGTTGTAAATAATGAGGATGAAAGAGACTTCCCAACTCTTTCCTGAGTTCCTCCATGATTTCTTGGACAACTTGCCCAGTTTTGGATGAAGTCTGGTGGAACTTTAGCCCTGGAGCTGGCTGGCAGTGGTGAGCTCCTGCTCTTCAGCCTCCATCTGGAGAAGGGAGACTCTGTGTTAGACTCTGCTTTATATTTGGAAATGGTATGACTTCAGGGACTCGAGGGAGATGTTTTTCTGTATCCTTCCTTGATTGCTTCATTTTGGGTTTGTGGTAGCTCTTGGTTAGTGGTTTGTTTTGCACTGCATTTGGTTTCTGTTTTGTTTTTGCTAAAATGAACATTGTTTTCAGCTAAACTGGCCCCTCTGACTATGAGCTTAGGGACTGCTTCCTTCTCCAGATGGTCAGGATTTGTACCTGGTTTGTGCTTAACAAACAGGTTTGTTGTTAGTTGTTTGGGGGTTTTTTTTCTAGTTTAATATAGGCTTTTGTAATAGCTTTGGGTGTCCTTGGTATTATTTGTGCCTCTCTGTGGTCACATTGGTTGTTATGGATTAAATGTGGTTTTCTGCCTTGAGATCTCACTTCTTTCAGAAGTGACCTTGCTTTTTCTAATTGCTGTTATTTACAGTTATTGGTAGTGGTGCTTGAGCTGCTGGCACTGGTGCTTTGAGTCTGCCTAGTATGCAGAGACTTTTTTATCCCAGTTTGTGTTTTACTCATTTTGAGTACTCTCTACTCACTGGGTACCCCTACCCTTAAACCCCAGACCTGCTGTTTCTGTTCTCATTAGCCCAGATCCCTGTGTGCTCCGTGATATTCGTGATGCTCTAAGAAATCCAGATTTGCTCAATACTGGTTGTTTTCTGAGGTCAGTGCTGGTTTTAAGGTTGATTTATAGTGCTGGGGACCAAACCATCGAGCAGCAGGGTTTGGAAGATGGAGGACAGCAAGAGGGATGTCTTCTTAAGTGGTTTTAAAGCTTGACTTAAAACTCCTCCTGTATGTCTTTAGTAGTCAGGTTTAAAGCTCCCACGTCCTCAGTTACTGGGTGATTTTAGGGTGGGTTTGAATTCATCCTTTTATTTTAAACGATTTAATGATTTTCAAGCTGTTCCCCTTTTTCCTTGCGTTGCAAAATCCTCCGAGGTGCTCCAGGCTCTCTGCCCTGCTGTAGGGATCCCTGGGGTGTGCCAGGCGGAGCAGTGTGGCAGTGGGGACCTGTCCAAGTCACAGACAGTGCCCGTGTTGGTTGTACCCAGTGAGGCAGGATCACTGTGGGGGTCCTATCCAGTCTCAGGGATGCCCCGGGGAAAGGACACAGACAAGGCTGTCTCTCCCGAAGGAGCTGCTGCAGCTGAAGGATTTCTGGGCTCTCTGATGACAAATAACTTCACTAACCTTGCTGCCCTCATAACAATCTGTGGGAGCTTTTGTGCAGACCATTCACGTCCCTGTAGGAACTTGTCCTGCATGTGGCCAAACTTACTCCCAGCAGCTGACTGCGAGCAGAGGCACAAGGGTGGGCAGGATCTGAAGTGCCAGGAGCTGTGGGATTGGGATCTGACCTCACCTGGCCCTGTGATAAGGGGTGTCACACCATCCCTCAGCTGCATGGGGTTAAAAATGCACCAGGAAGTGCAGTGGCCTCTGCTTGATAGGATGCTTTTCTCAGAGGACACTCCCAAAATGATTGTCCTTGGACAGGCAGGGTTTCATCCTGCAGTGAGCAGAGCGGGACCACTGGTGGGAAGCCTTCAGCAAAGGGGCTCACTGTACTGACCCAGAAACAGCCTCCTTCTCTGCACCTCCTAAGTTCCTTATGGAATTGGCTAGAAAATGCCCTCCTTTTCCTGCTGAAACTGAGACCTGGGATATAAAACACCAGGCAGTGAAAAAGGAGGGTCTCCAACCCGGTGACCATCACTTTTGGGATGAACCAGACTCACAGTGCGGAAGCTGCAGGATTCCCCTGGGAAGGGGGGTCTCCTGGGGAAGCCATGGGAATTCCAGAGCTGCAGTGCTCACCTGGATTTCCTGGAGCAGCTCAGCAGGGAGAAGGGCAGTGCTGCAGAGTGGGAGCTGCGGCCTCGCTGGGTGTGCTGCGCCGGCGGCTGCCAGCTCCTGCTGGGATCTGCTCTGTGCACGTTGCCCTTTCCTCAGCTCTTCTGTTAAAGGGTAAAGTTGGACAGTGAGGAGGCTCAGGGTCCTAAATGGAGTTTGTGGAGTGGTGGTGGGATGAATTTGGGGCTTCAGTCTCTTCTGCTGGATTTTTAAGCCACAAACGCTGCTCGGACTCCTCTAATTGCAGCATCCACGTGAGAGGCTCTTGTGCAGGAGAAGCTGCAGAGCAGCCAGAACCCTCTGGGAATGTTCCTCTTGGGTGAGACAACCCTGTAGCCTCCCTGAGGCTCCTCCAGAGCCCAGAAAGGGCTGCAGTGGTGGTGACCCCGTGCTGGATCCTCCATGGGGAGCTGTGGATTCCCTGTGCAGTTCCTTGGGTCATTCCTAGGAGCCTGCTCCCGCAGCTCTGCTTTTCCCAAGCCTGTTTAAATCAGTGGATGCATTCCTATTGACTGTTCAGAGCAGCAGAGAGCCCCTCGGAGCTAATTAGTAATTAGAGGATGCCAATTAACCACGGTTCCCCAGGCTCTGCTGCTTTGCTGGTGCTGCTGGGTCAGAGAAGGAGGGAACAAAATGGAGCCCGGTTCGAATGTGTTTCATCTGGAGAGCAGAAGGGTGGAGCTGCTTGTTAAATGGCCAGCAATCCAAGTTTTAAAAGGATTTATGAGAGCTAGATAAAATCATGTCCTAAAGGCTGTCTTGAAGACTCCGTTAAGGTGGAAAATGCTTTCTAAACTTAGAGCTTGTTTCTCCGTGTTTCCCCTCTTTTGGACCTCCCAGAATTTTACAGGTACAAAAGTTCCAGCTTTATTTACTCCGTGGTGTTTAGCCTAAGCAGAATGAAAAGCAGATTTGCACTCCCAAAGTCACAGTGCTCAGTTGTTCTTCTGTATAACCTGTGGATTATACGCCTGCCCGCCTTTGGGAATGTGGTCCCTAAACTGTGGCAGAGTTTAAGGAATGCTCCTGAGGGAAACAGGCTTTTGCTGCCATTGCCAGGGAAGACTTGGTCATTCAGCCATGAGTTTCCCGCTTGTTGGATCACTTCTTACTCTCTGGTGTAAACTTGGTGTTCATTGGACCCCAGAGGGGCAAATCCATGGCCTTGATGCTTTGGGCAGGGAGCAATTTCATACCTTTTGGGGGTGTAACCCCTTAAAGCCGACTCTTAAAATTACTTTTTCTATCTAAAAAGTAGCTGAGATGGTAAAAGTGCTGCTTTGGTTTTATTTTTTTAATATAAGCACGATTAACTCAAGCCTTGCTTTCACTCTACACAGCATTTACAGTAAGTAAAACTCAAGCTCTCTTTTGCCCTGACGTCTCATTTCCCCACGTGTAGAAGCCCTGCAAAATAATCATTAAATTTAAAAAAAAAATAATAATCTTTGATAGCAGGCTGTTGCTCCAAGCCTTTCTCCACTGTACGTGTTGTGTCTGGGCTCCACCAGCCTCGGGAGCCGTTAATCTTCCTGGTGTTTTCTTCCCTGCGGCAAATGAGACACAGATGTTCCCATCTGGAAACTTTGCTCCCGCCACCGTCGTTTCGCTCGGAGTCGGAGGCTTTGGAGAGCACTGCAGCAGGCTGAGACTTTTAAGGATTAATTTTTTGCCATGATTGTGATAATTGCCTGTTTGATATCTGTAACTGCTTTCATTTTTCATTCCGAGTGCTTTAGCCCAAGGAGTAAATAGTGCGGGGGAGGAAATATTTCTTAATATTGTTATAGGAGTGGGTGATTTATTTAAAAAAAAAAAAGTCTTGATTCTGCAATGTTAAATGGAACAATGAATTAATGAAAAATTACCGAAATACTTAGCAGTAACTAAGCAAATGAATTAGTGAGCAACTCTGGCTTTGCTGAACGAGGGCCCTGTCCCAGGTTATAACCCAGCCAGTAGGGTGGTTTGGGGAGGCTGGATCACTCCCCTCAATCCCCAAAGTGCTTCCTGTCCTAAAACTGCAATGCATGCCTTGGTTTCCAGGAATATATTCTCCTGGGCTATATTCCTGGAGTATCTCCCTCCCTCCAGGGTGGCTGTCTCTGATGGGGGCAGAGCAATCAGCTGGTGAGGATGAGGAGGGTTCTGTGCCCTGGAGCACCATGGGCTCCCTGGCAGAGCTCATAGCATCCCTTTGAGACAGTGATGAGCAGAAGCTGCTGCCAGGGACATCAAGGGATGAACTTGGGTCCCCAGAACGTATTTGTGGGGGATGCTGGTGCTGTGGGAAGGGAATGGCTGCGGTGTGGTGGTTAGAGCAGCAACAGCTCCTGGGTGGAAATGGCTGTCAGGGCAGCGCTCATGCTCCGAGTAACTATTCCCTGCCTCCTTCGTGGAAAAGAGAGCAGGAGAGTGGGGATTACCACAACAGAGTGGTTTCTGTTCTTGTAGAAGCAAGATGACCAGAATTTGGGGGCTCGACGTACAACAGCTGTGGGGTGTGTTGGATGTGATAGTTTGTGGGGTGAATCCTGCATCCATGGCTTTGGTCCTGGCCTGAGTCCACAGCCCCAGAGGAAAGCAGAGCTCAGGAGGCAGGAGTGCCATGCAGGCAGGTTTGTGCTGATGGGTCAGACGTGGCTGTGGCACAGGCAGAGCTGGAGCTGCAGCCGCCTTGTCTGGGTGGGAGCTGCTGTGAAATCCAACCTGTGCTACCGCCGAGTTTGTAGAGCCAGGCACGTTAATAGGATTTTATAAAAATCACTGAAGGGCAAGACGGATAAAGATCTGCAGTCTGCCTTCAGGAATAAATTATTAATCTTATTTCCCTTATTAACTGCTTTCTGGACTGCTTGCGAACGATAACATACTTTGCTCTTTCAAGTTCTTCTATCTGAGTTTCACATTGAATTGAGATTTAAAGTGAAACAGCTGTGTGTGGGAGAGGACTAGATGGCAATGGAGATACACGCGTTTATTTTTGATTTATAAAATGCCTATCCCAGGCTCAGCAGCTCCCTCCTGTGTGATGCAAGGCTCTCCTGCGAGGTGCCGAGCCCTCTCCACTCCCACAGCATCTTACAGCTCAGGAGCCAGCATGTGCCATAAACCCGAGCTGAACGGGGTAAAAATAGGCTGATCACATGGAGTGGAGGAAGTATCTGTGCAGTGCCGTGAGTTACCCACTGCCACAGATGCTGTAGTATCATCTTGGCCAGCTCTGTGACATGGAGGGGGGAGGATGGAGAAGGACCTCGTGTGACCAGCCCTTGCTGGTGACCTGGTTATGCCACGCACTCGTGTCCCCCAGTTCTGGTTGTAAATCACCTCCTGTTGACTCAAGCAAAGAAAGACCTCTAGAAACCGCCTCACATGCAAATAAATGTCAATATTTGTATAGAGAAGTCATCTTGACTACAAACCTCCCAGCGTCTCCAAACTGGGACAGACCCAACCATCCTTTTTCTCCCGAAAGCTGCTGTGTTGGCTGCCTTGTTCCTGATGCTTATCTTCAGTCTTCCCCCTCCATCGCTTTTTGATGCAGTGATGCTGCAAAAAGATAAAATATTACTTTTCCCTTGACGATGTGATTTGAGTTTGAGCTTGGGGGAAGCTGCCTGGAAGCAGGTGAGGGAGGGAATTGCGGTGGAGAAGCAGTAAATGGCATCTTCTGGAAGCCTGAGTAATGATGCTCTTGCTTTGCATGTAGATCACCTCTCATCTGCATGCCTTGGAGAACTGCAAAGGTGCTCTACAGATGGCTTAGAGCCATCAAGGGGAGGGAGAGGCAACCTTGGAGCAGAGGAAAGATGTTAATAAAATTTAAATGTAATTCTTCCCATTTCTCAGTTCCTAAATGTGAAAAATATTAGCTTGGTGGAGACTGAAAACAGATGGTGAGCAGTTGGAGCAGATAAGCATGTTATTCAAAATAAACATTCGCCAAAGCTGGGGAGGTGGCGAACCATATTTCATTTCACCCTATTTACATTATCAGGTCAGGTTACACTGATGCTGCCTCTCGTCTGCATTCAGATGCTCAACAGGGACCCTGTGACGAGCCAACTGCAGCGCGTCCCCCTCGCTGGGGACGTCGGGGCTGGCGTGGGTGGGCTTGGGCATTTCCCTGGCCTGTCCTCCAGGATGAGACATCGAGCTGCTCGTAGGATTATAGAATAGTTTGGGTCAGACGGGGCTGTTAAGGGCTGTCCCTCCTTCGTTTCCCTGTTTCCAGTGGCCTCTCTATCCATTTAGCTGAGTTTGGCATTGCTTTGTCTTAAACCAGGAGCTCTGATCCGTGTAAACGGTGGGGAGAGAAGTTCCAAGGACTGTTTGTAGGAATTTTGCTGACTTATAGGCAATCTATGGTTCGTGCCTCTAGTCCGAGTGCTCACCTGAGGTGTCAGGGTCAGTGGAAAGAGAGGTGTGGCTGGAGTGTGGCTGACCTCCCTTGCTTTGGGGGATATTTTGGGATAGCTGGATCGCCTTTCGGGTGTCTGTTTGTCCACTGGCTCGTGGGTGACCAAAGAATTTTTCCTGCTGGACCTAACCTTGGCTGCTGTTACTGGGACAGTTCTCCAGTCCCTTGCTCTCAAGAGGCAGGTATGAATTTGGGGCTTTTAACTTTTTGAGGTGAGGAGAGGCTTTTTAGGTTATTAATGCGTTCAGCCTCTTCTAGTTGAAAGTTGAAAACATCTGCTTTGATTAAGCCTCTTTCTGTCTGAAACCATTACATGCTTTTCCTCCTGAGACCGAACCACTGGGCAAACCCTTGTACACAGCCTTTTGCTCAAAAAATATCTTTCTTAATTTACAGGTTTGCAGTGTAACCACTTGGTGGTCAAAGCTTTGCTGACAGGGTCTGATTCTGAGCCTGTTCTCTGTCCTGCAGGCTGCCAAAGGGCAAAGCAAGCCCTTACCTGGCCATAGCTGCTGGTGTTGCAGGGCTGTCTCATGTTTCAGGTGGTTTTTCTCTTATTTCTTCCAAGATATTTCATGGTTTGACTTCTACAGAAAGCTGGAGAGCTCGAGTGTGGCACATTGGTTGGTGAGACGCAGTTCTGTCTCTTTGCAGCTTATTTACAAATGAGAGCTCCGAAGTGACTCCCAGGGCAGGCAGGTTCATCCTTCCTCCTTAACTCTCATGCCAGGGAATCAAGGGGAATGCTACCCATGCATCAGGAATGGCTTGAAGAGATCCTCGTTCCTGCTGTAGGAGCCCTCCAAACACCCAGCCACATGCTTTAAACCCATGTCCCGTGAGGGAGGAGGAAAGGCTTTGCTGTCTCGAGCTGATAGCAGGGTTTAAACCTGCACACAGTCCATGTGCTCACTCAGGGAGGTGACTGGGTTAAACTGTGCCCATGCAGACACTACAGTGTAAATTCATATAAAGCATCCCTGTTTTCTGCACTGTAGCAGTGGCTCTTCCTCTCTTCCCTTGGTCTCAGCAAATCCGTGGCTCTGCTGTGGAATCTCGATCGAGGCTTTCTCTTGAGCAGAGTGGAGCGCCTCCTGATACTGCCTTGAACTATATTTTGAACTCTGGGCAGAGGATGAGGAGGAGACCATTTGTGTTTGTCTGCCTCACCGTCACTCTTCTCCAGTTCCTTATCTTGCTTTTTTGGGGAAGGTAACATCCTGTTCTCCTCACGTGCTGTTTTTACTTCTTTTTCATCACTTAGTTCATTCTCTAATTGCCAAAGGAATTTAAGGATTAATTTAAATTCCAGGGTACTTGAGATACTCCCTAACTTGTTGCTGTTTTTTTTTTATTGTGCCTTTTCCCTTTTCTCAAGCCCACAGGCACGAAGAGATTGATAAAGCAGCTTCTTTATACAGTTTATAGTGCAAGTAAATGCTGGGCATTCGTCAGGGGTTACCTGTCGCAGCAACACTCTCTTTGTACTAAACACCACAGGTGGAAGACTTCTTCAAAGAAAATGAACAGGATGAAATCTGTCTTGAGTTGGTGTTGAAACTGCCCCCTCTGAAATGTGCTGTGGTGCCGGAGAGCTGGGAATGCAGGACTTCTCTGAGGATCAGTCGAGACCCCAGATTTTCTCTTGCCGTCTCATCCCGTTGTCTCACTTTGCTCTTTCTCCTCTCCAGAAAGGCAAATAATCAGCTGCACTTAATCCTGACATATGTTCCTTTTTAATTTGTTACGCCAGGATGGGAACTGGAGCAGCGAAGGAAATCTGGTGCTCACCGACAGCCAGAGCGGAGGCAGATGAACCCAGGGCCTTGCGGCGTGTCAGGGAGGGAGGGAGGGAGGGAGGGAGGGCTCCAGGTGTAGTCACAGCTCTGGGGCTTTCTAGTCTCTTGCACACCTGGGCTCCTTAAATGGGACACACGAATATGTAGGGCAGGAGCACAGCCTGGTCTGTGCCTGCAGCTGCCCGTGCCCAGCCGGCAGCTCGAGCGCCTGAGATCTGTACCTCAGCGCCGCCAAATCTGTGCTGCACAGCCCGCCACTGCTGGGAGGAGATGGAATTCTTGCATGGAGCCAAGACTAGAACAGCATCTCATTGGGTTTTGTTCTCTCTGAGTTGCCTTCCCGTGTGAAACTCCACTGTGTCTGAGGCTGGGAAGGCAGCTCTCCCGCCCAGGTGTCCACGTCGCTGCCGCCTCTTTCCGTGGTTACCCTGGGCAGGTCCTGGTGCAAAGCTGAGCACGTGGCACTGCAAAGTTTGGACATTTGGCAGCCAATGTGTTGTGCCATAAACATGTCTGGCTTGCTCCTGCAGGCACTGCTTGAGAAGTAGAGACAGCATATGGGTTTCTAATCCAGGTAAAGTTTGGAAGGAGGAGTTTTTGAAGGAAAACAGTGCAATGTTTCCAGTTTGGGCAGGTGTCTTGCTTTGGTACTTGGAGCATTCAGTCATTGACAACAATTATTCTTGTTAGAGTATCATCCAAAATCTGTGATGGCATTTGACTCTTTAGGTGAGTGATACAGCTGAGTGACTTGCACGCGTTCCGAGGAGCATCTCTGCATCCTCCCTGTGCATCTGGAGGCAGCACTGAAAAGCTGCTCTTGGTGAGCCAGTAAATATTTCCAAGTGATGGAAGAATGAGGCTAGGAAGGCAGCCTTTCTCCAGGGAGCAGCTCACTGGCTCAGTTTTAGCCCCAGGTCAACTCGAGGCTGATTCATGCCCTTGGTCGCAGCCTGGTTTGCTCGCATGATTCTCATTAAATGGATGTGTTCAGGCTAAAAATGAAGAGCTTCAGAAAGATGGTTTTTATCTGCATTTATAGATGCCCCAGGTCATTAGCAGGAAGCTTTTAAATTTAACAATCCTGTTCGCTTCTTGTCTGTTGGAGTGGGCTTGGAAAAGAAGGTGTTGGCTTCTTGTGGGCTTCAGTTTTGGTGTCTCACACAGTCGGTGGTTTTATTTTGGGGTTATAAATTCCATGTGAAATTTATCTCCCTCCCTGTAAATTAACCAAATTAGTTCTGCTTCCTTAATGTGCCCTAGGAACATTTTAGGAAGGAATTGGAGAAAACTCAAGGATTTCGTGCTCTCCAGAGTTTGGCAATACCAGGTTGGCCACGTA
This sequence comes from Struthidea cinerea, assembly GCA_013397865.1. NCBI lineage: Eukaryota > Metazoa > Chordata > Aves > Passeriformes > Corcoracidae > Struthidea > Struthidea cinerea. Next base: position 240,960 of record VZTI01004788.1, read on the forward strand.
CACCTGGAAAGGGAGTTTCATGGGAAGAGGGAGAAGAAGAGGAGGCAGGTGGTGACAGTGGGTGCCTGGATGGTCATCGGGCAGCTGACACCAAGTGCTGGAGAGGCACAATTAGTGCTGTTTTGATAGGAGAATTTGGGTCATTTAGCAATGTTTCCCTTCCTTGCCTGGGTCAGGGAACTCAGACTTTTTGTGGTAGAAAGACCTCTAAGTTTGTGCACAAAATCCACTCTCTCTCTGTTTTGCTGCATTTCTTTGGAGAGGAAAGAAAGTCAGGGGGTTTTCCCTGCTCTTGCTGATAAATTCACCTGCTGGAATAGGTGCCTATGTGTATAAATGATGTCATATCCCTACCTCAATGCGTTGTTATTCATCTGAATAACATATCCATGCATGGGAATGACAGGGAGAGTCTGCACATCAGGGTTCAATTGTATGGAAGTTGGACCACATGTCTAGTAGTTTGCAATATGGGATTAATATAGTTATTATATGTTAAAATTAATAGTAATTTCCCATGGCTTCAGTATCTCCCCACTTCATGAAAGCAAAGCCCAGAACTTTTTCCTTTTCTTGACAGCAGGCTTAGATAAATGAAGACACAAATGTTCTGGGACGTGGGTTTTGTAGCGATTCCAACCCAAGTTATTCCACCTGCACTGACAGGGCAGGAAAACATGGATTTTCAGTGTGTGTCATCCCTGCTTCCCCTTCCTGCAGACAGCAGAAAGAAATGCTGGGGATAACGAAGTTCATTTGTTACCTCGCTGGCATTCCCCATGACTTGCCATAAGGAAAATAAATGAGGCAGCTCGGTGGCAGAGCAGGTGCTGGGGCTGACAGAGCAGATCCCAGGCAGCAACACGAGGGCTCAGCTGCCAGCTTGTGTCTTCTCTGCTCTCGACAGCAGCGTTTTTGTTGTTGGGAGTTGAGAAGTAGCAGGTTTGTGTTGCATTTCAGTGCAGAAGTTTGCCACCTATTCAGTGCTCTATGGGAATGCAGCATTTAATCGCCTTGCCCTGGCTCAAAAGCCGAGTTTCTTGCAGCTGACAGGTACTGGTAGGAGCTGTGGATAACAAATTAGATGGTAATGGTCCCAAGCCCAGCTTGCATCACTGGAGAGAGGTGGAAGTTGAGTTGGGCTCCCTCACAGCCTGAGCTGGGCTGCAGCTGGACGTGCTGGGGACCCTGCCATGTTCCTGGGTGGGATGAGCTGCTCACATCTCGTTAGCGAGTTAATTGAGCGAGGGGAGGGGCAGCTTGAAGAGCAGGGAGTGGGGACCATCATCTCAGAGGGGTGATTTGTTTGGGGTCATGGACACTGGAAGGATGCTGGCAGTGCAATACAGAACACCCCTGGAATGGGATTGGCTCCCGTGGGAGCTGTGCTTTGGAGATCCTTAGGCTTCGTCTGCTGAGTTGTCTGCATTTTAAAATCCAAAAACGCCCCAAAACACCCCACTCAAAAAAAAAAAGCATCCCCCTATTACATTAGCATGTTTCCTCCTTTTTGTCCTGCGAAGCTGATCCCAGCCACTGGAGCTGGGAGTGTGGTCACACTTCCCCTGAGCTGGGACATCCCTCGGAGGCTGGAAAGGAAGCTGCAGTCTGAGCTGGTGATGGATTAGGCAGTAGAGGCTGCACACAGGAGAGGGGCTGTGAGTAGCTGATATCAGCTCATCTCTACAACCCCAGGCCCATTCCTGGCCCATTCCACTTCTGGCCCAGCACAAATCCAGGTTCCCTGCTGCATGGCTTCCAGAGGTTGTGGTTCCTCTGGAAAGGCTCAGCGAGGTGTGTGTGGCACGTCTGGGGAGTATCAGACCTTAAATGGGGACAAAGCAAATGGACAGAAATACTTTGAGCAGCATCTTCAGGCATGAGGGGTGAGGAGATGGAGTCAGGAGGCTGGGGTGGTGAGCACAGACACCAGGAGCACGACCCCGGGTGCCCATCCCCAGCTCGTGGCCGTGCAGAGCAGCGTGGGAACCTTGCGTGACTTCCCCCAGCTCTTATCTTCACCCTTGCAACTGTTCCTGGCGTGCTGGGCGGGGAAATGCGTGTCAGTGACTGTCACTAAGCCTTGCCACCTTCTCTTGGTACAGTTGCTAGTGAGAAGAGGGTGCCAGTGATGCCCGGATCGCCCGTGGAAGTGAAGATACAGTCCAGGTCCTCTCCTCCCAACATGCCGCCGCTGCCCCCCGTCAACCCCGGCGGCCCCCGGCCCGTGTCCTTCACTCCGACTGCACGTAAGACCCCAGTAATGCTGCTTTTCCTGGGACCAGCTCTAGCCAGGAGGGAAGGCTCTGCTCAGAGAACTCACCGGGGATGTCTCAGCCGGGGCACAGCGGGTGATGCTGCCTGGCTCTGAGGGAGGGGGGACCGGGGCTTTCCTGCAGTTCTGTAATGCATGCAGGACATAAAACAGGCTTTGTAATCCCCCTTTGCCCCCCTGCCTGCTCCTACCTTGCTCCTGGTGCTGCCTTGAGTCCTTCTCTTTGCAGGTGCAGCCTTGATTTCCACCATAAACTCCTTAAGAAATTGAATCTGTTATCAGGCCGGCTTCGAGCAAGCCAAGAGCTGGGCTTCCCGCTCTATCTTGTGGAGGAGTTAATTCCCACTCTGCTGTATCTCACTTTGCAGACAGCATTCCTGCAGCTGAGATTAGAAAGTTTTTCTTTTTTTTTTAATTTCCCAGCCTTGAAAATTCCTTGCTGTCCATCCAGATTCTCTTTTCTGCAGCTTCTCTTTATAATCTTTCCTATTAAGCCTCAGTCAGTCTTGATCCTGCCCAGCTGTAGCACAGCCTTGCACCCACTTCTTCCAGCTGAGCGTTGCTCAGAGGTAACTCCATGGACGGAAAAGACCTTCAGCCTGTTCTTACAGCCTAGAAAGGGTCTTTTTTTTTCCTTCTTTAGCCAACATTTAAGCTATTTAATGTCTTTTTAAAAGCATTGTTCCGGAGCAAAGCCGCTTTACTTTGTTGGGCATGGAGTTATCTGACCCCCACACATGGCATGTACATATTTTCCATGCTCTCCTCACCCCTTTTCCCTGCACAGAGTGTTCCCTAGCTGGTTCTGCGTTGCTGTGCTGTCCATGACAGTGCCTGGGCTATCTCAGAGTTCCATGCTGGCAGTGGGATTCGGAGATTTCCAGCTCCTGGAGGACGCACTCTGATGTGCTGTGTGGTGCTGGCAGCAGCACTAATCACCGGGTTATCCCGCCAGACACATTGTCCCCATCTTTATGTGCTCAGGCGTTTTTAATGGCTCTCCTTTTGCTCAGGCAGAAAAAGACCATTAGCAAAGTGACAGAAATTAATTTTTCCAATGAGGATGCTTGGCATGCTGTTAAGGGCCAAGAAGCCTGGATCTGCTGATTGCAGATGACTTAATTGCCTCTTTCCAAGACAGATGAGAGATGCGACCTGTCGTGAAGTTCGTTCTTGCTTTTTCCTTTCTCAGTTGCACCAGGGGGTCTTGGTCACTCAATGGATGTGTGACCTGCCCTGTCAAAGCCCATGGCTCGGGCAGGTGAGCTGGAGCAGTCGGAACAAAGCTGTGCCTGCCTATGGATCACTAACACAGGGTTGGAGAAGCAGGGAAACCTTTGACTGTGTAGGACCTAAGGCAGAATTTAAGAGTAGCCTTAGATGATGACTTTGTTCCCAGGAATTTTATCATCCTGCTGTCCCCAAACCAGCAATCCCACTGGTCTTGGTACGCTGCCTCACTTGCTCCAGTGCTGTGCTCTCACCTGGAAGTGGAGGTGCCAGCCCGGCTGTGTGGTCTGTGGTGGAGCAGATCCTGGTGATGTGCAGGATCAGATAACTGCCAGCTGCCCTGCGGTGATGCCGTTGGCAGAGGGTCAGGAGGGGTGAGCCCAAAAACGCAGAGCGTGGTTACGGGGCCGTGTCTAACGGCAGCCCCCACCCGACCCCACTCCGCTTCCGTGGCATCCCCGTCCACCAACATCCTCTGCTCCCTCCTTGGCAGCCTCTCCCGAGCGTCCCCCTCAGCCCCAGGGGTGTCTCACAGCCCCTCTTTGTCCTGAGGTATAAATAGAGCCCATTGCTCTCCCAGGCTTTCATCTGAAAGAATAAGAGGAAGTGAAATAGAGAAGGGGGAAAGCGCCTCAGTTGTGGCTGCCAGAGAGCACGGAGCTGCACAGCCTTTGCTCTTTGAGAGGAGCTTCTCTTGGCAGCTTCACCCCTATTTATAACCCTTTTATAGTGAAATAAACGCCTTTATGAGTAATTACCAGAGGCCTCGTCTTTCACACAGCTCTGGTGTGCTGTGTGGAGCTGTACCTGTGGGTACATCCTGACGTCCCTGTTGCTTTGGTGCCTTGGGAGTGGAGACAGGAGTTTCTCGGGTTGCTTTGCTCCATAACAAAAGGCATGAGCTCACATTGTCTTTGCACCTCCATCTTCTCAGTGCTGGCCTTCACCTTCATCTCATCTTCTGGCTGTCTGTGAGGGCTGTCACCTCCTGGTTAGCAGGAACCACCTTTGATGGTCTCTTGTAGCCTTATCTTTCCTTGCATCTTAACTGACTCTGGTTAAGTTTCCCTCCTGTGCTCACCACGAAGGTCCAGGTGTGTGGAGCCTTTCCAGCCTCCGACCCTGGCATGCCCCAGAGTGGTTTAACTGTTCATGTACCTCCTGTCTTCTCTGAAAAACCCCTCACCGGGTTCTTCAGGATTTGGTGTGATCCTCGTGAAGCTGCAGCAGAAATTTTGGCATCTTTTTTCGCAAGTTTCTGCTCCTCCCACAGGCAAAGGGCAGCTCTGCCAGGTGGTTCCAGGGCTTCTCTGAACACCATCGTTTGAAATGGTTTTTGTACCTTGTGGCCCCCTTGTCAGCACTTTAAACCATAAGGGATTCAGGGCTGGGCTTTTAAGGACAAACCCAGTGGATCAGCTCTGACTCTATTTCCAGTTATGTGCTTTTCACTCCAAAATTCTGGGTTTATACCGCGCTGGGGCCCCAGTGCACAGCTGCTCATCAGACAGGGCTCGACGTTGTGCAACCACAGCGTGGGGATGTCAACAATTTATCCTAATCCCTTGCTGAGTTCCCAAACTTCCAGCCCTTCAGTCTATTTCGACATGCTCACCACTGACAGGAGGCAAAGTTGCAGATGGGACCAGGTTGGAAAAAACAACTGTGTTTGCTAAACTCCCTGTAAATCCCCAGGGAGGGATGGCAGGCACAGGGCAGGATCTGTCAGCCCTCCTCAGGCAAGGTGGAGCACCTGAGCTGCCCCTCAGCAGCAGCAGCCTCCTGGCTGGAGGATGGACCCACAGGGATGTGCCCATCTGGTGCTCAGCATCGCTTCTGTCTCCCCTTTGCAGTGCCCAACGGAATAAACCATTCCCCCCCGACGCTGAACGGGGCCCCATCCCCACCCCAGAGGTTCAGCAACGGCCCTTCCTCGTCCTCCTCCTCCTCACTGACCAACCAGCAGCTCCCAGCCACGTGTGGAGCCCGGCAGCTCAGCAAGCTGAAGCGCTTCCTCACCACCCTGCAGCAGTTTGGGAATGACATTTCACCGGAGATCGGGGAGAAGGTCCGGACCCTCGTCCTGGCACTGGTGGTAAGTCCTGCACCGTCCTGGGCTGCCTGGCTTTTCCCAGGTCCTGACACACAGTGTTGTGTCTGTGTCTTTGTGAGCAGAGCTGGTGGCTGAGAAAGGCTCTGCTACATTTGTGCTTCCTGGGAAACTCAGTGACTTCTTTTTTTCTTGCCTTTGCTGTGTTTCAAAAAGCTGTTGGTCCAGTGGCTTAGGCACGAGCTTGTGTACAGCTAAACTTAAAGAAACCTGGAAGGAATTGGACAAAGCTTTTCTGTAAAGCATAGAATCACAGAATGGTTTGATTTGGAAGGGACCTTAAAGATCATCTCATTCCTGGCCCCTGCCATGAGAGCACCCTTCACACCCAAATGAACGGGTCTTGCCGCAGAATTGTGTCCAGTGTTTGCAGTTGTACAGAATAACTGGGAGAAGTGCTGCCCAGTGCATGAGGCATGATACTCCACATGCTTTACAAAGGCATGGAGTGACAGGACGAGAGGGAGTGGCTTTAAACTGAAAAAGAGGAGGTTCGGATTGCATGTTAGGAACAAACTCTTCCCTGTGAGGGAGGGGAGGCCCTGGCACAGAGTGCCCAGAGCAGCTGTGGCTGCCCCTGGATCCCTGGCAATGCCCAAGGCCAGGTTGGACATTGGGGCTTGGAGCACCCTGGGATAGTGGAAGGTGTCCCTGCCCATGGCAGGGGTGGCACTGGATGAGCTTTAAGGTCCCTCCAACCGGAACCATTCTGTGACTTTGGACTGAGGCCCTGGAGTCCTGGCCAACTGTGGTCCCCTGGGGCACCCAGTGGGGCTCCTGCACTGATCTCTGCTTTTTGGCACATTTCTTTTGAGGCTCAGCAGGCACTGAAGGGAGCTAGACTGCAGCAGCCTGGAGCATTTCTGCTTCCAAGGCTGGCAGCAAACCTGAGTCTGTCCATGTCCTCAGGGTCGCTCCCAGGGCTCAAGCACTCAGTGCAAAATGCTGCTGCTGCATTTGTATAGCATATTTAATTCCATGGATGTAGGGTAGTACCTTAGCTTGCTCTTTTGGGGAGGGAATGAGAAGTTGTCCAGGTCCCTCTGGCTGTCGTTCTCAGCCCGGATTGTGGTGATTGCTGCAGGGGTGAGTTTTGTACCTGCAGGTTATCAGATGGGGTGCTGGGGTTCCCCAGCCTGAGCAGCCCCAGGGGATGCAGGGCTGGACCAGGAGAGGACCACAGTGAGGAGGAGGCTGATGAGACTCCATGGATAGGTTAGATGAGGAGAACTGAAAGGGAGGAAGGAGAGGAAGGTGTGCAGTTCTGAGCAGCTGGGGTTGAAGTCTGACTCTCCACAGCCTGCCCCAGCATGCAGTAGATGCCAGCTGGGTCCTGCTGCCCTGGAGTCAGCCTTTGCCTCCCACCCTGGAGCTGGGAGGGTGCTGGGCCAGGCAGTTCCCACCCCTCTCTTAGTGCAGCATTCCTACCCTGCTGGCCTGAGCCTTCCTGGCTGCATTCAGCAGGATCCAATGCAAACACTGTCAGTCCTGGAGTGGCAGATGCTGTCTCCCTCCTAGTTCTGTTCGTTTGGAGCCATTTCCCACATGTCTAAAAATAAGAACAAATTGCCATTCCATTTCTTAATTTCTTTTCTCAGAACTCGACGGTGACAATCGAGGAATTTCACTGCAAGCTGCAAGAGGCGACCAACTTCCCCCTCCGGCCGTTTGTGATCCCCTTCCTGAAGGTGACAGGGAGCTGCCGGGGCTTGCTGACACTCCTGCCTGTGCCTCTTGGCAGTGTGACATTGCTGGGAAAGCTCTCCTTGCAAGCACCACAGCAATTCTGCTGGAGTCCAAGACAGACTGCAGAGAGCGTGGCGGTGGCCGTGTGGGACTGGCTGACGTTGTGCCGCGTGCCACATATGTCTGCTTGTGCGCTGGAGATAAAGGAGGCAAACCAAGCTCCATGTGGCAGCTTCCGAGCCTATAATCTTATTTGCAAATGTTCAGATCTAGAATGTTTGAAGCGCTGGCACACAGAGTCTGTCTGGGATGGTTAAATCACAGAATCGCAGAATGGTTTGGGTTGGAATGGACCTTAAAGCTCATCTCATTCCAACCCCCTGCCGTGGGCAGGGACACCTTCCACTAGACCAGGTTGCTCCAAGCCCTGTCCAACCTGGCCTTGAGCACTTCCAGGGATGGGGATTCCACAATTTCTCTGGGTAACTAGATGCTGGAAGCACACAGTGCTTCCTGTAACTCTTGGATTTTGGGTCCACCAACATCAGGCTCCTTGGAAAATACAGGTAAATCTGACAGTGCAGACACCAGGAGCTGGAGGATCCTAACTGGGGGTCATGGGCCACAGGTGTTACTGCGCTGGGGTTTTAATGAAGACCAAACCTTTTGGAACAGCTGGAAACCCCTGCCCTGCTGTAATCCAGCCCTGTGCTTGTTTTCCAGGCCAACCTCCCGCTGCTGCAGCGGGAGCTGCTGCACTGTGCCCGCGCTGCCAAGCAAACGCCCTCCCAGTACCTGGCACAGCACGAGCACATCCTGCTCAACACCAACACCACGTCTCCTGCTGACTCCTCCGAGCTGCTCATCGAGGTCAATGGCAATGGCAAGAGGCACAGTCCAGACAGGTGAAAACCAGCTTTTGTCACTCTGCTCAGTTGTTGAAGTTGTGACTTTCGTTTTAGCTTTGCTGCTGACAAAGCTTTAAGCAGCATCCAGGATCTTACCACTCCCAACAACTGTTCTGGCTGTTCTAAGACTCCCATGACTGCTCCTGCAGCACTGTGAATTCAGGCTGGGTTCCTCTTTCAGGCAGGTTCTGTCCCAGAGGGACTTTTGGGTAGCACTGAAAAGCCTGAGCCAGAGAGCTGAGCAGTTTCCCACCTCCAAGGCAACGAACGGAGGCATTGGCAGGGCTGGGAAGGATGCGCTTCATTTTCACCACATTTTATTCCAAGATAAAGGTTGTTATGCAATTATGTGGAGCATGCCTCAAATTTATAAAAACTGTGAAATTTTAATTTGGTCATGCTCAGAGAGATGAATCACAACACTCAGGCGTCCTGAACCCTTTTCTTTGACGGGGTCACTTTGTGCATCGCCTCACAAATTGAGCGCGTTTGTTTGAGCTCTCTGCATTTACCCCCCCCGGTAAAATCATTGCTGCCCAAACCCTGCCGATTCCAAATCTGCATCTTTTGAGTACATTTATGGGATGCTAAGGAATGCGTGTCTCTGCTGGTGTGATTTGCAGGAGGGAAGACAGCAGCTTTGAGAGGGAGCCGCTGCCGACAGAGCCTCCGGCCAAGAGGGTTTGCACCATCAGCCCCGCGCCCCGGCACAGCCCTGCCCTCACCATCCCCCTGATGAACCCCAGCGGGCAGTTCCACCCCACCCCACCGCCCCTCCAGCACTACACCTTGGAAGATATTGCCACCTCCCACCTCTACAGGGACCCCAGCAAGATGCTGGAGCACAGAGAGATCCGGGACAGGCACGGCGGGCTTGGTGAGAAAGCCTGGAGGGTTGAGCTTTGGTGTTGGTCTCTACTTGGCTGCTCGTACCCAGAGGTGTGGGATGCTGGGCATGTCCTCCCAGCAGAGTCTTTGCAGGGAGTTCAGAGGAAACAACTCCCCGTGGGAAGTGACAAACAGGAAGGTTGAGAGTTTGTATTTCCCTGTGTGAAGGCTGGAGTCACTGAGGATGAGGAGGAAGGACTTGATGTGGGAGTTGTGTGTAGCCAATGCAGCAGGCAGGGAGGGCAGGGAAATAGGAATTAACTTATCCAAGATCTCCAAAGCAGGAGAGCAGAGATTGACCCCCTGGCCTGTTTCTCCAAGGGACGTGTGGGAGGTGCATGATGTGTTTCCAACAGGACAGCGTGAATCACAAGCTCTGAGCTGCTGTGAGTTTATAACAGGAGAACCAGCTCCACAAGCAGGTCAGAGCTGGAGCCACAAGTGGATTGTGGCACTTGCCAGACAGTGAAGCAGGGAGAAAAAAGCACCAACATGGAATTGCCCCTGTAGAGCTGCCACCTTGAGATGTGTTTTAAAATCCCAGCTATGTGGAGCTGGAAATAGAGCTCTTTATTCTTGCTTTGGGGTCACTTCTCTCTCCATTGGTCCATCTGATCCTTCTGTGGCTGTGCCTTGTTGCAGGATTGAATGGAGGCTACCAGGACGAGCTGGTGGATCACCGCCTAACAGAGAGGGAGTGGGCGGATGAGTGGAAGCATCTTGATCACGTAAGGAATGGCAGGGGGTGTGGGAAGCTCTGTGGGAAGCAGCAACCCAGAGTTCCACCTGCTCCAGTCGGTGATTTCCTTGTTGTTGGTACCGTATCCAGGCTCTCCTGGTGGCTGGTGGAGGAACAAGCAGGTGGATGGTGGGGAGGGCTGAGAGGAGCTGTAGAACTTTCCTGGCAGGTTTCCTCTGCCCATAGCCAGTGGAAACTAAAATCAGTCTGGATGACGTGTCTGGAGCTGGGGAGCTTCTGCAGAGCAGGTGGCCAGGTGCTTCCGTGGCTGGCTGAGCAACCAAACCCAGCCTTATCCCCACAGGGGGCTTTTCTGCTGCACAAGTGCACAGATGTGCTAAGTGCAGTCAGGATACGGACTCAGAAAATGAGTAAACCTATCATTACTGTATTTTAAGGGGGCTTTTTTTGGCATAAGAGGTGCCAGCCTTTTATGGACCAAAAAAGGCACCAACAGCAAGACCTGGTGCTTCTTGCAGATTTTATGCTGAGCTTTTTCCTTCTGAGCAAGGCGGCTCCTCCAGGCACTTCACTGCTGTTTCCCTCAAAGAAATGGGATTAAAATTCAGCTTTGATCATAAATGCAGAGGGACCTCATGGTCTAAAGCTAATGGGTTTTTGGAGGGGATGGGGTTCAGCTGGAGCATAGGCCCTGTAGCTGAATATTTGGAGTGAGGCTGTGACTGTGGAGCGCTGGCACCAGGATGGTAACCAACCCTAATCCCGTAGGAAAGCGGTGGGGTTTTCCTCTCCGCTTTTAGGAGCATGGCCTGGAGGTGTTTAGCCGCCTCTTGTGTGTGACCCCACCTGCTGCTGTATCCTTGGGCGCGGCACCATCCCAAAATCCTGGGAAATCACCTCGCTCCTGTCTCACCTGCCTGGGACGGTCCCTCCACGGCGAAATCTGGGGTGACTGAGAACTCCTTCCTCCCGCAGGCGCTGAACTGCATCATGGAGATGGTGGAGAAGACGCGGCGCTCCATGGCGGTGCTGCGGCGCTGCCAGGAGGCCGACAGGGAGGAGCTCAACTACTGGAAGCGGCGCTGCTCCGAGACGGCCGAGCCACGCAAGGCGGGCACCGAGCTGCTCAGCCGCCAGCACAGCCCCGCCAGCGCCGACTCCGTGGGCAGCGGTGAGGAGGGGTCTGGCTGCCACAGCTCCACCAGGCACAGGGGGATGATTATTTATGCCAGCTGTGGGAGAAGTTTGGTTATGCGCCGCTGAAGTATTTTTCTCGAGGCTTTGAAGAGAGGCAGCACAGGGAAGCTCCTGGAAGCAGCTGTTGGCAGTATCTAAAGGCACCTTTGCTCATGCTGGAAGAGCCTCTGCCTTGTCACTGCTGGCCAAAGTTGATAAACCCGGGGGTGAAAAGGCAGGAGAGAGGCGTTTGTTTCCACCGCTCTCCCCCTTCCAGTCCCTCTTGCCTGAAGGATTTTAAATGTCAAGGTCTATTTATTCTAAAAATACCAAAGGCTTTTGTAAGTGTAATAGCTACCTGTGTTACTAATTCTGTTTTTTGTATCATGAGTCAACTTTATCAAAGCTGACTAGTTTCCCCCTCCAGTATGCAGGGGTTTGACCCTATACGAAAAGCAAGTCTAAAATGCTGATTTATTTAAATGCAATTCTGATTTCCATCCAAACAAATCTGCTGCAAATCAAGTTCTGGGGGAAAAACACCCCTCCCATTATTCAGTAATAAAAATTGATTTCTTCTAGCAAGAATAAATGTAAATTTGATGTCTATTCTACTTGTTTGTACACAAAATATAGAGGGAATCCTCCTGCAAGGAATCCGAGTGCCCCTGGCTCCAGTTGCCACAAAGCCTGAGGGTCACAGCCAGCTTTTAGCCCTTCTATATTTAATATATCATGACTAATACACTTCCAGCCCCGTGTTGTTAAAGGTGATATAATTAAAAATTTTTATGTAACTTTGGAACACTGTTGCTTTCTCCCCTTGTGGGACCTAGGGATAATTTTCATCTCTATTGCTCCTGTGAGAAGGTGCAGTTAAGCATCAAGCACCATCTCCAGGTGTCTGGGAGGACAGTTTGTTCTGTTCAAGCCTTTGAATTGCCCTGGGATTGGGAAGTGCTGTGCTTAACGTAAACAGCTGGTCTATAGATTGATGCTCACAGCCTCTGGACAGTGCAGAAGGTGGGTAACATACATTTATAAGCACTGCCTGTTGCTTTAGAGTACCAGGAGATAGGTGATACAGTGTCATAAATTATGCAAGGTGCTAATTGAATGTTGTAATTCATCATCTGAGTGTTTGAGGAATGGCTTGAACCGTAGGGATCCTCTGCTTTGAGTTTTAGCTGGTCAATCCTTCCCTGCCCCGTGGTGTCCTGAGGGTACCGCTGGGCACGTGAGCGGCACTTGGGTGGGATGAGGCTTTGCCAACCTTTCCCTGTGTCCCTTATTCCAGCAGATTCCCTGCGGGAGTTCAGCAGCAGGTCGGGGACGGGCTACGTCACTGAGGAGATTTGGAAAAAAGCCGGTGAGTGTTTGCGGTGACCCCGGCCGGGGCTCCTGCCGGATCGCTCGGGGTAAACACAGATGCTGCGGATTCGCTGCGCAGAAACAGCAGGAGCCCAGCTGCAGGAACGCCCTAGGATGTGCACATCTGGCTGCCAACATCCCCACCCTGCCTTTTCCAAAGGGCTCTGCTCCTCTGCGATGCCAGCGGGGATCCCGTGGGACTGAGCCCGGCCTCGCTGCTCCCAGGAGCGGTCGGGATGCCGGTGCTGGGAACGCGCTGCTGGAACTGTGTTTCTCTGGGAGGCTCCCCCGGCTGCCGGGACGGGTGGGTGAGGCTGCTCTTTCCTTCCAGAAGAAGCTGTGAACGAGGTGAAGCGCCAGGCCATGTCGGAGGTGCAGAAGGCGGTGGCCGAGGCGGAGCAGAAGGCGTTCGAGATGATCGCGTCGGAGCGGGCGCGCATGGAGCAGACCATCGCCGACGCTAAGCGCCAGGCCACCGAGGATGCCTTCCTCGTCATAAACGAGCAGGAGGAGTCCACCGAGGTGAGGTGCCAGGGGACAACCTGGGAAAAGGCTTTCCAAGGCTCACAGAGGCTCCAGGTCAAGCCTGCAGGTCCCCCACCCCCTTTCATAGAATCATAGATCACACAATGGGTTGGGTTGGAAGAGACCTCAAAGATCATCTCATTCCAAGCCGCTGCCATGGGCAGGGACACCTTCCACTAGACCAAGGTGCTCCAAACTCCATCCAGTCTTCAACACCTTTTCCTTTTAGAAGTCTCTCTCCAACCAATAACAAAAGCAATGCACCAATATCATAAAAAGTCCTTTTTAGGTTTTTTCAGCAGGGAGTCAGGATGAACAATGTCTGTGGACACGTGTGTGTGCAACCGCTGGGCACCCCGAGCTGCACCCAGTGTAATGACCAGGGATTCTGTGGGATTGAAAGAGGTGTAGAAGCAAAAAGAAAAGGAATTGCTGTTTGTGGGCTTGAAAATAGGGCAGGGCAGAAGCTGGGCTGCAGGAGAAGCTCTTGCGCATTCCTGGTGGTCTGTACCACACTTACACGCTGGAAAAGAAGGGATGGCTCTTGGTTTGTCATAGCCAGTGACAGGTGCTGAATGGGTGTGTCAGAGAATCTCTTTCTACTCCTCAATCATCAATTACCCTCCCTGTTGCTTAACAGGAAGTTCTCTTGGTAGAGCTTTTGAGATTTTGGGCAAGGGGAATCACGTGGCACATTCCTGCACTACCACATCCCATCCATGTGGGCTTTGCTCCATGCTTTCCTTTCTCTACACGTGACAGAGCAGAGGGTTCGTGTCCGCTGAGCAGAAATCTGATGCTGTTCATGTCTGCTGGGATGTGAGGGCAGCAAGTCCATCCCCTCCTGCTGGTGGGTTTCAGCTCAACTGGGGCTCAGGAAGCATGGCCAGAACCATGGAATAATTAGGTGCCATTCCAGAGAATGATGTCCACACTGCAATTCCCAGTTAAATTGCTGAGGGTTGAACACACCAGTCGATAAACACATGATGGGAGTGGGTGGAACTGCTCAGGAAGCCGTGGAAGGAATGAGGCAAGTAGTGATTTCTCCATAGGGGAATAGCAGAGGAGTGTCCTCCTCCTCCTCCAGCTGTGCTGAGGAGCACTCTGGGACCTCGGGAGCTGCTGAGCACCCTCTGTGCAAGCCCCAGAGCCCTTGTGTAAAAGCTGTCCTGTGTTCTGGCCCATCTTGTAACCTTTGCAACACAGTTAAAAAACACTTGAAGTGTAAACAGCTGGGAAGCAGTGACCCAGTTTTCCAAGAACTACCACGGCCTTTGGTAGGGGCTTTTTGGTCACAACTCCTGCTTCCCCTGGGAGGTGGAGGAGCCTTGGGGACACACAGGCTCTGGAGCAGCTCACTCCAAAGTGAACCGGCTGGGTGCTTCACTGCCAGCCCATAAACCATCACCGTGAGCTGGTGGCTGCAGTGCTGAGCCTGGCAGTGGGCATCTCACTGCCCTTCCCCACAACAGGGCTGCCTGGTACAGCCCAGCATCTCCCACCACCCCGCTCCCACAGCTCTTTGCTGGCGGCCGCAGCAGCGCTGTCCCCACAAAGGCCAGCTCTGACAGAGGCTGCGTTCCCACAGCTGAGCTTGCCCTCCCCAGTGTGTGTTTGCTACGCCCTGGTCCAGCTGCAGGGAAGCTGCTCCGCCGCTCCTTCCCCTCCCCGGAGCAGCTGCAGCCGCCGCTCCGGCGCTGGCCCCTTGCCCCGCGCTCCGAGGGAAGCGGTGGCACGCCGGGAGCCACCAGCTGACACCTCTCCCGGCGGCCAGAGGGGCTTTGCTCCGCTTCCAGATTGAAGCTCGGGCTCTGGCAGTGCTTCCACCTGGCTGGGAGGCTTTCAAATGAGCATTTGCTTTTCCAAATTGGCCTGCTCCAACCTCTTGTGCAGCCAGGCAGGGTGCGGAGCAAATGGTGCCTGTGCAGCGCGCCGTGATCCCCGCAGAGAGCTTGGCTGGGAGCGAGACCAAAATAGAGCTGCTTAAAACAGGAAATAAAAAGGCCCAATAGCAGCATCTGCAGCGTGTTTTTCAGTCCATGCCTGCTGTTTCCTCTCTGCATTCGGGTGGGTCTAGGGGAGAGGATGTGCCTGGAGCGGTGTGACGGCGGCTGTGGGCAAAGAGCAGTGGGGGTTCGAACCATTGGCAAAGAGCTGGCAAATAGCAGGAGTTAATGGATTGCTCATTTTAATATTCCCAAATCTGGGCCTGAGAGGATGAACAGTCCCCTCCAGAGCTGAGTCAGCACCATCCTGCAGCTCTTAGGGAAACTAAACCCCTTTCAAGCACGGTGTCTTTGGTCTTGCAGAGCTGCTGGAACTGCGGCCGCAAGGCCAGCGAGACGTGCAGCGGCTGCAACATCGCCCGGTACTGCGGCTCCTTCTGCCAGCACAAGGACTGGGAGAGGCACCACCGCATCTGCGGGCAAGGCCTGCATGGCCAGAGCAAGCCCCTGGCCCTGCCCACGGGCCGGGTGGCAGCGGCAGCCAAGAGCCTCGATGGCATCCCCAGCCCGGCCCTGGAGAAGACCTCGGCGACCACCTCGCGCTCCTCCACCCCGGCATCTGTGACAGCCATTGACACGAACGGACTCTAGGAGGGAGGGTTTGCTTCGCTCCCCTGGATGAGTTCCCTGGGTTTTTTTAAGCTGAAAAACGCCCCACAGCAACTGTTACCACTTGACACATTCGTCACAATCGTGCTGCCTCCTCGGAGCGCCGACACTCCGGCTTTGCCCTCTCATCCTGCCTTTTCCTTTGTGGCTCATGAACTGGGGTGAGCCTTGCCTGCAGCACCTCTCTGCTCCTCTCAGGGGGACACCAGAGCGTCGTCAGGGCCTGGGGGACATTGGGCGCCCGCTCAGGGGACCTGGATTCGGGGGAGAGCACTGGCACATGCTGGAGATGCTGGGAGTGTGGTGCCCAAGCAGGGAGCCCTGTCCTTGTGGCATGCTCAGGCTCGCTCCCCAAGGTGTCAGAGCCACCATTGCCTCCTTCAGCCACCCTTCCTCCATAACATCCACTGTTCTTTCCTTACTCCCAGACAGCTGTGCCTCAGGTGGCCGTGCCCAGCTGGCTGTTGCTGTGAACAGACCAGAGCCAATTTCCCAGCGGGAGCATCTCATCCTCTGTGCAATGGCAAAAGCTGAGCCCACTTCTCCTGCCTCCAGGCTGGCAGCTGAGGGTTGCGGAGAGGGAGGAGAGGATTTGTCTGCTCTGAAACAAGTGGCAGTGGCAGGGAGGTACTGCTGGATGGCCTGGATTCCATCCCGGTCTGCGGTGAGACAGACAGTTGGTGTTTCCTGGGCGGGGACCTGTGCGGGGGGAGCACGTGCAGGGCAGAGCCGGCCTGGCTGCAGGTGCCCTTTCCACCTGGGGCCGTTGTTTTGCTGTGCAGAGAGCGTTTGGTTTTTTTCACTGCCTGGAAGCCGCTGGTTTGGGAGTTCCTGCTGTTGTTTTTGAGCCCAGGGATCCTCACTGGTGCGAGGGGTTATTTACATCCAGCGCTCTGCACACGCATCGGCCAAAGCAGTAAAAGAAAGGCAGCACTGGGTGTCCTGTGTGGATTCTTACCCCCAGCCCCAGGGGGCTCCTGCAGTGCTGCATCCAGAGATGCCCAGGGATGTGCATCCACCTTTGGGGATTGTCCCAAAGACGCCGGCTCGGAACGGGGTTCCGTGGGGATGCGGGCACAGCACAGAGTCCCTGCTGTGGTGTGGGAGGAGGGACTGCAGGGACTCGGGGCAGGGCAGGCTGTGATCAGCACAGCCCCGCAGCAGGGCTCTGTCACAGTGTCACAGTGTCACAGCCCATGGGATGGGGGGGACGTGCCCTCCAGGAGCCGCTCCCAACTCCCACAGCCACACACAGGGGCTCTGGAAATGCATCTCTTCGGCAGAGCTGTGTTTCCCTGACTGTGTGTGTGCGACTGCTGGGCTGGAGCCCAATGAGGCGAGTAATTCCCAAATTGTTTTTGATCACTTTTTCAATTGGAGGCGAATAATGGAGCTGTAACGAGTCGTCACGGCGCTGCTGGGGGTGAGCGGGGGACCTGCTGCTCCAGCCCTGATCCCTTGGGAAAGCTCCTTGGGAAGCTGCTCTGGGGGGATAGAGCTGGTGATTCCCTGTCTGCAAGGTTTTATTTAAAAGCCACGAGGTCTCCTGGTGTTGCAGACAGCTCCAGTGGCCCTGGGGATGTGTCCCCTGTGTCCCCAGGAATCGGTGCAGGAGCCCAGCACAGGCACTGGGATTGAGGCAGCTCCCAGTGGGGGTGGCACTGGAGCCACCCTGACCTGCAGCAGCCCATCCTAAGGGTGTTCACCCCAGGGCAGTCAGGAAGGGATTTCCTGCCCTAAAGGGACCAGGGACACATTTGGAGCAGCCTCAGGTCAATCCCACGTGGTTGTGGCAGCCCCTCCTCACCTGCAGCCCCTCCTCATGCTGTGGGTCCAGGGTGACAGTGCCAGGGTGGGGTGGGAAGGGAGAGCAGGGCAGGGCTGGAGGGAATTGCTTGTAAATAGATTGTCTTCCATAATTCTCATGCGACATTGATGGCCGTGTATTAAAATTAACCCCGGTGTAAATGAATGAAATACTAACAGTCATGATTAGAATGATTGCTTCTTTTCTTTTGTCGTTGGGTTTTTGGGTTTTTTTTAAACATGGAATGATAAATGTGAACTTGGGGCGTGGGAAGACATTGGGTTGAGGTTTCTATTTTTTTTTTTTTTGACATTTAATTCTGTAATAGAAATTTGTTACTTCATTCCTGTGCATAACTTATTTAATGTCCTGTATAAAGGAACCCCAACTGTTACAGATGTATTTAGTTTGTTCTACTCAAAAGTAGTCAATAAAAAGACTATATTCATCCTCCAGCTCCCCCTTCTCTCTGGGAAGGGGCAGAGGTTGTCAGCAGTGCTCAGAGGTTTTTGGGGAACGCTGCCACACCGTGGCCTTGGCCAGGGGACTTTAGGGACAAAAGTTGCCTCCCCTGTGGGCAAAGCCTGGGAGCAGCGCAGGCAGAGCTGGAGTTCGGCCCTGGAGTTCTTTGAGTTTACAGTTCAATGTGTTGTTTTCTGAGCCTTTTTTAAGTGATTTTTTTAGTGTGAGCACAGAGCAGCCTGCAGGGCGCTGGCACAGCTGGCTGCCACTGCCGGCCCTGCGCCCCCGGGGCTGCCCCCTGCACACACCTTGGCTTCAGCTGAGGATTTTGGTCTCCGGGCTGCTGCAAACATTAATCCGGTGGTGAAGAAACCCAAAACTGAGGCGTAAACCCCACACGGGGCTGGGGAGGCAGCTCAGGAGTCCCAAAGCAGTGCCTGCTGCAGCTCTGCCTCTGTGGCTGCCCCTCTGTAACCCCCCCGGTTGTGCCCTGGCACAGCTCGTCCCTTGCTGATGGCCCACGGTCCTGCTGTGGCTCCAGCACATCCCTGGATCCCTTGGATGTCACTCCCAGGAGCAGGACTGTGGCCCTGGGCCCAGCAGCTGCCCCTGCACGGGGCTGGAGCCACTTCAGCTGCCCCTGCACGGGGCTGGAGCCACTTCTGCTGCCCCGTGATCACAGCAAATCCTGGCTTTGGCCAGGGAAAGCGGCGGGGTTTGGTAATCAGGTCAATAATTGGGTGCTTGGAGCGTGGGTCCCCATGGGAACAGGGACAGGCTCTGCTTCCCCCGCCCTGGGAGGGGCAGTTGTGGTTTGGTTCCCAAGCCTGCCCTGGGGTCTGGCAGTGCCCAGCTGAGCTGGCAGCAGCAGCTGCTGTTCCTGCCCTCCTCCAGCCACGAGCTTCCCCGATCCCATCTCTGCAGGTTGCTCCTGGCATCAGCCAGGTCCCCCCACCCAGCACCCCAAACCCAGGAAGCTTCTGCTGGAGCAAAACAAGCACCCCAAACACAGCACCCCCTCCTGTGGTGTCACCCCCTGGAGCCAGGGCTGACACCGTGTCAGACCCGCCCAGCACAGGGTGTACGAGGTGTCCCCAGGCTGGAGCTGCACCCACCGGCCCCTTCAGCCACAGATTTTACTGACTGCACCCAGGGACTGGGGGAGAAACACTCCAATTAATGTTTCTGGTGGAACAGCACCCACAGGGAGTGGGAAAAGAGGCTGGGGGGTGGTAGCAGGGCCCAGGTGAGTGAGGATTGGGGGGTGCAGGCACCCATGGTGACCCACACTGGTGTTGGGGACAGGCAGGGGCACAAAGATGACGTTTGCCATGCCGGGAGGGTCCCTCCACACTGGTTGTGACAGTGCATTTTTCCCTGGCTCAGCAGAGGATCTGCTGCTGCAGCAGCACCAAGGAAAGCCCCAGTGCAACCCAGGGAGCAGCTGGGATCTGCTCCAGCCTTGCCCCCTCCTTTAGTGCCCCGTACCCAACCCCTCCCCATTAACTCAGCTCCAGCTTCTGGCAGCACTGCCCGGTGCCAACCCTGGTTTATGGGAACTGAGGGAGCAGTAGAGCCTGGAGCCACTCTGGCCTCTCCTGGGAGTGGGATGTGCTGGGGACAGGCACAGCCACGGGCACAGCTGCTGGGGCACAAAGCCAGGCTCACAGCCACAGCTCGTGCTGCCAGCGTGGCAGGGCATGAGCAGGTACACCTTGCCAGAAATACTCGAGGAAATCTTTTTTTCCCTATAAAACACTCTTCACAATCCGTATCAGGCCACCTGGCTGCCTGGGCAGGATGGCACAGCTGGCCAGAGCTCTGTCCCCCTGCCCATCCCAGCACCCACCAGAGCCAGGAGGAAGAGGAGCTGGAGTGCAAGAGGGACTGAGGGCTCCTGGGATGCAGCACCAGCCCAGTGCCCCCCAAAGGCCAGGCTGCCACCCCCGCACGGCTCCCCCAGGCAGCTGAGACACTGTCTTAGGAGCAGGATAAATAAATAAATTGACATGAAAAGAGCAAAGGAGCAAAACACCGGCAGGGCAGAGGGCAGGCAGCCCCCGCAGGCCACAGGAGGGAAGGAGGGACAGGGAGGTGACAAAAGTGATGGCTGTGCCCAGGGCTCCACGTCCTCGCGCATGCTGATGCTGTCCTGGAGACGGCTGCCCCGGCTCAGTTGTTGTTCATGATCCACCAGGAAGCTGGGAAGAGAGGGAAAGCAGGGAAGTGAGGGCAGTGTTAAACTGGGAATGGGGGTTTGGGGTGGCAGAGATGGGGGACCTGAGCCTGCAGGTCCCTGGCTCTAAATCCCCCACCCCCACCCATGACACGGCCTGGAGAGGGGCGATCCCCTGGAGCTGTGGCAACTTCTGCAGGACAGCACTGGGAATGTGGGCAGCAGGACTGGCAAGCCAGGAGCAGCACCAGCAGGGTTCAGTCCAAATTAATCTGTGTTTTGTTTCACAAGAGCCTGAGGTGATGCCTGAAAGCAAACTGGGGCTTGGTATCGTTTCCAGTTCCCCACATGTGGTCACGCTTCTCCTGGGACCATGGGAACGTGCACATTCCCTGTGCTGGCCTCTCCCCTGCCCCAGCGCTGGGCTGGAGCCCTGCGTGCAGCCCCTGGGACTGACCCAGGAGCACCAGCGCTTTGCAGAGCGGGTTCCGGGCTCAGGTGAAAAACAGAACGAGGCACCAGCTGTATTTGGGACAGGACTCAGCTCATCTGCTACCCGAGAAGTGTCCCTGCTCCTGCCTGTCCCCACTGCAGAGCACCCGTGGGCAGGGGACAGACCCCAGCTCACACAGCCAAACCTGCTGGGGACAACGGCTCTCACCCTGCCTCGAAAAACCTCACTGAGGTCACCCCAAAGCAATCCTCTGCTGGGAGGGAGCCACGCTGCCTGTTCCTGCCCTGCTCCTGCCCTCTGCAGCACACCCGCAGCAGGACCGGGGCACCCTCACCTGGGAAGAGCATGGTGGTCAGCAGCTCCGGGGACTCCAGCAAGCTGAGGATGGACTGCTGGAAAGTCTTGCTGCAGCTGGACTGCAAGTGGCTGTAAAACAGGGTGTAGGGTCAGGGGGATGTGGTGCCAGGACCCCCCTGCCCACACACGGGGACAGAGCAGCTTCTGCACCCCCCAGCTCCCCAAATCCTTTATCGGGGTGTTCACCCCCTGTGAGCTGCAGCTGGCCCCAGGGAACACAGGGCAGGGCAGTGGGACAGGCTGGGCAAGGAGGGGGAGCAGTGGGCAACCCCTTCGAGCCCCCCAGCACCCGGCCCCGCACACGGGCACTGTCCCACCTTCTCCACGAGGTCACGTCCTGCCAGAACTCGTACAGGATGAAGCAGGCCTCGTCCGTCAGCTTGCAGGCAGAGACACTGTGGGGACAGAGTGACCCTGAGCCGGGGCTGGGCAGGCTGGCACGGCCCTGGCGTGAGCCTGGCACGGCCCTGGCGTGGCGTGGCCACGCGTGCCCCAGCAGCCTGGGCCATGCACATCAGCCTCACCACGAGGCTTCCAGAGCACAGTTTGGGTGCATTCGCACTTTGTGAACAGCTCCAGGGGATCCCGAACCCAAACCCTGCTTCACAGCGCCTGTGCCCAGGTGGCAGAGGAGCTTCACAGCTCTTGCACGGGTCTTTGCTGCTGCCCAGGAACCAGCACGCTCTGTGTTTTATTATTTCTTACTCATCCCTAGCAGGGGCACAGCTCATCCTGCCAGCCCCTTGCAGGAGGTGGGTGGCACCTGTCACCCTTCACACGGGGGGAAACTGAGGCACAGGGGCAGGAGCCGAGCTCACAGCACAAACCCACAGCTCTCTGCCCCCCCAAGAGCGACGCTGTTCTGCCAGCGATGCTTCCCACTTTCCCTCCTGCCACAGGAGAGGCGGGGGCTGCCCCCAGCCCGTGGGAAGGTGGGTGGGAGGCAGCGAGGGGGTGCGAGTGCGGGGCTCGGGGGGCAGGGCCAGGGGAAGCAGCTGTGCTCGGCTGCTGCTGCAGCAATTCCAGCTGAGGATGAGCCTCTCCTCCAGCTGCTGCCAAGGGCTGCTGGAGGGGGCCAAGCCCCGGGGGGACAGCACAGCGTGTCACCACCCAGCAGCTCTGAGGCTCCCCGCTCCCACGAGGGGCTTTGCAGCTCCCTGGAGCGAGCCAGGCCCACGGAGTCTCCCCGGGCTCGGCTCCAGCTTTCCGCTCACGTGGAGAGCCAGCCCATGCTCCACAAATAGCCCCGATGACAAAAAAGCCCATCGATGCCAAAGAAAAAGCCTCCCATTCTCTCCGCCGCACGTGTCACAGCGAGCATCTTCCTTTTGTTTGCACTGGAAACGCGAATTCGTGCTGTTGAAAGTGAAGAGCTGGGAAACGACACTTGAAACGGGAACAGCACGAACATTCCCTGCTGCCAGCGGCCTCGAGTGTCCCGTGGGAGAAGGGAAGCAGCGCTCGGGGAGCAGCTGTGCCACCTCAGGGCCAGGCTGGCACTGCCGCGTCCCTGCAGGCACAGCAGCAACGCTGGGGCCTCGCACAGGGTCAGCTTCAGGTGCTCCTGGCAGCTTCCCACGCACTCCCCAGAAGTGAAGGCCCTGCAGGAGCTCTGCCCTTGACCTTTCCATCGCTTTCGAGTCCTTCAGTGCTGCAGGAGCTCGTGCATTCGCTCACAGGAACACGCCACAGCCGTTCCTGCCGGCGTAAACCTTCCCCGCTCCTCGCCAGGCACTGGTTCTGACTGGGAATACTGCAGGGACGCCGCTGCAGCCGTGACACTCACCCTGTCTGCAAGCTCCGAGCCCACCCTTGCCCTGGCCAGCGCACAAAACACTCCACACAAACCCTTGTGTCCCCCGAGGCTGTTAAAGCCCCATTTCTGGGGGAGCCGCCCCCTAAAGCGCCCCCCAAAGCACCCCACTTACTGCAGGCAGCTGCTGTGCCCGGCCGTGCCCTCGCTGTAGGAGCGGAACGCCTGCCGGAACTCCTCGATGCTGCTCGTGGCCACCGAGATCTGCCTCTTGGCCACCAGGATGTGCTGCCGAGGGACAGCGCGGCATCAGGGGCCGGCCTGTCCCCCCCTGCCCTCCCTGCTCCCGCCCTGCTGTGCCATCCTGTGGCACCGCAGCGGGTCTGGCACCACCGTGCTGGGGACACAAAGTGGCTTCTTCCCACCTGGACAGGCTGTCTTTGCAAGGACCACACCAACAGGAGATGCTCCATCCCCCAGTGGGGGCTCCTGCTCTGGGGCTGCTGCAGTTCCCAGTGTGCTTCCCCCGGCACAAAGGGGCTTGGGGAACCCTCCTCCCGGGTGTGTGGGCACTCGGAGCACTCCTGGGAGGTTTGGGCACTCACAAGCAGAGCGTTGCCTTCCTCTGGGCTGGCTGTGGGCACTGCCCAGGGCTGTCGGGGACATGAGGGAGCTGCGTTCGTCCCGTGGATGGTCCCACACCCGGCCCACAGCCCCGAATCCCGCCCTGCTCCAGCAGCAGGCCACAGCCAGAGCTCCCCCAGTGTGAGAGGGGTCCCCTGCAAACCCCGAGGACAGGGACAGGGACTTACTGCATCCTGCCCTTTGCACATGGCTTCCTCCTTCAGCGGCTCCAGGCGTGGGCTCTGCGTCAAACACCGGGGGAAAAACCAGCATTACTGGGAACTCTGCAGCAGGAGCGCCAGTAACCCAGGGGACAGGTGGGCACCGCTCCAGGGACGTTCCCTGTGGTACCTGGGGGAGGGCAGGGCTGTGCCCTGCTCATCTGTGGGGTCACTGGGGCCTGACTGTCTCGTCAGCATCCTGGGGAAGCCAGGAGAGGGTCACCAGAGCTGAAGGAGAAGGGTGGCTCTGCAGACTGCAGGGCTGGTGCATGGGTGCAGCTCTGGGACAGTGCCAGGGGGGCTGCTGGCACAGGGTGGGGGTCTCAGCACTGCTCTGGCCATGCCCAGGTGTGGGGCAGTCCCAGCCACCCCCCTTGGGCACACACCTTGCACTCCAGCTTCTCGATGAGCTGCTGGAGCCTGTTGATCTGAGCCTTCCACTGGCTGTTGTCCTCGACACGAACCCCTGCACGGCAAAGGGCACAGGGATGTCACCCAAAAAAAGCTCAGTTTGGTCATCACAAAAGCTTGCTCAACACCTCACAACCACAAAAAGCTTCTAAACCTCTGATTGAATCCAAAAAACTGATTTTTTTTTTTTCTACTGAAACTTTTCCCACTGCCTAAGAGACACAACATCCCCCAGAAGCTCCAGCTGGCATCTGGGTGAGATGCTCCAGGCTCCGTTCTGGAGAAGCCCTCGCTGGCCAGTGCTGCTGCAGATGTGCCACTTGGGGACGTGGGTTAGCGGCGGCCTTGGCAGGGCTGGGGGAATGGTTGGACTCGATCTTGGAGATCTTTTCCCACCTTACTGAGTCTGTGATTCTGTGCTGGTCCCACACCCCCTCCAGGCTCCAGCAGGGCACAGACAGCCCGAGGGACAGCAGGTACCTGTTGTCAGCATCCCAGAATAGGGGTCTGTTGGGGACAGGCAGACGTTCTTCTGCCCCCTGCGCCCACACCGCCTCCCTGACCTCAGGCCAACCGAAGTCTCCGATTTCTTCATCTCCTTTCTGGAATTAAAAAAAAAAAAAATGCAGAAGGAGGGGTTGCAGTCATTCCTAGAGGTGTCGGCTCCGCAGCGGGCTCAGAAAGGGCAGATCCCGCTCCCAGCTGTCCCTCCCAGTGCGTGGGGCTGGGGACAGGGGGACCAGCACGTCCCACCCCGTTACCTCTCCCGGCCCGACTGCTCCTCCACGGTGTCCACGGCGCACTCGAGGGACGCCTGCAGGGACTGCAGCTGGTGCATGGTTTCCCGCAGCAGGAACCGGGTCAGGAACTGCTCCATCTTCGAGGAGGTCTCGTACCTCTGGGGCAGAGGGGAGAGGATCTGTCAGACACCCCTGGCTCTGTGCAGGGGCACACCTGGAAAGGGGTTGTCCCTGAAGCAAACCAAAGGGGGTGGATTGCAAGCAGATTTTTAGTTATCACTGAAAGCGGCGCTTTAGGGCAGAAGTGACGCTGGAGGGCAGGAGAACCCTCGGGGTGCGCTGCCTGTGAGCTCACAACGGGGAACGCAGGCCTGGTTCCGTGGGCACTCCGGCCCCAGCACCCACAGCCCCGGCCCCAGCACTCCCAGCCCTGGCCCCAGCACTCCCAGCCCCGGGAGCCGTGGAGGAGGGCAGATGGACACGAGCCACAAGGTGAAGAGCACCTCCAAGGACAGCCCCCAGCCCCAGGGAGAGCTCCAGGGCTGGCACAGCATCCCCTGTGCCCCCTGCTCACACACTGCTCTGCTCACTCCAGGGCTCTGGGACAAGGCTGGGAGTCTGTGGTGGCCCCTCAGGTGCTGGCAGCTCCTTCCAGGGACCCGCCCAGGGCTGGCAGGCCTGGCAGGGGCCGGCTTCATGCCTTCTCTGCCCAGGGAGACAGCGCCAAGCCTGTCCGCTTCCGTGAGAGCTTCCCTGATGAATTTCTGATGCGTGCTTACACGGGGGCTGTAAAGGTGGGCCCAGGGGGGCACATTAGAAGCTCTAGAGAGAATGAAGAGGTCACCTGGCCTGGAGGGTACCCAAATAGTGAATCAAGAGGCCCACCATGCCACAGGAGCACGTCTGGGAGGCGCAAAGAGCTGGGGAAGTGCCTGGGTGCACAGAGGCACCCCAAACTCCTTCCTTCCTTTGCCAGCTGGGATCACAGATCCTCTTGGCTCCTCTCTGTGTGCTATGGGCTCTGCTGGCAGCAGCTTTCATAGAATCATGGGATGTTAAAGGATTGAAATGGACCTTGGAGATCATCCCGTTCCAATCCCTCCTGCCATGGGCAGGGACACCTTCCACTATCCCAGGCTGCTCCAAGCCCTGTCCAGCCTGGCCTTGGGCACTTCCAGGGATCCAGGGGCAGCCACAGCTTCTCTGGACACCCTGTGCCAGGGCCTGCCCACCCTCACAGGGAACAATTTCTTGCAAATATCCAACCTAAATTTCCCCTCCTTCAGTTTGATCCCGTCCCCCCTTGTCCTGTCCCCGCAGTTCCTGAGGAAGAGTCGCTCTCCTGCTTCCCTGCAGCCCCTTCACACACTGGGAAGGTGCTGGGAGGTCTCCACACAACCTTCTCTTCTCCAGCCTCAAGAGCCCCAACTTTCTCAGCCTGTCTCCAGTGCCCTCAGCACCTTTGTGGCCTCCTCTGGACCTTCTCCAACAGTTCCATGTCCTTCTTATGCTGGGGAAGCACAACCGTGCGCAGTGCTCCAGGTGGGATCTCACAAGAGCAGAGCAGATGGGGAGAATCACCTCTTCTTTCCTGCTGGCCACACTCCTTTGGCCGCAGCCCACTTGGTCCAACCACTCAACTTTCCTGTCCAGTTTTCACTTGCTTCCTTAAAACCACCTGGAGTTCTGTCCTTGCGCTGTTAGAAAACCTCCGGGGATGGAGACAAGGTACCCAAGGAGGGATGCTCAGTGGGACAGGGAGCCAGGAGACAGAAGGGAAGGCCGTGACGTACCCAGACACTTCCAGAGCAGACACTGCTGTCCTCCAGCGGGGCTGAGCCAGCCTCCTTTGCAGAGCAGCTACCAGAGCCTGCTTTGCCCTCACGAGACCCCTCTTGTCCCACTGCAGGCTCTTCCTCCGTGCCCGGCATCCCTGCGGAGCGCCAGCCATGCTGAAGCCCGCAGTGGTCATAGACAGCGGCAGCCACTTCACCCGGGGGGGCTTTGCTGGCCAGGAGCAGCCCCAGTGCGTGCTGAGGACCGTGCTGGTGCATCCCCGCAGCGCCCAGCAGCACCTCCCCGCCACGGAGAGCACGGGCGCCTGGGCCACAGCACCCCTGTCCTACCCGCTTAAGCACGGCGTCGTTGAGGACTGGGAGGCCATGAGAGCCCTGTGGAGCCACCTCTTCTGCTGCTGCCTCCAAGTCCCCCCAGAGGAGCACCCGGTGCTGCTGGCCGAGTCCCCGTCCTGCCCCGCCGCCGACAGGGAGAAGGCGGCCGAGGTGCTGTTCGAGAGCTTCGGGGTGCCCGCCCTGCACGTGGCCAACACCGGGTTCCTGTCGCTCTGCGCCCACGGCAGGGTCACCGGGCTGGCCGTGGAGGCCGGGGCAGCGACGTCCCACGTCACCTCTGTCTGCGGGGGCCGGACCCTGAGGAGGGGCAGCCGCTGCCTGGGGGTGGCCGGGGAGCAGCTGTCCAGGCACCTGCACCGGCTGCTGCTGGAGAGCCCCAGGGAGCCCTCGGTGCTGCAGGCCCTGACGAAGAAGGCGCTGACCCGGCTGAAGGAGCAATGCTGCTACGTGTCCTTGGACTACGAGAGGGACCTCTGGGAGAGCGGGTCCCACCACCCAGCCAGATTCCAGACCCCCGACGGGCACTGGATAACCCTGGGCAAGGAGCGCTTCTGCTGCCCGGAGCCGCTGTTCCGGCCGGAGCTGCTGCACCACAGCTGCCCCGGGCTGCACCAGCTGGCCGGGCAGAGCCTGCAGACGGTGCCTGGGCATGCCAGGAGGCACGTGCTGGGGAACATCGTGCTCTCAGGCGGCTCCTCCATGTTTCCCGGCTTTCCCGAGAGGATGTGCTTGGAGTTGAACTTGCTTTTCCAAGGCGCAGGCGTCCACGTTGAGGTCCTGGCAAACCCCAAGAGGGGCACGGCAGCCTGGGCTGGGGGCTCCATGGCAGCCTCGCTGACGTCCTTCCAGCACACGTGGATGACAAAGGGCGAGTACCAGGAGCACGGGGCCGAGTACGTGCACACGAAATTCCAGTAGAGAGATGGCAGCCATCCCACTCTGTCACTCTGCAGGATCTGAAACACTGCCCTGCTCCGGGCACAGCTGCAGCAGTGGTGACCGAGTGGCTCCTGAGCTGCTGCGGGGGTGCAAAGTCAATTAAAGTGCCCCAAAAGAAACAAAGTGCTTCTCACTGACACTCCAGGTTATTTCCTCTCCACCGTCTGTCTAACAGGGGTGTGGCCCGTGGGGCTGGAAAACAATCGGGGCTCATGCTGGGGATCCAGGCCACGCTGACTGTCTGGTCTGGGTACATTTAGTCAATCCCAATGCTCCAGGCTGCATTTTCCAGCTGGAAATGCAGCTGCCAGGATGAGGAAGGGGCACTCTTACCAGGGCCCCCAAGGGGAGCCACGAGTGCGGGAGGAGGAAGGAGCTGAGCAGGGGAAGGTCCACACAGCACCTGCGCTGCAGCCGCTTTGCCACGGGAGGTGATTTCTCATCCTGGCACTGGAACAGGTCAGCACTGGGTAAGGAAGATGAGCTGAAAACCAGGGAACTGCATCCACTCCGTGTAATTCTGGTCTAAAGGTCGTTTGGTGCTTCAGGGAGCCCATTCAGCTCCCTGAACAGGCATTTTCTCACCTGGCTTTGCTGCTGCCTCGCTGAACTGACTCAGCTCGGCAGATGATTAGAAAAGGATCAGAGGTTGCAAAGGAAGCAGCTGGGGAGCCCAGCCCAGCTGTCACAGCAGACTCCTGCCCCCATGGCCAGCCCCGTGCCAGCTCCTCAAGGGACACAGAAACCACAGGATGTCACCGTGAGCACTGAGAGAGACAGGACCAGCAGTGGGAGGTCGGGGAAGGAGCCTCCACATGATGTGGGAGGGCTGGCTGCTCCCCAGGAGCATCCACCAGGACGGGTCCACCCCTTTCCTCGACAAGACGAGGAGACAGACTGGAGCAGCATCCCTGCCTGCCCCACGGTGTCCTCGTGTGGCTCCAAGGCTGCAGCACCCGGAGCCAGGCTGCCCTCACCCCCCCAGGCTCCGTGAACCACGTCCAAAATCATGTCCAGCAATGCTACCCCACTACTCGGGTCAAATATTTCCAATTCCTGCTGCGTTTCTCTCCAGCACGCTGAGGATCTGGAATTCCAGAAGCTCTGCACAGAAGGATTTTGCTGTAACCCTTCCACTGCTGGTGTCAAAGAAGGGGGGCAGTGGGGAGGGTCCTGAGCCCCTCATGGTTTTCTGGTTGCTCTGTGCCACCAGCCCAGTCCGGGAGCTGTGTCTGACTGGGCACAGCTGTGGCTGGATGGGAAGGGAAGGGAAGTGGAGAGAGTGGAGACGATGGATGCTCTTCCCCCAAGCTCTGGGCTCATGCTGGAGTCAGCAAAGGATGGTCACAGCCCTCCCCAGCACCAGGGGGATGGGGCTTTTCATCCCTGCTGGCAAATGAATCCCATTTTCCTGCCCCAGGAAGAGGACGGCAGCAACACTGACAAGAAGCAGCCGTAGGAAACTGAGTTCCAGCTCTGCATCTCCGGCCTCTCCCAGCCAAGCACCCCACCTGCTCCCACAAAGCCTTCCTCGCCCACAGCCCCAGGAATGGAGAGCTCACGGCTGGGGACCCCTGCCCACCCCTTCCCCTCCTCATCCCAGGGTGTGCAGGCACTAAAATCCCTGCCAGCACTGCCCCTCTGTGCCTGCCCGGACACACATTCCCTGCTTGAAGGGGAACCAGAGACACTCCAGCCTCCCCAGGACACAGCAGGTACATCATTCCCCCACCACACAGCCCCGCACAGTCCGTTTCACTGCCCAAAATCCAAACCCAAACGCTGCCATCCCTCCGGCGACACCGAGGGCCCTTCCCCCAGCAAGCAGCCTCCGCAGCTGGGGGGTGAACGAGGTGTGCTCCCACCTCCGAGGGGTCCTTCCAGCCCTGCCGCAGCCCCGGCACACGGACACTTCCCCTCGCATGGGGGATGGATTCTTCTCCCCGAGCACATCTCTCCCCTTCCCAGGGCCAGGCTCTGGGACAAGCACCAACCCAGCACTGCCCGTCCTCTCAGCTTCCACCCCGAATGGCCTCACGTCCTCCACGGATGGAGTTTTATGGCAGGAGCAGAGCTGCTCTCACCGACACCACCCTCAGCCTGCCCCGAGCCCCACAGCTCACCCAGGGCAGTCCCTACACCCCAAACACAGGGGCGCAGGCACCAGCGTGGGGTGACAGCCCCCAAAACCCCACTCCCAGCCCAGGGCACGCTGTGCTCGGAGGGGACTCGGCTCCAGAGGGTCCCACGGGGACACGGCAGCACCGCCAGCTGCCTCCTGCCTCTCGCCTCGTCAAACTCAGCACGCCCAGGGGAACGTGCTGCAGACAAGGATGGAAACAACCATCCCCCAGGAGAGCTCCAAACGCTGCTTCACCTTCTGCATCAACTCGGAAAATTTCGTGCCAGGGGAGAGAAAGAACTGAAAGTCCGGCCCCTGTTGCATGCCTCGTTTTGGGGCAAAAAACCAAAATACTCTCATCAGGCGTAGCCCAGAGGTCAAACCCTCTGTTGTCAGAGGTTCAATAAACTCACCAAGCACAGCATTTTCTGCTCATGGCAAAGCCCCGTGGCTGGGAGTCACAAAGGAAATAACTCAGCAAGCACGAGACAAGGAATTCTGGTGGTGCACTGGTATTTCAGCTCTGTTTACCCAGATGAAAATCACCAAGTTGCCAAGAGCTGCTATAATTCTGCTTTTGAGGGGTTTTATTGGTTTCTTATGATGATAGTTAAGCTCAGGACAGAGTGGAAGGGGTGGCCACATAATTCCTGTCACAGGATAAATGAGGCTGCCTGGCTTGGGGAGGTATTTATGTGAGGGTTTGCAGTGTTTGCTCACTGGGAAATGGAAAGATTTTAGCACACAGGCTCCCTGTGAGAAACATCAGGCTGTTTTCTGAGGTATTTCCAGCGCTCACTTCCTACCCTGATGCAATTACACTGCAAACATGAAGTCCAGCCACAAAATAAGGGGTAATCAGCACACTACAGCACAGCTATCAAGTTCTATTTTACAAATAAGTGGGAATGACAGAATTCGGAGGAAAAACCCTCTCTTCTTGACAAGGCATATTTTCTTCAGCGTGTTCCTACCAGCCCAGTGAGGAAGGATGGAGGCATGGGGAACCCCCAATGGTTTGGTTTCCTCCTGCTGACCTGTGGATCCATTAAAACAGCCACGAGCAGGTTTGCTGCTCACACACACACACAGAGCTTCCTGCAGTAACTGCAGTCCCACAGGACAAACCCAGCTCGTACTCCCCACGCTTTATCCCAGGGTTTATCCTGACGAGGGGCATGGCAGCAGATGGAGGAGCCTGCCAGCCAGGAGACAGCTGGGAGACAGGCCAGTGATCCATGCCAGGTATCCTGGCCCGCAGTGACAAGCAGGGAGCTGGGAATATTCGATACCAAAAAGGCTTTTGGCAGCACTGCTTCAAACCACAGCTCCCAAAAACACCCACGGCACATTCCCTCCGAGCTTTGGTTTCCTTATTTCCCTCCTCTCTGTAGCTCACTGGCATGGTCTGAGCAATCCCCCACGGAGCTGCCCGGGCTCTCTGTCTGTTCTCCTGCTCGTTTTCACATTTCCAGCTGTGGGTCCCTGGAGGATGCAGGGCTGAGCAATGCTGTGGCTGCAGCAGTGAGGAGCCACTGGAGATGGATCATGCCCTAACCAAGAGATGCTGTGGTGAGACGCAGCTCAAGCCAGACATCTCCTCCTTCTCCTTCTTCCAGCCAGCCTGGGCATCACTGCCTGCTCCAGAGTCAGGCAAAGTCCTCAGAAATACAGCCTGGGAAGAACAGGCAGGGACTGCAGATCCTTCAGCAGGGCTCTTCCAGGTTTCTCAGAGCACAGGCAGTTCCCTGGGATGAAAATTCATCTGGTCTCTCTCTGCCAAAGTAGGGCTCTCAGAGCTCAGAGAGGTGTTTGAACCAAAAGAACTGAGGAGCAGGTGTAGTTTGGGAAATCTGTTCTCTGCCCTGGCTCACAGAGGTGTGAGCTTTGGCTAAAATCCAGCCCGTTAATCCCATAATAACTCAAGCCCAACTCTGGAAATACAAATGTGGGAATATATTCAGGTCCCAGCAGGCAGGAATGCAGCTTTTATCATCTCTGGCAGCAGGGGCAGGTATCCCACGGTTCTGCAAGAGCCCTGCCCACTCCTGCCTTCTCCCCAGCTCAGAGCCCAGCACAGCAGGGAGCGCAGGGAGAGCATTCCCAGCAGGATCAATATCTGCACTGGGGCACATCGGGGCTGGGATCGGGGCACCTGATCGGCACAGACCTCTCCTGGGTGAGAGCAGTGCTGGGAACGCTGGACCGCCCTGGCTCTGGGCAGATCCAAACAGGTGGAGAAATGAGTCCATCAAAATCTGCTTCGACAGGACAAACCTGCTTCTCTTTTCCAGGGAACTCCGGTGGCACCGGGAACTACGGAGTGAACGAATGCACCACCCCAATACAGGGACTGTGCTGTCCTTTGGAGAAACATGTGACTACACACATTCATTACCCCCAAAAAACAGGCCAGAAAGGAACGAAATAAAGCACAGCTCTCTGGGGAGGATTCCTCCGCTCCCTCTGGGCTTGTATTTAATAGCTGTGAGTGGGGCCGGGGACCTGAACCAATGAGAAAACGCATTTTCAAGAGATCCCCTCTCCCGGCATGGAATTTCCACCCGTACAAGGAGACGCTGCTGAGGCTGGGTCTGGCCAGAGGGAAGCTCAGAGAGGGGCTGGCACTGCAGAGGCACAAACACCACTTGGATGAGCGTGGGACTGACCCCCTCTTTCCCTCTCTGTCTGACCAACAGGTCAGAGGAGTGGTCACACGGGTGATGCCCCTCGTCTGCTTCGAGCAAAGCATCGAAGGCAAAGAAAGGGTCTTCCCATGGTTCAGCACCAGCCCGAGCACACAGCTAAACCATTTAACACGTGTCAGGTGCAAAGGGGGCTGCTGGTCCCTTTCCCCGCTTGTCTTCATCCCCGCGCTGCCCAGCACAGCCCGGGGCTCGGAGCTTGCCCTAATTAGCAGCCTCCAACCTGCTTCCCACCAGCACAAGCTGCGGGGAGAGGGAGAGCATTCCCGCAGGGATGGACTCTGCACCAGGCTGGGAGACAAGGAATTGCAGCGCTCCCCAGAGCGGCGCCGCGCCGCTGCGGCTCCCGCCCTTCTCCCGCAGCCGGGATTTGGTGCTGGGAGCACGGGCTGTGCTCAGCACAAGCTGCTGGGGCCCCTCCAGAGCAGCATCAACCCTGCTGTGCGGATTTTGAGCCACGCTGCTGGGTGGGAAACGCTTTGTTTTGGCTCGGAACTCAACACGGACTCTCAGGGATGCTCCCAGAAAGCGTCCGTGGGCAGGACCCTGCAAGGAGCTGCTGGAACAGCCACTGCCAGAGCCCGGCAAGGAGGGAGATGATGTCTCCAGAGCACAAAAGCTTTGGATTTACCCTTCCCGTCCTCGGGCTTGGCTCCCCATCCTCCAGGCTGCGTGCCTGCAGCACTGCCCGCACACGCAGACAACCCGAGCACGCACCGGCATCCCCTTGATTTGAGGGGTCTGCTGCCTCCGACCCCCAAATCTCACACTAAGAAGCAGCTGTGCTCACCACGGCTCCAGTTTCACGCCCACCTGCCCTGCTGCCCGCCCCTGGTCCCGTCCTCACCAGCTTGGTTTTGTCCATGGCTGCCAGCACCGCAGCGTTGAGGGTTTCCAGGGCGGAGAGCACGTTCCTGTATTCCCCCAGGTACGCCGAGAAATAATCTGCAGCACGAGAGAACAACCATGGTCAGGCTCCTGAGCACCTCCATCTCCGCCTCCCCTGCTCCTGCTCCCCACACACAGCCCAGAGCTGCAGGGGGGGCATTCCCCTCCCCTTCCAGAATCATTCTCCCACCTGGGCTGAAACGAAGAGTCTTTCCTTATCCCCTTGGGAAAAGCACCTCTGTGCTGGGATTCAGGCTCAGGGACTGTCCATGGCACCCAGTCCTGCCCGGGTCAGACGCACACAAGCCCCACCACACACATCCTGGAGAGGGGAAGCTCTCCAGGGCAGGAACATCCCCTGACTTACCACACAACTTCTCCGTGTCCACGTTACTGCAAGAAACACAGAAAAGCTCCTGTTAGATAGTGGGGCTGGTGCAGGGGAAACAGCGGTGGTGAGCAGGGGTTTGGGGGCTCATCTCGAGTCCCAGCAGATTTACTGCTTGCTCACATATTTCCAGAAGGGTTTAGAAAAATAAGAAGCTGCACAGGTTCTGAGCCAGCAGCTCAGGAACCATTCCCAGCCCCTCAGCACCTCTGCTGCAGGGGCTGAAGGAGCAAGAAGATCGGCTCCACCAACATCTACTGGAGCTGGAGCGTGCTGGGAAAGCATCTGTGACAGCAGGGTGGGGCTGGGATGGAGATGCCCCACAGTCCTGCCTGGCCAGCTGGGTTGGCAGCCCCATTTCTGAGCCCTGGAGCTGCTTCTTCAACCCAACCTCTTCCCCCAGAGATGGGAAGCATCCAGCCAGGGCTCCCTCCTTGTCTATCCTTGACCTCAGCCCAGCTCCTCCCCGTGGCACCAGACCCCCTCCTCCCCCAGCTGCTCCTCCTCCTCTTCCCTGCCCTCAGAGCCCAGGTGATGTGGGGCTGCCTGGAGGCTCCCGGGGGGCTGGATGGCCTCACAGCCCACCAGAGGGGTTGTTCCTGCCCTGAAGGTCATTAAAGCAGGGATCTGGCTCCAAAAACCTGGAGGCAGAGGCCAGGCCCCCACTCCTTTTCACTAGCAGAGAGCACGGCACCGCAGAATCCACCCTGGCACCCCTGCAGGGCTTGGCCAGGTCCCTCCCGTGGCTACTAAAGGTGCTGCTGGGGTGGGGAGGGAGGAGGAAACGTTCAAAAACAGGCACAGGGGTTGGGGATGGGTTTGCATGGTGCTGTTGGATCGGCTCAGGCGGCCAAAGCCACGGAGGCAGAGCTGCTCACGATGCCCAGCATCACCCAGAGCCTGCAGGGACAGAGCCCAGGATATCGATGATTCAAATCAGCCCCTGCTCAGGGCATTCTGCTGCCTCAAAATCCCCTAAATGGTTACAACCATTTTTAATCCTGATTGGGAAAGCAGGAGATAGCCCAAAAGAGAGCTTTTTAAGTGTTTAAGTGCTGTCACACATGGAGGAACTGGCGGTACCTGGAGTTTGCCAGGCTCCAAGCACAAGGAATGCTGCAGTGCTGCTGCCCAGGGGGTGTGAAACCACGGCCACATCACCCTGTGCCCCCTCTGACACCGCTCCCAGGGCAAAGGGACAAAAACACCCCAATTTAAAATTAGAGGGCAGTGTGCGAAGTGTCCAAAATGCCATTTACGGTGAAATAATTAAGGCAAAATCTTCCTATAGCTTTTCCCAAGACATCAAAGGCTGCTTTCTGCCTCTCTCTTTCTTCTGGGCTTCCATTCAGTGCACTTTAGCTGTAGGCAGTGGTTCCAAGCATGGGAATATTTTGGTGTGAGGGGTGGCAGAGGCAGGGCAGGGGGACTGCAGACCCTCTGCTCCGTGACTGCATCTGGAGCCTCTGCAGGCAGCAGAGAGGGGCAGGGTGAGGCTGGGATCCGGCTCAGCTATTTTGAACATGCAGGAGCTGATTTAGGCAGGGCTCTGCGCACTGACCTGGCGCTGCAGGCACTTTTTAAAGTGGATAAAAAAATCGTGTTTCCCTCGAGACTCGATACAGGTAAACCTGCAAAGCCACAGCCCCTTCCCCTGGCAGCTCCTCTCCATCCAGCTTTGCTGATCCCATCCCTGAGCAGCTCTGCTCGGCAGAGACACGGGGGTTTGGAGCACCCAGTGCACGCTGCAAAAAGGTTTTGCTCCTTCTGAATTGCTCCCCTTCATTTCTGGCAGCTGTCTGGAGCCTGCAGAGCTGCTGCAGTGCTGCGAGAGCCCTGGCACTGCAGCGCCCACGGCTCAGCCGGGCAGACCTGTGCCCCAGAGCTGTCACTGCAGGGAGCCACCGGTTCTCAGCTGAGAGAAGGATAAAAGCCACCAAAGAGGGGACGTGGGCGCCTCCTGCACACGTTACCCAGGCATTTGCACTGGTCCCAGTGAGCACCTGGGGCTGGGACTGGTTTCAGCAGGAACAGGGAGCTTAACCCACTGCCAGCTCCCACCCTGGCTCCAGCAAGGTGTGGCAAAGAGCTGCCCTCAGCTCCCACCCTGTGGCTTCTAAGGAGAGGCCAGAGGTCACTGATAACTCTTTGTATGTCTGTTTGCTGCTTAAAGAGAAATGCTCACTAATCAATCACTGAACCACTAAACACTGAACCAATCAATGACATCTTGTGGCAAAAATCCTCCCTCTGGGAGCTGTCCAGGGGAAGATCTGCACCCTTCCCTTCCTGATGCAGCCTGTTCCACCAGCAGCCCTGCATGGGAACCTCTCCCCAGGTCCCTCAGCCTGCAGCAGCCCCCAGGGCACAGGCAGGGGCAGGACAGAGCCCAGCAAGCAAACCCCAGGGCTGCTGGTGCCATTCTCCTGCTACCAGAACAAATTCCCACAAAAAGTCAGGAGGAGCTCACGGAAAGGACGTGCACACCAAATCCTGACCCATTCTGCAGGGCTGCCAGGGGCAGCAGGCTTCTCTCTGCTCCTCTCTGCCATTCCCACTCCAAGAGAAGAACCATCCTCTGCCTCCAAAGCACTCATCCCGAGACTCTCCACATTTCCCACAGCCGTATTTTGACTGTGCTCAAACCACTGATTAACTGTAATTAAGCCTGAACTGATGATGAAGGATCTTGTCATCATTATGCTGTTGGGATTTTGTCAGAATGTGCCTGGAATTTATGCAAGAAAACAGCAATCAGCTGCAGAAAAGCAGACGGGAATTTTTTTTTTTTTTAATCATTTATCATGTTGGGAACCTCCACTGCCATCACAGACCTGGTTTCCAAACCCTTTTTCATGTGACACGGAGTGTTTCAGTCACTCTCCATCATCCAGGGACTGGCAGATGCTGCGGCTCTGAGGCTCTGAGTAAAGAGAGGGGAGGGAATTCACTTGAATCCCTTCTTCCAGAGAACCACAGGCTTGAGGTTATTTCCACTGAGAGACTTTAAGAGCCACCAGGTCAGAACTTCCACCCCGTGTGGCTCCAGGTCAAAGGCTCTGAGCAATCTGCACCCACTTCCTGAACACCCTCGTGGAAAGATGGATTTTCCAGACCTTATTTTTCCAAATCTCCCCAACAGGTGCCGGACAGAAAGATGTAAAAGCCAAACAGCACTTCCCTGGGCAGGTTACACAGTGCCAGCATCCAACCCCTGCACTACCACAGCGTTCAGTCCAAAGCCCCTTGTAACCCAATCCCCACGAAGTTGTCCCAGTGACGCCCCAGGATCTGCTGCTGTCCCGCCCAGCTGGGCTGCAGATGGACACACGGCTGCTCAGAGAGCAAACCACACAGTGTAACTCTCCAGATGCTTCGGGATGCAGTTTGGAGCTCTCATCCCTCCAAAAACACCAGCCTCTTCTCACCCAGACATTTCAGTGGATGAAAATGCTCTTTTTTTCAGGAAGATGAACCTTCCTGTGCCACTGCCAGAGCTGGTGTGGAGCTCTGGGCCAGTCAAGCAAAACCATGGACCTGCTGTTGTACCAGCTGCCATCCAGAGCTGAATTTGGTTTCAACATGAACTTTTAAATGTCACAGAATGGAAGTGAGGGGATTCTTTATGCCAAAATGGAAGCTTTTCCTGAAATGCAGAACAAAACCAGCCTCATGTGGAAACGCAGAATCTGAAGTGACCCCACCAGAGGTGTGGGGTGCACAGGCCCCAGCGTCCCACCTGAGTGCCAGGGGGCTGGGAGGTGGAAAGAGGAGAGCGTGGGGCTCTCGGGAGGGAGAACAAGTACTGTGGGAAGCCTCTGAAATGTTCATCTCCCCAGCTCTCAGCTCTGGGGCCCAGGGAGCAGCTGCAGGTTCCAGTGACGGGTGAGGGTCAGGATGGGTCTGGGCAGTGCTGGACACGTGAAGAGCCCGGGCAGGAAGGTCTCTGTTACTGTCCCTCCTGGGGTCAGGCTGGCAGGGACAAGGAAACACAAATCCCAGCCTGGACCTGACAAACACAGCACCAAACGCACCCGCCGGGCTGAGGGTGAAACTTTCCCATCATCACGAAAGCCACGGGACATGAAAGCAGCACAGCGGGTCTGTCTGTAGAGCTTGTAGCTGCTTTCCAGCTTTGGAATACTCTTGAACCCGGCAGCAAGTTTCGGCCAGCTCTCCAAAATATGAAGTTCCTGCCAGTGCAAGGCAAGCCCAGGGGAGAGGGGCTGTCCAGCCCCCCACCATGGGGACAGCACAGCCACAGCCCTCACACGACACCAAACCCTGCACACCCCAAACCCGGTGTTTCCTACGTTTGCTGGAAGCCACTGAAGGCAGGAATTTGGAAACAGCTCTGTCTGGGGGTCCCTTCTGCTCTCGGTGGCGGGAAGAGAACAAAAGCCCAGCGCTCATGCCCTGCTAATAGATGTCACCAGCTCCACGCTGCCATTGCCACGTTGCCATAGCTACGGCACCCTCGTTACGGTAACGAGCTGAGGGGGCACCGCTGCAGCCATGGCTCCCCGGGCAGCACAGGCCCCTGCCAGCCCTGCTCAGCTGCTCCAGACAGACGGAACAAGCCCGACCTGAGGGCAGGAGACCTTCCCTGCTCAGTTCTGAGCTGGGTTAAAGCTCCCAGCTTGGCTGCACCCTGCGTTTTCCAGGGGTGTTGTGACTCCAAGATCACCCCAAAAACGGAGCAAGAGGAAAGGAGCATTTCCAGAGGAAAGGGAACACTCGCTGCCAGCTTCCTGGGATGACAGCCCCAAAGAGACAGAGACGCTTTCAGGAGACACCTCCTGCTGCCCACATCCACGAGCCCAACCAGCAGGACAGGCAGCGACGGGCAGCCAGGCGCCAAGGCAAGCAGCACCAGGCTGCCCACACCTGCCCACACCTGCCCATGGGAACAGCGGGAGCTAAACCCAGCTCCAACACCTTTGGGAGTCCCTCATTCCCCCTGCCCCATCATCCCTGAGCGGATGATGACGCTGGGTGGCTGCTGTTGGTGGCTGTTGGCATCTCAGTGTGACAAGGCCCTTCTGTGCCACTGCCCTGGCTCCCTGAACGCCCAAATTCCCTCGCCCTGGCGGGGACCTGCACCCTGGCCAAAGGTGTCCGAGGTGCAGGAGATGCTTCCTGGGCTGCTGGGGAAGTGGCACGAGCCAGAGCCAAACCTGCCACCCAGACTGGCAGGAAGCTGCAGCCCCTCGTCCCCCAGCAGCAGCCCAATGTTTGACCAGAGCCCAGCCATGCAATTCAGCAGCACCCAGCTCCTCCCAGTGCCAGGACAGACTCACTGGGCAGAGGGACCCCAGCGAGGTCAAAAAGTACCCAAAAAGCTGGGATGAGAATCCCAGCTGAGCCCAACAGGCTCCTCTGGATACCACCACTCACGAGGAGACCAGGGCTAAACACAATTCCTTCTCCAGTTCTTTGGGGCTTGCTTTTTTTGTCACAAGTAGCTGGCCTAAATTCCCCGTTACACGCACCGGGCCCACTTGTGTGGAAAGCAGCTCTTATGTAAGTGAAAAGCAGCTCCCTGTGTCAGCAGTGGCAAAGTCTGGGACTTTGCACAGTCTGTGCCTTGTCCTCACAGCACCACACACTCCTGCAGACACACAACCTGCTCCATGGGCTGGGTATGCCTGGAATACATCTTCCAAACCAAAAAAAAAGCGGCATTTTCAGTGCTTGCTTGCCTTCTGGAACTGCAGTAAATCCTGCTGCTGCTCTCAAAATGTCTGACTGCTCTCAGCACCGGTGCTCGCCGCTGGTGTTCAGTGGGCTCGAACACCTGCGTGTGGCAAGAGGTGGGTTTATCTCACCCCGACTATTTATCACACCCGCCCCCAAACGTCCTCCGTCTCCAGTCAGGCAGTTTTAGCTTCTGCTGCGTCTCCTCCGTGCCACCGCGGTACTCACTCTGAGTGACGCCTGTCAATGCCGCTGAACAACTCCCACAGCTCCTCCGAGCTCAGGATGCCATCAGCGAAGTAGTTCTTGAACTCCTCAAATGACAGCTTCCCATCATCTGCATTTAAATAAAAGGGAAGAATAATTATATATCTGCGGAGAGCAGCATCCCGGCCCCGGCGAGCCTCCAGCGGGTGCGTGGGACGGCTGGGCGTGTTGTGCATGGTAATTACAGATATCTCCCTGAAAGCGTGGCCCACCAGCCCAGCAAAAACACCGGAGTGCTGCTGGAATTGCAGGTGGGAATTTCAGCCCTCTGCAAAAGCCCCCTTTGCTGCGCTCTCAAAAGTGCACGCAGACTGTCCAAGAACAAACGGCACAGTGAGGGCAGCATCGGAGTTTCACGGAAAGAAAATGCCCTCCGTTGACTCAAGAGCTTTTTCCTTCCTCTCTGTGGTCTGCAATAAAAGCATCTCCTAGAGCCTCCAAGCTGCCATGAAGGAGAAGAGCCCGAGAGCATGGGAAGGCTCAGGGAAACCACCCGTGATTTTGGACCTCTTGGTTTATGGGTGCTGAATTAAAAACTGGGTAGCAGAGTGTAACTCCCAAATGCCAGGGGCTCCAGGGGCACCCAGAAATAGGATCACCCAGCCAGGGGCACCTGTAAAACCCCGGACTGAGCACGGAGACAGAACCAATCCTGTGAGGGACAGAGCAGAAGCCTGACAGCCCCTGGGCCGGGAGAAGGGCTTTGGAAGGGGCTGTGTCCTGCGTGGTGCACGGATGGGGAATTGGGGGAGCCCATTCCCCAGCCCCTGGCCAGGCCCTGGGATCCAGGTGAAGCAGAAAAGCATTTTCCTCCCTCCCTCTCTCTTTCAGCCAAACCTCCCAGTGGGAAGGAGCCACGCCGCTTCAGCCAGAGCCAGGCAGGGAAGGGGAGGCAGCAGCAGAACAAAGCACTCACCGTTCTTGTCGGCTCGCCGGAAAATCTGCAAGACAAAACACAACAGGGCTCACTGTGGCAGCAGGGAGAGAAGGGCAGCTGAACAGTGAGCCTGGCAGCACCCAGCACCATGGAAAATCACCTCCCGGAGCTCAGGGAGCCGTGGAGAAGCCCCAGCTGTTGGGACTGCACAGGCTGCTCCAGGAAATTCCCCTTTGCCAATGATCAAACCCATTTCTTGCCTCTAATGCACAGAGCCCTTGGCCGAGCGGGCCCGGCACTCACATCGAGCACCTTTTAGAGAGCACAGAGGCAAAGCAGAAAGGACTTTGCTACATCCTTGTGATAGCAACTGTTTAATTTTTCAGTCAATTTATACAAAAGAACATTAAGTACAAACCCACTCCATAAGGAAGCACTTCGTGCAGCACCAACACTCAACCACCTGCACCGAGCAGCGGCTCCTGCCCTGAGCTTTGCAACCACCCCTCAGCACAGCCCTTCCTGCAGCACCTCGGCGTGCACACACACTGTAATTAATTATTAATCAATTAATTAATCTGTAACTAATTCTGCCACAGAGCACAGCTGGAGAGCTGCTCCAGTTCAGGGTCTCAACGCAGGTTCCCAACCACGAGGCTCCTGCCCACAACCAAGGAGAAAGCTGGAGCTGCTCATCCCTGCCGGGATCTGTTTCACCAGTAATTATTGGAAGGTCTGGGGCTGACTCCAGTGAGGAACAGCATCACTTCCAAAGCCTGGGAATGTTTTCCCGGACCAAAACATATGAGGTTTTCTCCAGCACATCCTAATGGAGTCAACGACAGAAAGTTGTCTACGTGGCAACTCTCATTTATATCATCCTGGGTGATGAAGAAATCTGCAGGTCTGAAGAAAGATCAGGAAAGAAAAAGGGCCGGGAAAGGAGACAGAACTTCTGTATTCTTGGCCACAGCCTGCCCCCGGAGCAGGCAGAGGCACCGCTGCCCCCTCTGTCCCCGGCTCCTCCTGCACTGCCCACCACCAGCTCTGCTGCGTGTTCCGAGGCCACGGCCCCCGATCCAGGCACCGAAATCTCCCTGAGAAACTGAGGTAAAGTAAGAGCTGCCCAGGAAAACCCCCTAAGCCTCTGGCTTCTAACTGGGCAGAGGCTTTTCTAGTGCTGGAGCTCCCTGGTTCCCTCCCCGTGACCGAAAGCAGGAGCAGGGACAGCTCCTTGGAGGATGCTCCTCCGAACAAAGCGAGCTCCTCCCGCCCCGAGCTGCTGCAGGGCACGGAGGCTGCCTTGGGCCGAGCAGCATTAGGTAACCATCCCCCTGGGATTCCAGCCGGCCTGGCTGCTTCCCTGGCGGGAAAGCAGGGCGGGCACTCCCTGAGCACCACACAGGACGTGGTGGATGCACTTGGGAGCTGAGATGGGAACCCGCAGCTCCCAAACAGTGATGATTTCTCTGGATTTTAAAGCAGGACTTTCTCCAGGCTAACGGGTTCCTTGTGGGGTCTCACGGCTGCAGGGGCAGCACCCACGTGTCCGTGCCACCCTGCCATGGACTCTCCATCAAGGGAGAAGCTTCATCACCAGAGGGACACATGGCTCATGCAATGACACCTCTATGGCTCCAGATGTCACCTAGCTCATCCCACAGACACTCAGGTGTCACCCAGGCGCTGGGTGCAGATTTGAGCGAGGGCAAACATCTCCCACTCACAGGCTGACCTTGCTCAGCAGGGCTTATCTGTGGGCTCAGAGGGAGAGCACAATTTCAGGGAGGATCCCCTGGGGCTGAGAAAGTTTCTAACCCGGGGTGAGCCCATCCTGGGTTCAGCAGCAACCTCAGCAAACAGAGTGGATGCCTCTCCCTCACACACAAGGCTCACTGCTCCAGCAGGGTGTTACACGAGCCAGTGCACACACGACAGCTGCCTGGAGCTCAAAATAAACGTGGCACAAGCAGGGAGCTGTGAGAGCCCCCCGAGGCAAGGCCACGTCTGCTCCAGAGCCCCTGGGAATGGCAGGGCTCCGCACTGCCTGGGGCGAGCCCGTCCCTGTCCGACCCCAGACCCAGTTCCAGCCAAGCACAAACAGCTCAGAGCCACTTCCATGCTCCACAGGGCGAATCCTGGCCCCTCCCTGGGCACGGGCACATGCTCAGCCACGGCAGGTGAGCGCTGCTCCCAGTGCGAACGGCAGTCCTAGGACAAAGCCGGGGAAAAGTGATGCAAAGCCAGGCTGGGAATGGGATTAGGTCTTCGTGGGCTGCTGGAGGGCCCTACAAGCAATCCCTCTCTTGCCTCAGGGCAGACTGGCAGCCTCAGAAGCACAGGGACACTGCCTGGGGGCCGGGATGTTTCCCTCAGCCCTCGGGCTTGGGTGCGAGCAGCCGCAGCCTCACACAGAGCCTGCAGCAGCAGCCACGCTGGGGTGAGGGAAGAGGCACTGAACCAGCATTTATTTGCGGGATGAGCCCCACACGTGCCCCGGGAAGGAAGGAGATGGTAGGATTTCTCCCTGCCTGCAGGTCTGGAAGCAGCCAGGGACAGGCGGCTGCTGGGGAGGGGACAGCTGCCCTGGGGACAATGCGCTCACCGACCCGCGGCAGGCTAAGGCAGGCTGCAGCCAGGCACCGGGACTAAACGCCGTCCTTCCTGAACCCCCCGTACCCCGGGAGGGGAGAGAGCAAGCCCCGGGCACCAGGAGGGACAAATCTCCCCGAGGCTTGAGATGCTGCACAGGGCGATGGCAGCACTGCGGTTCGTACCGCGCCTGCAGCGAAGCGTCTCAGGCAAAGCCCTCCTCCTCCTCCTCCTCACTTCTCCCAAAGGCAGGAGGTGTGCAGGCAGGTCCCAGGGGAAGCAGCAGCCAGCGGGATCTGTGGTGGGCAGCGCTGCCGGGAAAGCAGGCGGGGCTCCTGCCCTGCTGCCGTGGGATGCTCACCCCCACAAGCCTGGGGGGCAGCTGGACACCGGCCAACTGCCCAGACCCAAAAGTGCAGAGATTAAACTCACCCTGCCAAGCTCTGGAGCAAAGGTGGGAGCAAAGGAGTCACAGGGTAGAGGAAGAGAAGCCGTCAGCACCCGGAAAGCAGCTGCTAGCGTTGTTAACATTTCCCATTTTAATTGCCTTAATGACACCCTGAGGGATAGATGTGCGACTCAACGAGTGCCCCGAGGAGCTGAGCTGGAACACAGCTGTCACTACCCACCCCCTCCAGCCCATCTTCCCTCAGCCAAGTAATTAGTGGTGTTAATGATGCTGGCTGGAGAGCCTTGCAGCCCGAACCCCCCCCAGGCAGGAGAGAGATCCTGACCCCCAGCTGGAAGCTGCGAGCAGCACCACGGCCGAGGGAGCCGCGCTTCCCAGCGCCTCCCCGGGGATGCCAGGAGGTCTTGGACTGGACCAGACCTTCCCAAAGTGCTGCCCAAGATCTGCTGTTCCCCTTCTCGGGATGGACTGGGACACGGGGGTGAACGTGGATCGGGACAAGACGGAGACGACAGCTGGGAGGTGACAGCTGGGAGGTGACACCTGGCACCGACCTGGGCTGTGCAGATGCCGGGGCACCACCAGCCCTCATCCTTAACCCTCACTGCCTTCTCCTCCTCAGTCCTGCGGCAGGGCAGGGGCAGCACCTCTGCCCCTACATCTCCTTGGTCCTCAGGGTGACTTGGAGCGCATGGTGGACACATGGGAATGCCAGGGCTCTCTCACCAGGGAGATTTGGGCGCTGTCCACCCGACCCAGCTCACGGAAGACAGCCAGGAGCAGGAGGGCTGAGCACCAGAGGTGGGCTGTGGCCCGGGCTGTGCCACTGGCCGTGGGAGATGGCCGGGATGCAGCCGCCTCCCCCGGAGCGGCCGTGGCCTGGAGGGGACGCGGTGTGGCAGGAGGAACATCTCTGAA
Source organism: Struthidea cinerea (assembly GCA_013397865.1). Taxonomy (NCBI): domain Eukaryota; kingdom Metazoa; phylum Chordata; class Aves; order Passeriformes; family Corcoracidae; genus Struthidea; species Struthidea cinerea. Next base: position 285,386 of record VZTI01004788.1, read on the forward strand.
TACAAAGACAGCCACCACCTGCATATTCAACTCCCCCGTGCCACCCACAGCCGCCAGGATGCCCGGGCGACCTCCAACCTGCAAGGAGCATCCTCCTCCTCCACAATCCCGGCGCGTCAGGAGCGGGCAGGGACAGGGGCTGCATCCGGGGGCTGTTGGATCCCATGGCTGTGAACAGCTCCAGGGAACCTTCACAGCGTTCCTGCCAGACACAGCTCCCGCTCCAGGAGTCATGACAGCCAGCTCTGGATGAGGCGTGGGCTGTTTCTAGCCACCCAGAGGCCCAGCATTCAGCCGAAGGACACGACACCATTATTTAAGCCATCACGACCATGCACAGCCGCGGGCTGGCATGGCCGCAGAGCCTCTGGCGCGTCCCTCGGGCCGGTTCCTCCGGGACCAGGCGGGAAGGAGGCTCACCCCGACGCCCACACGTGCCGCGGCTCCGCGAGGGGAAGCACGGCGGCCCCGGGGCCGGGCAGGGGTGCGGGGGTCCCGCCCGCGGTACTCACGTCGTGGAAGATGGGCAGCGGCTGGCGGTGGGGCTTGGGGCCGCGATCTGCTGAGAGCAGGCACACGGCCAGCAGCTCGGCACACGACATCATGGTCCCGCCGGCTGCGGGTGCTGCGGGCACCGAGGGCGCGGGGCCGCGGGGAGCGGTGCGGTGCCGGAGGGTGCAATGCCTTAGGGCGCGGTGCGGAGCCTTGGGACGCGGTGTGGTGCCACAGGGAGCGGTGCGGTGCCGCGGGATGCGGTGCGGAGCCACAGGGAGCGGTGCGGTGCCGCGGGATGCGGTGCGGAGCCACAGGGAGCGGTGCGGTGCCGCGGGATGCGGTGCGGAGCCACAGGGAGCGGTGCGGTGCCGCGGGATGCGGTGCGGTGCCGCAGGGCACGGTGCGGTGCTGTAGGGATGGGTTCGGTGCGGTACCGCGGTGCGGTGCCGTAGGGAAAGGTGCGGTGCGGTGCCGTAGGGATGGACTCGGTGCGGTGCCACAGGGATGGGCTTGGTGCGGTAGGAACGGCCTCGGCGCGGCAGGGATGGGTTCGGCTCTGTTAGGCTCGGCAGGGACGGTTCGGCTCTATTCGGCTCGGTTCGGTTCGGCAAGGACGGCT
>VZTI01004788.1:296294-308020 GCA_013397865.1 Struthidea cinerea
TTTGTGTCCCCCCGGGGGTGTCCCCTCCGTGTCCCTGTTTGTGTCCCTGTTTGTGTCCCCCCGGGGGTGTCCCCTCCCGTGTCCCTGTTTGTGTCCCCCCGCGGATTCCCCGCTGCGAACCGGCCGCGGCTCCCGCTTTGCCCACCCGTGGGGATTTTAAGCCGGATCACGGCCCGGGCTCAGCCCCGCCGGGTGATGGGCTTCCGGCTGCGAGCGCGGCTGCTCCCCGCTCCGGATGGCCCGGGAGGGCAGCGGCACACACCCACGAGCAAAGTTCACATCGCTCCCCTGCCCCGCGGACTCTGCCCACGCACGGGTATCACTGGTGGGGAAGAGGGTGGCTTTGGGCTCTGCGGGGTGTCCCAGGCTGTCCCCCGTGTATTCCCCTTCCCCAGGGGTGACAGCAACCCCAGCCTGACCCGGGCCCGTGGCATCCCCCGCAGCAATGCCTCGCATTGGGGGGCATCGGTGGGTGCTCAGCCGTGCTGGGGCAGGAGCTCTCCTGTACTGCGGGGCAAGGTGTCTGCAGGGTTTTTGTCTGAAACTGTTGGAGCGATGAAGGGATCAGCTCAGGGTTGTCCATCTCCCTTTTTCAAAGCAGCCCCGAGACCATGGGTGAGGCTGTCAGGCGAGTCTGGAGGCTTCGGGCTCTGACGCTGCTCCAGGGGTCCAGCACGAACAGGACTGCGATGCTGCAATCTGCTCCATCCGTTTGGCGGATGATTCACGGCATTCTGTGTTTCCAAACACCAAACAGCTGTGGATCTCGGCAGCTCCTTCAGGACGGGTTGATAACCCCTTACAGGGCGGAGGAAAAAGCTCTGCTGGGAGCACAACCTGCACTTGACCGTGCCAGACGCTATCTCCGGCCGTGAGCCCGTGTGGCTGGGGAGAGGCAGGGACAGAGGGACGGCAGACGGAGCCGGGAGTGGCCCCATATGCTGAGAGAGATGCAAGTCCACCCACGAGACACGGGACAGGCGGCTCCCACCACCAGTATCTCCCGCCTGCAGGACACAGATAACCTCCTGCTGCATGAGGAAGCAAAATTAAAAAGGAAAAAAATACATCCTGCTAATAATAATAAAAAAAAATTAAAAGCATTTTAAAGATTAGGCCTTTGGCAGGGCCCAGACATGGGGAAGCTGATGAGGAACGTGTGGAGCAGGGTCTGAGCCAGGCACCCAAACCCCTCTGAGCCGAGCCCAGGGTTTCACCCCTCTGTGCCCCCCATGAGCTGCCCCACATGTCCCAGGGGGTCCGTGGTCGAGCACAGTGGCCCCCAGCCCCTTGCCGCTGCCAGGCAGGGCTGTGAGCCAGCACTGGCTCCTGCCCCAGCCCTGCTGCCAACCCTGACCTGCCTGGGATGCAGGAGATGGGCTGATTTTGCCAGCAGTGCGTGGGACGCAGGATTCGCAGGGATGAGTTAACTCCTCTGCTGCGGAGCAGATCCTGACATGCGGTGCCCCTGTGCTGGCCTAACAGGTTTCTGGCTTTAAAGGATTTCATGCTGGATACTTTGGCAGTGGCTGCGATTCCCCTGGGGACAGCCAACGTGGATCAGTGCCGTGATTTCCCTGGCTCCCTACATCCTTAAATCCAGCAGTAACATGGTGCGTGTCCGTGACCAATCAAATCAACTCGCTGTGCCTCATTTCTTCATCAGCAGAGAGCAAACAGAAACGCTGCCTTGCTTAAAGGAAATTAATACAGTTAATTAACACTTGGTCCTTCTAATATTCCAGGGCCCACTCTCCAGAGCCCTTCCACTGCAATATCATCATTACTGCGAAGCATAAGCAACAGTTAGACCAGATGTTTGCACACAGTTAATGCTTCTTCCATCTGGGGAGGGGGGAAAAGGCAACCCCAGCAGCCGGGCGGGAGCGCATGGCTGGCGGTGCTCTCCCCATCCCTGGGGAGCCTCAGCCCGGCGCTTCCTGGGATGAGGCAGGGTTTGGGACACAGCTGCTGCACCAGCTGCTCCCGCTCGGCTCACAAAGGCTGGGTTCACCCCCCCCTAATTCATGCAGGAGCTCATTCGGCGGGGAGCAGGCTCTGCTCCCTCTCCCGGAGGCTGCGCTGCAACTTCTCCAAGGCTTTCAGCGCTGGCGGCGCGAAAAGGGGCGGCTGTGGAGACAAATGAAAGGCAAACGCTGCTGGGAGAAGGGCGGGCAGGGGCTTTTCTTGCATGTGGATGAAGGGAAGCAGATGAATCCTGTCTCCCGCACAGCTGCAGCCTCCCCCCGGCCCCGCCAGTCCCGCTAAGGAGTGCAGACGTGCTCCCAAGATTAGCTGTCTGGCAGGTGCTGCTCACAGATAAAGTCCTGTCTGCACGGCCCCGCTCGGTCCTGGAGAGGATCAGGAAGGCTGTTCAGACGCTTTGTACTCCAGCAGGATTTAGCCCGCGGCAGTCACTGGGTTTGGGTGGGTTTGGCTGCCCTGCACAGCGGGATAGACTCAGGGCAAGGGGTGTGTGCTGGGAAAAGGCTGTAGGTGGAGCCAGAGCTGGTACCTGCGCTGGGAAATCACCTCCTGGCAGCGGGAGCGAGGCGGAAAGAGAGCTGGCAGGATGCAAACCTGCACCCCTGTGCTCAGTTAGGTGCACCATGCGGGTGTCCCCGGAGCACATTTACTGTCCCTGTCATCGCAGTGGGTCCTGCCTCCAGCAGCTCCCGCACCGCCTGTGCTGCGATGCCACTGGAATGTGTGCAGGGCCTGAAGGGGAGCAGGACCTCCCTGGGGTCTCCTGCCAATGCCCCTGTTCGCAGTTCACTGATTTGTTCACAAGATGGTGAGATGGCAGCGTGGCACAATCTTCCCGTGGTGGGGACAGGCAGCTGGGAAAAGCCCAGAGCCCCCCAGTTCTGCTGCCCTGACCGTGTCCCTTACCTCTGTCACCTGAGCCATCACTGTTGCTCTGTGGAAACCAAAGCCATTTTCTGGAGGCACGGATGGAGTATCTAAAGCTGGCTTGAGGCAGAAGGAAGCTGCCCTGGTTTCGGTGTCTCCTCTCAGACCCCAGTCCCAAAAGCCAGGCAAGTGCCTGTTCCCTTGCATCTTTTATGGAAGATGACACCAGCCCTTCTTCTCCCAGGACACCAGGTCAGCTCCTCTTTTGGATGCTGGGCACAACAGACTCAGCAGTGTGACTTCCTCCTCTCCTATGGTGGCATTTGTTGTTAAAGCTCACATCATGCAGAGTGTCTCTCAGTGGAAGTGATGGGCATTGAGCCTGTTCCCCTCCTGCTCTGCTCTTCACACCCAGCCAGGGCACTCTTGTCTCATCCTCTGAGCCAGAGCACTACAAACACTAAAAGCCACTCCATTCCACAAGGCTCTTCCATTTCCTTCACTCAAACCCTGTGGAAGAATGGAGAGGCTGAAGTGTTTCTTGGGAGCCTAGGGGTTATCAAGGAGCGATTTGGGAACAAGCCAAGCTTTAGCTTCTACCTATCCTTAGTGTCTCCAGCCAGCCCAAGTTCACTTCCCAGCACTCAGAGCATGGTCACTGGCACTGAGAACCCAAAATGTCAGAACTAAACCTACAGGTCACCCAGAGCTTCACCTGGAGCAGAACAAGGGCTCAGACAGAGGATGATGCTTTGTGAGGAGGAAAAAACCACTTGAAGGTAGGACTGGCATCAGTTTGGAGGTGTTAGTTTGGCTTCTCATGGGCCCAGGCTGGGCACTGCAGTATTCCAGCAGCCACAAAGCTGGAGGTTTGGTCTTACAGACACTTAGCAATTGCTTCATCCCCACTACCATAGCATCACCTCTACAGCACATTCCCTCTGAACTTATAGCTTGGAAGAGGCAGCAAAATCATCCACAGACATCCTTATTTTCTTTATTTGTGTATGTCATGTTTAAAAAAAGAAAAAGGAGAAGGGGTGACAGCCATCCCAATTTGTTTCTGCAGTTGGCATCCTTACCCCTGCAGGAATGAAATCTGATGGTGGGGTCAAAACAGCACTGGCCATTGTTTCCAAGCCATGCCAAAAATGCACCTTCTGCATGGCTTCTCTACATCGAGGACTACACACGTGCAATAATCAAGCACTGCTTCATATATGTTAGCTTAAAAATGATGACAGTAAAAAAAAAAAAAAAAAAGACAAAAAATTAGGATGCTTATTTTTAGAGAACGCACAGCATTGTAATATTCAAAGAGTGATTATACAGAAATAATGACCACAAGAAGGCAATTGATAGTGGACAGAGCTACATTAACAACCCACTGCCCCCTCTTTTTACTGTTTTAAACCCCAAACCTGAGATATTTCTACAAGCATTCTGATCAGTGTCACACAAGTTACCTGAGTTTATGTTCTTTACTTTATTCTATGCTGTCAGAAAATCAGGGCCTGGATTACACAGCAATTAAAACACAAAACATATATCAAAAGCAGAGGTACCCGTATTATAGAGTTTTTAGCTTGTTTTTCTCCCTCCTCATCACCAGAGACATGAAAATTCTTCTCAGTAAAGAAAAAGTTAGCTCCTCCACCAATCTGGTAGGAACACACAGGTTGAAAACTCAAGATTAACACCCCAGAAATATTAACAGTGGCAGACAGACATTACGCCTTATTTTCCCTCCTCCCTTATCTGCTGGGTTTCAAAAGCAGCATCAGAAAACACACTCTGCTCAGGCTGGCAGGAGCCCGGGAGACAAACGCAACCTGACAAGTAGGGAGCAGCACATGGCTTGGGGTGTTATCCAATGGTCACCTGTGTGCTGAAGCAGGGAAAATGAGTTGGAGTCCCAGCAGTTGCTCCTGGGTGAGGGATCTGCATGGGGTTCTGGTTACTCCACCAGCACCAGCCATCCATGGCAGCTCCCAGCTGGCTGCAGAGCTCAGTGTGCACAGGGGGGCCCTATGGATGCCTGCTCTGGGTCTCCTTCACCAGCCAGGGATCATCCCTGCCCTTCTACCCACCCCCAGCTCGCTTTAAAGCAGAGCTTGACCTACTCTAGCACGGCAAGAAAGTCTCACGGCAGCAATATCAAAGCTTCTCTGCACCCTCTGCACCCTGGCACAGGGTGCCCCGAGAGGCTGTGGCTGCCCCTGGATCCCTGGCAGTGTCCAAGACCAGGCTGGACGGGGCTTGGAGCAGCCTGGGATAGTGGAAGGTGTCCCTGCCCATGGCAGGGGTGGGATGGCTTTTAAGGTCCCATCCAACCCAAACCATCCCATGATTCTGTGAAAAATGCCCTGATCAGGGACATTTGTCTGGTTATTGCACAGACACAGGGATGGTGGCCAGGACAAATCCCACACAGGTTCACACCTTCCAGCAGCCCCAGCCTCCCTGAGCCCTCCTCTGCAGCACTAAATGGACAAACACAGGTTTTTCTTTCAGAAATACCCTCTCCTTCACTGCCAGCATCAAACATGGCACAGAAAACCTTCTCTAACCCAAATGTCAGGCAGCTGTCTAATTTTCACCTTTGTTAAATAATGCAATTGTCCCGGAAAGGGTTCTCCAGCCATCCCCAGAGCCAGCCCCAGCACACAAGCTGTCCTCCAAAGGGAAGGGAAGCACAGTGGGTATGCCAGGGCAGCAGGCAGCGGCAGTAAATAACCCTGAGCCTGCTTTGTTCCTTCATAAAATAAATGATTAATAGCCCAGGATAGTCAGTCTGCTTGAAAAGCTCAGGACTGCTGAAAACTTTTGATCAGTTTGATTCATTAACCTTTAAAACTGCCTCTAAGAGAGGCTTAAAATCTGAGGGAGAAGCATAATTTTAAACACTTCAGTTTTATCCGGTGATCCTCGCTTTTGACAAACTGAGCTAAGAGTGAGACACTCAGCATCAGTCAGGTGTCAAGGAAGAAATAACAAGGGAAAATAAAGTTGCAGGAGACAAACAACCCCATGTTCATCTTAAAATTCAAAACCAGTCAGGGCTGGGGGAAGAAAATGGCCCTTCTTTGTGATTCTTAAGCACTTGGCCGATTCGCAGGTGGCTTCCCAACTGTCTCTTTATTTCTTTTGCTTTTAATGCTAATAAAAAAGGGACCCAAACAGGGCACTCAATTCCCGGCACAATGCCCTGGGGGAGGGCAGGGAGTGTCACTTACATATCCCAAAAGTCTGACTCAGACAAATTACTTCTAGTTCACTTCCCTACTACACGCCTGCATTGTTCCAACACCTTGGCAGCAGAAGGGGCTCATCCCCAGCTATCTGGTCCCAGGAAGAGCCATGGGGGCTGATGTCATTAAGGAACTGTCCCAATTACTTCCCTGGGGAAAGCAGTGACTTGCAGCTTAACGTCCTGCCCCAGCACAGCGGGAAAACCAACCGTCAGCCAGCTCCCAAAGGCTGTGCTCCCGGGAGGAGCTGCAGCTTCCAGGGATGGCAGCTGCCTCCTGGAGCTCAACTACAGATGGTTGGAGGCTCGGGCACAGTCTCCTTAGAAAGTGAGAGATTCCCAAGAGAAAAAGGGCGTTTCGAACCAAGGACAAGTCGTGGTCACTGCCGCCAGGCTGATTCCAGACACCGGTTTTGGGCTGGGATTTATTTTCTGGAGAGGACAGAGAGCAGTGTGAAAAGGTCAGGAAAGGCCACTTGTCTTTCTTATGGACACAGAAGTGCTTCACCAGCAGCCACAGCAGTACAATTCCCAGCAAAGGAAAATTATTGCCCCTCGAAGGGAGTCACAAGCCTTGCTCAGAGAAAGAAATACCAGCTACAAATCAAACAGATCAAAACCTTCTCACAGACACCCAGCTCACAGAACCAGCCCACAGCATCTTTTGCTGCAATAATTACACATGGTCAAGGATTTGTGAGTTTAATAGTTTTAGGGAGCAATTCCCAAGCCACAGCTGTCAGCTTGTGGAAGGATTTTCTGAAATCCCATCAAAGCTTGTAGGAATTCAGCAATATTAGCAGAATACCAATGCTCTTATTTGGAACAATATTGAGGCTTCTGACAGAAAAATTGTGATGCTTCAAATACCCAGCAGTGGTGGAAATAAAGATGTTTATAAAGGAATCAGACCTCACTTGTAGCTTCAGCAGTTTTTCTGTATTGAATCTTTATGCTTATCTATACAGAGAAAAATATTTAACCAAAAGAAACAAACCCAATTCCTAATTTTTCAGCTTTCCTGGGGTCTGATTAAATACTGATGGATGTTCCAATGCAATTATTCAGTCCAGACTGTAATAGCAGTTAATTAGAACTTAGCAATGAAATTAGAAGTTAAAGGGATCATAGAGAGTCATTATGACAAAGAAGTATCTTGGGTTTTGGGCACCGTGTACAATCATGGATTTGCATGGACAAACAAAGGTGGAAAAATAAAGAGCAAAGAAGCACTCTGAATATGTGCAACAGAAATAAAGGAGTTTAGGAGGACAAGAAAAAATTACTTAAGAAGAAACTGAGATTTTTTTTTTTCTACTCAGAAGCTCCCTGAAGTTAAATGTACTGCTCCAGCTGTACCATTGAATAGGAGAAATTGCCAGAGCCTGGAGGGTAAAGAGAGTTCAAAAGATGATGAAGAGAGCATCAGCAGGATTATGCAATGACTTGGGCAGGTCAGGAAAGAGCAGGTGGATACAGGGAAAGTGAGCACATAGTCCCAACAGAGCCAGAAGGGAACAGGGAACTTAATGATTCTCTTGGAAATATCACCACATCAAACCAGTGTGCCAGGAATTATTTCAATGCACATCACTGAGTGAACTGTGTAGTGTTACATGGCACTGAGTGCCTTGCATTATTGAGTTTGAATTTATTAATTGATTAATTAAACCAGTTTTTGTGCTTTCTCAGCTATCTAGTCAATCTTCTGCCACAGCCCAGCGTGTGCTGCCCTACCCTGGGGCTCAGCTCAGTTTTTGAGAGGAAGATAATTAATAAATTAATTCACGGCCTGGCTCAGCAACGAGCCTGCACAAACTACAGGTACAAAATCAGATTCAAATCTGGTTACAGCCAACACATGCCGCTGGTGTGAAGGGCAGATTCTGGACCTCAGAGAAACCCTTTCCATGTTCCACCAAAATAAAAGTGCTTGTTAAATCTTGCTCCCTTGGACACACGAAGTCCCCAGCATGAGATCCAAGGCCTGGTTGTGGAGGAGCCCAAGTTGTGTAACCGTTTTTGGTATTTAGTTCAAGCAGCTTTTAAGAGCTTTACAAACAAGTTTAAAATAATTACAGGGTATTCAGTAGTGCACTTTGCAGAAGCACAGATTCAGCCCAAGTGCATGAAAGAAACCAAGCAAAAATGGTCTTTCCAAGCCTGATTTACCAGGCTTGTGCAAGACAATCTTAACAGCTTTATTCTCACGTATTTTATTGTCTCCCTGAGGGAAAACTCCAGAGGAACTCTCTCAAGGAGCACACAACTGTCCTTGTAATTGTTTAAACAGGATTTCCAGCCATCCACAGCAATCAAGAAATGATGGCCCTGCTTTCAGAGCTCAGCAGGTTCCCCACTCCCTTTGCTCCTCGATCACACCACGGCGAGCACAGCAGCACAGAAAAAAACACTTGTGAACATTCAGATGAGCTCTAGAAGATGCTTTCATACTCTCCACTTAGTGTCAGGCTGTCATTTTATAAATATATTTAGTTTTTAAAAAACAAACCCCAACGCCACACTTGTAGGGAAAATAAAGCCTCTTAAAAAAGACTGCAACAAGTTTCTGTGGGGTGTGTGCTTGCTCTAAAAGGAGCCAAAAGACTGAGCAGAACATTCTGGCCTGGAGACAACAGCCAACTCTGCTTGATAGACGTTAATTAAAAAAAAAATCACAGGTCAAGAGCAACAGAATAACCTTGTCCCTCAGCTGCTGGGAAGTCCCATCCCATTCCGAGGTGTCTGACAGTGAAGCACCTACTTGCTGTCTGTCCTTTTGTTGTAAATGAGGAAGTCAGACAGGTCGTGCCACACCTCACTGTCCTCGTACAGGTAGGTCATGGAGGACTGCAGGGAGGGCTGCAGGGTCTCCTTGTGGTATTCAAAGAGCCACAGGACTGTCCCCCACACCAGGGCAGCCACGAGAGGGAAGGGGTCCTGCTTGGGCTGTGGGATGTAGCCCTTTTCCACAGCCAGCCGAGACAAACCGAACAGGATCCGGGACAGCAGGTACATGACGATCTGCAGGAGGAGAAACCCGGAGAGCAGGGGGTGAGTACTGAGCACAGCCAGCTCCAGGGATTCAGAACTGCCAATCCAGCCAAGAGGGCTGGGAACAATTCACCCACATCAAAGCAAACAGGCTGTAATTTCCCATATCAGCAGGCTGCAAAGCCACGGGTGTTCATGTGTTCCCCACGTCCTCAGAGTCCTGCTGCTCTGATTTAGCAATCAACAGGCTGCACTTCACGCAACACATCTGTGCAGTAGCACAACTTTTGTCTTTGCTCAGTTCATGCCACCTCAGATGGTGCCGATGGAACAGTCCCAGAGCAGCCCTGCCAAGCAGGTGTGAACTCGGGAGTCTGGACACAGCCTAACACCACACTGAAGGCCTGGCTTAAGTCAAGCGCTTTGGATTAATCTGCATCTCTGTGCTTCACTCATTGGTTTGTGACTCATTGGTGTGGTAACGAGCAGCTTTAAATCGAACATCCCCTGAGCAGCTGAGATGTCAGCTTAACCAGTTTAGCTGTCAGCTTAGCCAGTTTAGTTCAGTGCAGCTCTAACTCATCAAGCTCCACACTCACAACACTCCAGGTAAAGGGTTTAACCCTGTGGTGGCCAGACCAGGAGCACACAGGCAGTGACCACAGCTCAGGTGACAGGTGGGATAACCCCACATCTTTGGATCACCTGACTGCCTTCCTAGGAACTCAGTGCAGCTCTGGAGGCAAACCTGGGCTGCCAGCACTCCAGCTGCCCACACTGCTCATGAAGGCACACAAACACCTCTGGGATTTGAGTGCAGAGCAGTCAAAACAGCAATTTGTGCAAAGAATACGATAAAAGAGCAATGCTGTGTGGTCAGAACCACCAGAAACAGGTGCCACCAACCACTTCCTGGCACACCTGTTGTTTTTCCTGGCCAAAGAAACTTTCAGCAAGCGCCTTTACCTGGCTGTTGATGGGATTGTTGTCACCAAACACCAGCCAGCCCCCAATGCAGGCTGCAAGGAAAGAATGAAATGGGATTTTTTTCCCCTGCAGCCGGGACTGCGTTGCCAGGAGCCCCTTGTAGGTGAACACAAAATAGGCCAAGTTCCGGGAGTGAGCGTACGTAGCCTGGGCAATGGATTTCAGTTTCTCCCTTAAACTGAAGGAAAGAAACAGACAATTAGGAGAGCCAAAAGGCTGGACCCCTGCACTCACTCAGCCCGGTCACTGCATTCCTGACCTACACGGATGGCTTGGGCACCCCAGGAATGTCTTGGGAAGGAGAAATCCCATCACCTCTGGCTCACTCATCAGAGCACAGCCCTACCCAGACTGTGGACTATGCCTCTGTCTAATTTTATCACTACTCAAAACAGTCCTCTTAATTTTCTTTTTTTTTTTTTTTTCTAAATGCAAACCTCTGGCACCCAGGGAAAGGCACAACATGCACAGCCATAGGCTGGGTTCCCATATTTCAACACAGAACAGAACATTGCTGTTGGCATCTGCTAATTCCCCCTCTGTCCTCTGGTTCTCATCAATCATTCCTTGAGTGATTAACCCCCTCGATTATACATTTGTACGTGCTTCACTGTCAGAACAAGGCTCAACCATGGCTCACACATCATTCTGCTTTTTAAACCCTCTACAAACATGAAGAACGGACAGCTGGGATGTTAAAACCATTTTAAGCAGCAACACAGAAATGCAGAATTAGGGTTCATACCTTCCACTCTTGAACAGGAAAGTCATCACCAGAGCGTGTGGGGCACGGATTTTGGCTCCATAACTGTAAAGGCGGACAGATATTTCATAGAGATCGTTTTCTACTATTTCTATTGTGTTTCTATTCTACTAACAGACTAAAAAGACTACTTAGCCAAATATCTATTACTTTTAAGCCAGCCCAGCAGCAGCACAGCAAACCGCGAGGAGCCCAGCCAGAGGGAGAAGAGCACACACACCTCAGCGAGCCAGGCCCGAAGGGGACCCCAAACCCAGTTCAAACCACCCCAACTGCAGGTGAGGGAGGCGGAATCGGCTCCCCGGCATCCCCGCCCTTCCCACCGACCGGGGGGACCGAGAACCTAACCCCCGGACCCGACACTCACACGGCACCGTTGCGGAAGCCCTTGATGACGGCAAGCGCGGCATGGTAGCGGCGCTTCTGCAGGAGTGCGTTGGCGGCGCGGAGCAGAGCGTGGAACGACTCCGCAGCTCCCGCCATAGCTCCGCCGGCCATGGCACCCCGCCGCACGCCGCTTCCGGGGGCGGCGCCCCGCCCGCCGCGCCCATAGGCTCTCACTCCTGTCAATCAAAGCTCTCGGCCAATAAGCGTACCACCCCGCCCTCTCATTGCTGCGGAGCGCTTGCCCTTCGGCCAATGGGAGCTGAGCGAGGTGTCCCGCCCACCCGCTTCGTGAGGGCGGCAGGCACCGCTGGGAGCCGGGCCCGGCACAGCCCGGTCATGGGCTGGGGGTCGTGGCCGCCGTGGCCACGCCGGAAGCCCAGACAGGGCAGGGGCGGCCGGCGGGCAGTCCCTGCCCGGTCTCCGCGGGCTGTCGCAGTGCCGCTCCGCCGCGCCCCGAGTTGAACACGACCCCCGCCCCCGGGACCTCCCCCA
>VZTI01004788.1:308296-331936 GCA_013397865.1 Struthidea cinerea
CTGTCTCCCGCGCTGCTGCTCCGCTGCCCGCACGGCGGACGCAGCTGCAGTCCCCGCCGGCAGCCCCCGCCGCAGCCCAGGGCTCGCCACGCCGTCCCCGGCTCTCTGCGGCACCTCTGTCACCTCCGGTCCCCCGGCCCTGTGCCACCTCCTGCCTGCGCGCCGCGGCATCCCCGCACCGCCCATCGCAGTGCTCTGTGCACCGGGGAGCCCGCATTAACCACGGGCCCTGTGCTCGGTGCACCGCATCCCTACCCTGCCCCAGTGCCCGATGCCCCTCCCTGCCCCTGTGCCTGGTGCTCTAGGGCACCTCATCCTTACCCTGTCCCTGTGCCTGGTGCTCCTGGACACTCCATACCCATCCTGTTCCTGGTGCTCCAGGGCACCTTATCCCCTCCCCGCCCCTGTGCCCTGCACATTTTAGGGTTCTCATCACCCCCGTCTCTGTGCTCAGGAAACAGCACCACCAATCCGCAGGGCATTCTCATCACTCCTGTGCCTCCCATGTCCCTGCATGCCGGAGTCCCCCATCCTCTCCACACCCCAGGGATCACACTGCCGGTCCCACTGGTGTGCCACACTCCGTGCCAGCCCCAGGGATAGTGCCTGGGTGGGTGCTGGCCCCTGCATGTGTATTTTGAGGGGTGACTGTGCTCTTTGGCACAGCCTGGGCAGTGCCTGTCGTGTAGGTGAACAGGTTGTGCTCAAATACATCTCAGTTTAGTGTTGGGACACTGTTACAGCCAGGTGCCATCCGAGGAGGACATGCCAAGCTGCGGCAGTCTGACACTGGGCTAGGGGTCAGCCTCTTTGGAGAGAAACTATTTCACTAAATCAGGCATTGATTTCCTAAACTGGGTTACAGATGTATTTTCCTTTACGTGGGGGGATGCCACTGCCTGGAAGGCCTGGCACTGGGATTATCACCTGCGACCACAGCAGCAGAGAGAGCAGCAGAGAATAAATATTTTTCTCTATTTTGTCAGGTTACTTGGTGCATTTGCCAGCACCCTGTGTAGAATCAGGTCCCTATTTCCCCTCTGCAATCAGCTCCTCATTGCGTGAGTTTCCTTGCAGCATTCAGGACAGCAAAGCTTTTTAGGTAATTAAAAAAGCGTGAGTTTTTTTTAAGCCCACAGCAATTGGCAGCTTTTAGTGTCTGAGCTTGTTTGTTTTGTCTTGTTGATTGGATTACGAGTCGATGGTGACTTGGCATTCTTAGAGCAGCCTGGTCTCAGGGTGCTGCAGGGCACAGGTGCATCTTCACCTGTCACTAAAGCACCTGGTGCTCCTGTCAGAGCAAAAGACGTTATCACAAGGGCAAATTAGCACCTGGGTGACATGGACAGTCTTGTTTCATCTCCAGCTGAGAGAAATTTGAAAGGGGAAAAAAAAAGAAACACAGATCAGTAGTCCTGTGCTTTTGTCTTGGCTTCCCCAAATCATCTTGGTTTTGTCAGGCTCTGGGCACCTCAGCTCCTGCTGCTGCCAGGAGAGAGCGAGCTGGGTTTTTTAAGTTCCATGACTGTGAAGAGCATCCTGTAGACTGGTGCTGGCTGTAGGCAGGGCGGGATCCGATCCAGAGCTTTCTCCTGGAGTCTGTGGATTTCTGTGAGTGGCATCCATGTAACCAAGTAACTGCCAGCTTGTCTTCATAGGTTGCTAGCCATGACCTCAGGGGTTTCCCCCTGGGGAAGTGTGGTGTTGTGCAGGTACTCGGTGAAGTGCAGGGACTCTGAATTGCCAGATAACTTCTGTTGTCCTGGGCGATTTGTTTCCATCAAGAGGCTGAGTGCAACATTGACAATATTGCTGCATCATTGTGTTCAGGTCTTGGCCTCTCCTCAGGCTTCTTCCTCCTGGTGGGATCAAGGGAGTTGTTTGGCTTTTTTCCTTGGAAGAATTTTTGATCCCTTTTTTCCTTTTAGCTTATTTTTACTGGAGAAGGGCTATTCCGTGTCACACTCTGCTTTGGCTGTGCCACCAGAAGCCTTCAGTGCTACCTTTGCAGTTGGCCAGGGGTTATTTGTGCAGGAGGAGGTGTGTTTTAGAGCAGGGCTTTGGCTGAAGTGAGGCCATCTTCCCAGGAGTGTTCCAGTGGTGTTCTGCCAGCGGGGCTGAGCTGCAGGGCTGGCTCCAGCTCTCCCTGCCAGCCAAGGCTTGCAGAACTGGACCTGCAGCTTTGCTGTGCCTCTGTGATCTGTGTGAAAGGCTTCCCATAGGCATGGTGGGAATTTGATGGGAGTGTGTGATGTAGTGGGATCGGCTGCCTTCCAAGCAGCTGCTTGTGCCCTTGGAGGATGGTGCTCCGCTCTCTTGCAGGGACACGAGCAGGGTTTGCAACCTCTTCTCAGTGAAAGGATGAAAAAGGTGTTCACAGAGTCTTAATGTGACATACTTCACACTGGAAATGCAGGAGAAATGAGTATTTAGGGTATCTTTAAAAGGTTGTAGATTATATGGGTATTCCCTATCAAAAGGTAACATTCCAGTTGTTCAGGAAAAATTTTATGAGAGGAACTTTAGGTAGTGGATGCTCCTGCTGAGCTGTGATCTGCTGTGGTACTTCACTATCCTTCTTGCTGCTGTTTGCTGAGCAACTGCTCCTCATCTGAGCACAGTCCTCACCTCACTGCTTTGAAGTGATCAGACAGATTGATTTTCCTTTCCTCTGGCACATCATTCTGAGTTCAGAGCTTTGCAGTTTCGTTTTGCAAAGAACTGGAAGTGAAAAACCACCTAAGAACCCCCCACCTTTCTTCTCTCCCTTAGTCCACACGGTATAACATACAACCTTGCCATGCCATTTGCTTCCTTTGTGGATTCTGTGTCATAAAAATCACCCCTTTTTGGTCTTTTTCTTCCAAAAGCAGATTGTCGTTTGTCTTTGCATTCAATTTCTAAAAAGAAAGAGTGTGTCATGCTTAATCCACGGTCACATGCTGCTGGCCAGGTTGTCTCCCTAGATGTGCAGTCCCATTCTCCCGTAAAACTTTTTAGCTGTAGTGAAAAATGTTTGTGCCAAAGCAAGTAAGCTGATTCTAACAACAAATCTGACTGGGTGTGTGTGCCCTGTGTCTGATCAGATCTGGGAATGCTGGCCTTGAAAATAGGGAGGCATTTGTGACACTGCTGCTGGAAGAGCTGCTGCTCATAAGGATTTTGTCTGCCCCAAGCTCAGTGTCTGTGCTGCATCCCCAGGCAGATCCACCCAGGCTTCTGCTCTGTGACATCCCCACATTCCCTGTGACATTCTCAGCTCTTTTCATACCAGTGTTACAAGCATCCTTCCTCTCTGCAGCAAGTGCCTGAAACCAAGCCCTCTTTTGGTTTTCCTTGCCCTTCCTCCCTTCCCTTTTTGCACCAAAGGAGTTACGAAGACAGGTGGGAGCATTGCTGTTGTGTGGTAATTGATGCTGAGGAGTAGAGGGTGAGAAGGTGAGAGTGGCTCTGGGAGGAGGGAGCAGCAGCTGGAGAGTGGCTCAGGAGTGAGCTCCCAGTGCCCAAACACTCCCTGTTTGGCTGTGTTCAGTTTACCATCCATGCTTGTGTCTCCTTTCAGGAATGGATAATCAGACCGTGCTGGCTGTGCAGTCCTTACTGGATGGGCAAGGAGGTGTGACAGATCCGTCTGCTCCAAATGTCAACTCCTCCACCGCCATTCAGCCCATGGGTGAGTCCTGGTGGCACTGGGAGAGAGGAGAGGGGCAGGAGGGCTGCACATCTCCCCTGCAGCTGACTGTGTAAGGTGCTGCTATGAGTGTTGTGAGCCCTCAGCAAGACCAGACAGAGCAGGAGGAAGCGAGCAGTGATGTTTTTGGAGGCGGTCACAACAACAGATTTGACCATGAGCTTCCAATAAAGCCACAGAGGGAGGGAGAAGCCACTGCCCCCACCTCTAGTCCTTGTTACTGTTCACGTTTTTTATTTAATATCCACTCCTTCTCCTCTGGAGATGCTCAAGTGCTCCAGTCCTGGAGCGTCTCTGTATTGAATGAATATGGGAGCTGGTCATTTACGTGCGTGCGGGCCCTCATTGTGCTGGACTAGAACTTGCCGGGTGGATGTGGAGTTATCCCCTGAGGAGTTGCAGTCTGTGTCCCCAAAAATGGTCAACTTCAGGCTGACTCAGACAGGAGGAATAGCCTTGTGAGTCTGCCTGGATGGAGTGCAAATGGTGTGTGATTTGCTAACGCTGCAGATTTCAGCTGGGACATGTAACTGGGTTGTGTTCTTTCTGCTTCTAACGTCAAGCAGAGGTGCCAAAAACCAGCAGTGTTGTGGAGGGGTGGCTTTAGGACACAAGCTGACAATGACTCTGTGCCCTTACCCAAGGTACTTCTTGTGCTTTGTGCAACCTGAGTAATAAAATCTGCCTCAGCCAGCATAATGCTGATGCTTTGGAAGGAGCTGCTTTGACTGAAAGCAGAAGGTGCTACAGGAGAAAGGTTGGTTGTTCCTGTCTTTGGGATGAGAAGACGGACAGTGGGATTAGTGTGTCCCAGGGAAACAGTGGGATTTGTGTATGGGAGCAGGGCTAAGATGGGCTCAATCACATCAGTTGTCTTTAGGGGGAGCTTGGGCTTGGGGAGGAGGGACAGCTTGGCCCTTGCAGCTGATCTCTCCTGATGATGATGTCCTCGAGGTGCTGAGATCCAAAGGTGCCTGTTACCCTACACTGTGGTTGCTGGGTGGAGCACTGGGGAATGCAGGAGAAGGCCTGAAGCTCTGCTCTTCTTCACTGCAGATGATGAAGACGTGTTCCTGTGTGGGAAGTGTAAGAAGCAGTTCAACTCCCTGCCTGCCTTCATGACCCACAAGAGAGAGCAGTGCCAGGGCAGTGCCCCGTCCCTCTCCTCGGTGTCTCTGGCCACCAACAGCGTGTACACCCCGTCCATCACCTCCGTGCAGCAGGCTCCCAGTGCTGGCCGGCAGGTACCATGCTGCAGGCACAGGCTCTGCTGCTCTGCTGTTGGGATTTGGGGCTGGGGGGGAATTGGGAAATGGGGATCCAGTGGTGCCTCATGACTGAGCTCTTTTCTAGGAGGCTCAGCTGTTGTCCCTTTGTTGGCTTTTCACCTCGTGGTTAAAGTGGGGTCTCTGCAGTGAGGTGTCCTCCAGCAGGAGTGTCTGACAGCCTTTTGTCAGGACAGGACAGAAGGGGTTTCATGTTGTGTCTGTGCTGCAGCCAGACCTTGGCTCCACTGAAGAGCCCCAGTGTCACAGCCTGGCCGCAAGCCTGGGTGCACTTTCGCAGTGCTCAGGGGGCCATGGCTCTTGCTGTCCCCTGGGCTGTGGTCTGGCTCATGGGCAGAAGAGGAGCAGCTTCATCCCTGCATCTCTTCTCTCTCATTCCTAAAAATAAGCCCACGTAATGTGGTGTGATGAATGTTGGGGGAATATCCCCTCTGGAGTAACTCTCGTTCCCTAGAGAATTCTCCAGTGTGAGTCCCTGGTGCATGACATGTAATGTGCCTGCAACTGTGGCTTCCAAAGTACTTTCAAACCAACTTCTTTTTTCCAATTAATGTAGTCCCAGTGGATGGTGCATCTTCTCAGGGCTGAAAACACAGGTTGTTTCCAGCCAAAAAATTCAACAGCCTTCCTCCCCTGCTATAACCTGAGTCCAGTCTGAAGAGATGAGCCTGACGTTCACCATCTGCAGCCAGAACATTCTCCCTGAATTTTCCACCTTCCCTTGCTGGGGCAAGCACCCAGGAAAGGCCTGAACTTGTCCGTGACCAGTTTGTCCTGCAGATCTTGTTTAATAACCCCTGATTTGAACTGCAGCCAATGGCCACTTTCTGAGCCACTGTGATATTTTTTTCCTCCTTTCTGAAGAACATTTGTGGAGCTAGAAACTCCCACAGACTCAGCAGGAAGCTGCAGATAATTGCTGTGGCTCACTGCTGACCCGAGGCTGTGAAAGCAGAGACCCTGAGGTTCCGTAAAAAGCAGTGTCATTGTTTTCTGGGTATTGTTTTGTCCTGTTGCTGGTTAACAGTGTATCTTTTCTTTCAGCAAATCTCTACGTACATCACAGTTCCCCCATCGCCTTTGATTCAGACCCTGGTGCAGGGGAACATCTTGGTCAGTGACGAGGTGCTGATGTCAGCCATGTCTGCTTTCACCTCCTTGGACCAGCCCATGCCAGCTGTGCAGCCCCCAGTGCAGGTAAGGGGCACGTGTGGCTCCAGGGATCCAGGGAGTCATGGGTAAAGCTCACCCAATTCCAACCCTGTGGCCATGGGAGTGACACCTTCCACTAGACCAGGTAGCTCCGAGCCCTGTCCAGCCTGGCCTTGAACACTTCCAGGGATACTGCCCACACTGCTGAGGATGCCTCCCAGAACATGGTTGGCTTTCAGGGCTGCAGGTGCCCACAGCTGGGTCGTGTTTGGCTTCTCATCCACCAACACTCCCAAATCTTTCCCTTCAGGGCTGCCCTCAACCCATTCACTGCCCAGCCTGTATTTGTGCTTGGGATTGCCCTGACCCAGGTGCAACACTTTGCACTTGGTCTTGTTGAACTCCCTGAGGTTCACACAGACACACCTCTCAAGCCTGTCCAGATCCCTCTGGATGTCCCATTCCTTCCCTCCAGTGTGCTGACTGCACCCCACAGCTTGGTTTTGCTCGCCAACTTGCTTGTTGCTGGATGCTCAGATCTTTGTCATGTGGTCTCTCCAGCTTTTTGTCGAGCCCCCATATAATGATTGGCTTCCAAGGCCCTTGTCAGCTTACTCCATGGATTCCTCTCCTCCTGGGAGGGTTGTTTGGGCTCTCCCTAGGCTGGCTGGGCTGTACACACTCTCCATGCTCTGAAAATATTCCTTGTAACCAGAAGGATTAAAAGCTTTAAAAACAAAGCAATAAAAGCAGTGGGGCTTGAGGGCTTGGGTTTTGGAGGAGGCAGTGCGTACCTGTGGGTTATGCCAAGCCTCCAGCACAGTGTGGTCCATCCTGCCAGCTGGATGTGCTGTGTTGTGCCAAGACATCACCGCTGTTCCTGCAGGCAAATTGGGATTTGGAACGTGTGTGANTGTGCTTGGGATTGCCCTGACCCAGGTGCAACACTTTGCACTTGGTCTTGTTGAACTCCCTGAGGTTCACACAGACACACCTCTCAAGCCTGTCCAGATCCCTCTGGATGTCCCATTCCTTCCCTCCAGTGTGCTGACTGCACCCCACAGCTTGGTTTTGCTCGCCAACTTGCTTGTTGCTGGATGCTCAGATCTTTGTCATGTGGTCTCTCCAGCTTTTTGTCGAGCCCCCATATAATGATTGGCTTCCAAGGCCCTTGTCAGCTTACTCCATGGATTCCTCTCCTCCTGGGAGGGTTGTTTGGGCTCTCCCTAGGCTGGCTGGGCTGTACACACTCTCCATGCTCTGAAAATATTCCTTGTAACCAGAAGGATTAAAAGCTTTAAAAACAAAGCAATAAAAGCAGTGGGGCTTGAGGGCTTGGGTTTTGGAGGAGGCAGTGCGTACCTGTGGGTTATGCCAAGCCTCCAGCACAGTGTGGTCCATCCTGCCAGCTGGATGTGCTGTGTTGTGCCAAGACATCACCGCTGTTCCTGCAGGCAAATTGGGATTTGGAACGTGTGTGAGGGAGCAGCCCCTCCAGCTCCTGGCTGCTGCATTTCCAACGTGTTGTGTGTCTCTCTGGTTGCAGAGCAGCATGAGTATGCACGCTGGGGCTGGCTACCTGTCCCAGCCCCCTCCGCCACCGNCCCCCGCCGAGCCTGGGGCCTCCCGGGCAGCCCGGCACCGGCAGCGGGGTGGTGGAAGTGTACAGTGCCCCTGCTCCCATGGCAGCATCCAGCACCGTGGAGATCCAGACCCTGGGCATGCAGCCCTATCCGCCCATGGAGGTAAGGCCAGGGCTGCTCCTGCAGATCTGTCCTCAGAGAATCACAGAATGGGTTGGGTTGGAAGGGACCTTAAAGCTCATCCAGTTTCAATGCCCTGCCTTAGGGAGGGACACCTTCCACTGGACCAGATTGCTCCAAGCCCCATCCAGTCTGGCCTTGAGGAATGTGGAATTATAGTGTGGGAAGATGGGTTAGGTTATTTGACAATTATTTTCTCTGGGAGAAAGTAGCAAACAGAAGGAGATCAGAAAGATGATGGGGATTCTGAGAACAGGAGAAACAGCTAAGAGGGACAGCGAACTGGCACAGGCTTAGGAGACCTGAACATTTGATTTTGGCCAAGGGATACCTGCATATGTTGGGAGTGAGAGGGAGTAGAGGTGAGGGGCTCACCATCTGTAGAAGCACAGAGCACCACACTGCACACTTCAGGCTTATGTGGAGAGAAAAATTCAGTCTAAATCTCAATGAGCTTGACAAGGTGGCTTTTGCTAAAGAATGGCAAGGTGGATTTACTGGAAGTTCCAGTGGTCAGAAATGGATGGGGATGTTGGGTAAGTAGTGGTCTGTGTTAATTTATCAGGGTGGGCAGCAGAAACGCCCTCAAACTATCACCCCAGACTGATCACTCTGTCTCTAACTGTCCTTTCCTAATTTTGATGCTGACATAAACAGCCGTGCTTTGGCACCTGGAGTTTCCTTGTGCCTTCCTTCCCTTCTGCAGTCCTGCCAGGGCAGGCAGCAGGACCTGCCACAGGGTCAGCAGTGGTCCTTCCAGTAGCCTGCTCCAGAGGGATAAGAAACTTTTCCAGGCATGAGACATAGATGAGGGACAAGCAGCTCTGTCAGAGTGTTACTTTGCTGTCCTGTTCCTGCTGTAGTAACTTCTGGATGCTTTCTGATGTTCAGCAGGAGAGTTTCACACTGTGCAGGGTGTTAGTTTTGGTTAGAGACACATTGTTGGACTGGTGAACCAGAAATTTGATCCAGTTTAGCAGAAGGCAGAAAACTCAACCCATCTACAGCCTAGTGTGGGTGGAGATGGAGGTTAGGGCATGGTATAACTCTGTAGCAAACGTGTTCCACTGATGAATTGCCCTCTCACAGGTACCGAGCCAGTGTGTGGAAAGCCCCGTGTACCCCTCTCCCCCTGTGTACAGCCCTGGGAAGCAGGGGTTCAAGGCCAAGAGCACCAGTGCTCCCACGCCCCTGAGCAGTGCAGGAGGAGGCTCTGTGGTTGGCTTTGATTCCCCTGCTGCTGCCAAAACTCGCCGCTGCAAGAACGAGAGTGGGCTGCAGGAAGGTGAGTCCCTTACAGCACCTGCCCTGCGGGTCACTGTGCTTGTCCCAGCTGGGTGGCCAAGCCATGGGCTCCCCGGGCCCTGAGGGGTGGCACTGGCTGTGCAGCTCTGGAGGGGGGAACACGATGCCCTGCATGAAACTGATGGTGACCTGGTGAGTTCACAGCAGAACCAGAGCTGAGGCCCTTCCTCTCACTCATGCTGTATCTTTTCCCAATGCCCAAAGTGTTTTTAAGGTTGATGCTTTGTAGCTGGAAAGGTCCCTGGAAGGCAGTGGTTGTTGCCTGAGCGGGATGCCCTGCCCCACCAGACTACACTGCTCAGGATTTGTAGAGTTGGTTCAGGCTTTGTTAAATGAATGTTTGTGCCCATAACCACTCCCCAGTCTGGCCAGGCAGATCTTATCTTTCCATAAGCTCTTTATTCTTGGTCCTGAACAGTCATGTCTCGGGGTGAGGGCCCTGTGACACAGTTGGGACAGGGCTGTGCCATGTGATCTCATTCTTGTGTGTGCTCTTCCCTTTAGGCAAACCCAAGTCCCCCAAGCTGAAATGCACGTACTGTGACAAGGCCTTTACCAAGAACTTTGACCTGCAGCAGCACATCAGGAGGTAACAGTGCCCTACCCTGGACACAGCAGAGTGGCTGGGCTGGAGGGAGGTACAGCTCTGTTGAGGGAGTCTGTGCAGTCCAGTGTGTTATGTCCCAGAATCTGTGCTGCAATGGGAGGGATTCTTCATCCCTTTCACCCCAGGATGCCTTTTCCCCAGTGACTGGAGTGAAGGTTGTGTCATGGATGTAATCATGCTGCTTATGTGCTGGGACTGGAGGCTCATTTTCCTTGCTGATGAGACCTTGACAGCCAAACCTCTTGTCACCTGATCACTGGAGTAGCAGCATTCCCACTGCTTGCCTCTGCCTTTCCCTTTCCTCTCCCTCCCTAGCAAGCTGCAGCCTTCCTGTTTGCTGCTGTTAGCAAAGTGTAAGCCAAGCTCAGTGTCTCTACAGGGAGCTCTAATCAGAGAGCTTTCCCTGGCAGGAGGAAGCCGAAATCTGTAGAGTTTTTTCCCACAGTGGGTCAGCTGGACTCAGAACAGATGGGAAGAAACAAATGGTGGTTTTTGCACCCCTTCCCAGCCTGGACTCTTCACTTTCTCTTGAAGCAGAAGGGCAGAGTAGAAAGACCTTTTTACTATGGACAGAGGAGAGCAAATTCAGGCAGATCAGGGGTCTGCAAACTAGAAGAGATGTGTGTAGGAGAGAGAAGGGTGACAGGGAAGAAAAGGCTTGTACCCTTGAGAAAGTGATGAGGTCCCCAAGATCTGTGCAGAGACCCTGACAGGGAATGTCCTGATGTTGCTGCAGAGCTGTTTTCCTCTCCTGCTTCTTCCTTTGATCCCGTCATTCCCAGACCACAGGGGTTTTGTCTGTGCATCAGCCTTGTTTCCCCAGGCCTCTCACAATCCACCTCCTCTGGTGACTCAGGTCTCAGAGCCCTTGTTTGGCAGGCTCACGTGTGATCTGCCAAACCGAGTGCCCCGCACTGTCCTTTGGCAGCCACCCTGCCACGGGCCCTGCCTGGGGGCTGCCTTCTCTCTCCACCAGCTGCTGACCTGCTGCCTCCTCCTTCAGTCACACAGGTGAGAAGCCCTTCCAGTGCATCGTGTGCGGCCGAGCCTTTGCCCAGAAGTCCAACGTGAAGAAGCACATGCAGACCCATAAAGTGTGGCCTCCAGGGCTGGGCTGTACCATCTCCCGCAACTCCATCACTGTGCAGGTCATGGCCTTGAACCCCAACCAGCCTGAGGACGAGGAGAACACAGGTTTGGTGCCTGGGGATGGTGTGTGTGGGCAGAGCAGTGGTGTGAGGAGACTGCAGGTCTCTGCACCTCCACACAGGGAGGGAGGGGAGCTGTGTGTGCTGTTTGCATTCCTTGGTGATGTTTAGCAGCTCACACTAAATGGCATTTGCTCAGCTCCAGCTGGAAGCTGCATCCTTTCATAACTCCGTGGTGAGTTCAGGTGCTGGTGGAGAAAGTGGCTCCAAACTCTGTGTCAGTATGTGCATAAACAGAGCGAGTTGTCTTCCCCTTCTCACTCCCTGGCAGTGCAGCTTTGGCAGTGCATGAGCCACACCTGACAGCTCTGGCCTAGGGGACAGACAGCTGCTGCTTTAGGGCAGCCCAGTGCTCTGGTTTTGCACTGTGCAGCTCACGCCCAGGCTGGATCTGGCCACGGTGGCCACCTGTAAATACTTGAGGCAGAGAAGAGCTCCTTGCTGGTGTCTGGATCCTCTTTCTGCTGGTGGCCCCAGTCCTGGTAGGGGAGGGAATGCAGTGACAATGTCATGTCTAGGACAAGGGACAACTGGAACTGCTCTTTGTAGGCATCATGGACTATGGGCTATTGGCTGAGCTTACCTTCTGTCTCCTGCCAGTGGTGGGAGTAAATCTGGCCTGGTTCACTGGTGGAGGCCTGTTCTCTGACTGCTCCACAGAGCACAGGAAAAAGAGAATGGGCTAGGGAGGGGAAGATGGAGTAGTCAGAGCCCTTAATAATCTGTCAACAAATTTAAAATGACCCTGCTAGTGAGATTCATCTGATCTAAAGAGTCCATTTTTGAAAGGAGGAGCCTGGCCTGGTGTGTCCTCGGCAGCATGGTGCTTGCAGAGCAGCTTTCGGAGCTGTCTCATGGCAGGCTGTGACTTTCCCTCTCTCCAGGTTTGCCCCAGCCTTCCAGGAACGCGGTGCCCCCACCCCAGGACCTGAGCCCCTTGGAGGAGAGCGAGGAGGGCAAGCTGGAAGCCAAGCAGGTTGTCCTGATCGACAGCTCTTACCAGTGCCAGTTCTGCCCCAGCAAGTTCAACACCTACTTCCAGCTCAAATCACACATGACACAGCACAAGAATGAGCAGGTAGGGACAGAGAGTGCCTGTGTGGGTAGCAAGATTGGGATTGGCTTCATATAATGCACCAGTTACCAGGGTCTGACCTGAGCCTTTTGGTCTGTAGAGCTGCCAGTTCTTCACATGCAGCTCCGGTCTTAGGGTTGTAGCTGTGTAGTCTGGGTGGCTTTGAAAAACTCCTCTGTCTCTACCCTGCTGAGTGAGAATTCAGCCAAGCAGGTTTGGGTGGTTGGAGAGGATGCAAAGAAGTGAAGCGTGTCCAGTTCTGGGCTCTTCACTTCCAAAAAGACATGGAGGTGCTGGAGTGTGTCCTCAGAAGGGCAACAGAGCTGGGGAAGGGTCTAGAGAGTAAGGCAGAGGAGGAGTGGCTGAGGGAGCTGGCGGGGCTCAGCCTGGAGGAAAGGAAGCTCAGAGGGGACCTTCTGAATCTCCACAACTCCCTGACAGGAGGGGGCAGCCAGGGGGGAGTCAGGCTCTGCTCCCACAAGGGACAGGACAAGAGGAAACGGCCTCAAGCTGTGCCAGGGGAGGTTCAGGTTGGACATCAGGAGGAATTCCTTCACTGAGAGGGTTGTCAGGCATTGGACTGGGCTGCCCAGGGAAGTGGTGCAGTCATCCTCCTGGAAGTGTTCAGTAAATGACTGCACGTGGCACTTGGTGCTGTGCTTTAGTTGACAAGGTGGTGTTTGGTCAACGATTGGACTTGATGATCTTGGGGGTCTTTTCCAACCTTTATGATTCTATGAAATCCAAAGTTTTCAGCGTAGGTGGCAGCTCTCAGGTCATGGGACAATCACTTCTGGGGTGTTGTGGTCCCATCCACTCAAGTGGTTACAGTCTGTGTTTCTTTCCAGAAAGCAAGGCAATTCTGCCTGTTGGCAGAGGATTTTCCCTGGTTGTTTCCATGGTGAACCTCTCCAGTTGCTCTCCCTTCTTCCAGGTGTACAAATGTGTGGTGAAGACCTGCGCCCAGACCTTCCAGAAGCTGGAGTCCTTCCTTGAGCACATCAAGAGCCACCAGGAGGAGCTGAGTTACCGCTGCCACCTCTGCAGCAAGGACTTCCCCTCGCTGTACGAGCTGGGCGTGCACCAGTACTCGCACAGCCTGCTGCCCCAGCACAGCCCCAAGAAGGACATGGCCGTGTACAAGTACAGTACAATCGCTGCTCACAAGGCTTGTAGGAGTGAGTGGGTGCAGAGCATGCTTGGTGGGGCCTTAGAGGGGACAGGGGGCCCTGTGTCCAGTGGCCGTGGTGCTTTTGGACACCCAGGTGGCACATGGGGAGGCCCCTCCACCAGACTGCCAGGGCCAAGCACTTTGAATGGAGGGAGTCTCTTTGAATGACAGTGAAAAGCTGGGATTGGGTACGTGGGAAGATCCCATCACTGCAATTCCTCTTGTCACCAGTCAAGAGTGAGATGGGCACAGCTGAACCTGCCCTGGGCTGGGTCAGAGACCCAGGGAAGCCCTTCCCAGCCTGTTTTCTGTGATTCTTCACTCATAGCAAAGGGATTGTGGGTTGTAGAAGCCATGCCCAGAAAAAAATTTCCTATCCCTTTGCTGCAAAAGGGTCTGTTCCTTGGTAAGCTTTTCTGCTAGTGTGGAGGGAAAGTGTGAGGAGTTCCACAAGGAGCTCCACAGAGCTTTTGAAATGCCCATAGAGATGTTCAGGAAGAGTAGGAAGCCCAGGAGATATTGGAGTCACTTAGGAGCTTCATGGAATAAATATCTGCTAATTCTTGCCTAGACCATGGTTTCTAGTTATCCTTGCACTACAGAGCTTTGTTCTACAGCTTGGTAGTGGGGATCCCTGAGATCAGAGGCCTGCTTGTGCTTGAGGAGGTTTAAGTCTGACCTAAGGAGAAGGGGTTTCACAGCAGGAACAGAGTGTGAGTGCCTCTGTCCCCACTGCTGATGGTGCCTGTCCCCAGTACCCACTGTCAGTCAGCTTTGGCAGAGCCCTCTGGCAGCAGCGCTCCCAGGATGTGCGACTCCTGCCATGCTGTGTCCCCACTCTCAGCTCCTTCACTGGGAGCTGATGTCTTCAGGCAATGAAGATGGAAGGAGGCGTTTGAAGTAAGGTGAAGTCCTTACCTAGGGCTTGTCTGCATGAGGAAGCAATGTGGAATATGTGCTTGTGTTTGGGTGCTCCCATGGCAGCCATTAGGAAGTGCACTAGTATTTAAAGGCTTCTCCACCCAGTTTTCCAGCATTTCCCTCTCTGAAGGATGCTAAGTGTGAGTGTGAGCTGGCATGTGGGTTGCTGAGGTTTTAGAGCACCTGAGTGGTTATTTTCTGTATCAACCCTGTCAAAGATCACCCTCGAAGGTATCTGGGCTGGGTAGGTCTGCTTGTGGTGTGGGGTTTGCTGCAGGAGCCTCGCTCACAGGCTGTGTCCTTTCTCTCCACATCCAGGTGTGTGAAGTGTGTCAATAAATACTCCACCCCAGAAGCCCTGGAGCACCATCTGCAGACAGCAACGCACAACTTCCCCTGCCCTCACTGCCAGAAGGTGAGTGCTGACCACGGCCTG
This sequence comes from Struthidea cinerea, assembly GCA_013397865.1. Classification (NCBI taxonomy): domain Eukaryota; kingdom Metazoa; phylum Chordata; class Aves; order Passeriformes; family Corcoracidae; genus Struthidea; species Struthidea cinerea. The sequence goes on from VZTI01004788.1 coordinate 322,912, forward strand.
AGCCGGGCCTGGACACCTGGCAAGGGCTCAGAGGGGCACAGGAACCCTTGGCTCCATGAATAGGAGCCTTGGGTAACAGATTACAAGGAAGCAGAAAGTGAAGTTAACTCTGTGGGGAAGGTAGGAACTCCTGGGGTTCCTTGCCCAGCCTGTCCTACTGCTGGCTTTGGTGGGAGACTGGGCATCCTTCTGGGGAGCTGGTCCTCAGCTCTGGGGTGTTACATACTTGACAGCAAGGTTTCAGCTTATGTGTTTCTTAAGAAAGTTTTGGCTTTTTTTTTTTTTTTTGAGTTTTTTTTGGTTTGTTTTTAAAGCTCTGTCTGTACCTTCTTTATACAACCCTGAAGGTTTTCGCAGTGCATCCTTCCTGGGAAAGCAGTGACTGAGCTTGTTCAGGCTGCCCAGAGAAGCTGTGGCTGCCCCATCCCCAGAAGTGTCCAAGACCAGGTTGGACAGGGCTTGAAGCAGCCTGGGATAGTGGAAGGTGTCCCTGCCCACAGCAGGGGTGTTGGGACTGGATGATCTTCAAGGTCCCTTCCAACCCAAACCATTCCATGATTCTTACCTTTTCTATCCAGGCTACACCTCCTGTGCCAGCTCCGTGATGTCCAGTGCGTGGTGCCGGCTCTGAGCCGTGTTTTTGTGTGTTCCAGGTGTTCCCCTGCGAGCGGTACCTGCGCCGCCACATCCCCACACACGGCGGGGGCAGCAAGTTCAAGTGCCAGATCTGCAAGAAGTTCTTCCGGCGGGAGCACTACCTCAAGCTGCATGCCCACATCCACTCGGGTACAGCTCCCCTGCTCCCAGTGCTCTGTGCCACAATCCTGGCTACCCTGTGCCCTGGTAGTGGGAATAACAGAGTTGGCTCCGAGTCATTGGTAGTAACTTGGTTTCAGATCGATGGGTTTGGTTCAGCCTCGTGCCCAGCACTGCACTAGTTGGAAACGGGGGACAGAGGTGGCTTCCCCACTTGCTGTGGTGGCAGAACTAAGGGTTTGGCCCTGGAGAGCAGGAGCAGTGTGCAGCACGGGTTGTACCCATCCATTTAATGTTTTATTGAGAAGCGGCTGAGGGAGTTGGGATTGTTTGGCCTGGAGAAAAGGAGACTCAGAGGAGACCTTATCACTCTACAACTCCCTGACACGAGGCTGTTACCAGGCGGGGGTCGGTCTCTTCTCCCACGCAACCAGTGACAGGACGAGACAACACAGCCTTAAGCTTCACCAGGGGAAGTTCAGGCTGGACATTAGGAAGAAGTTCTTCACAGAAAGGGTGATTGGGCATTGGAATGGGCTGCTCAGGGAAGTGGTGGAGCCACCATCCCTGGAGGTGTTTGAGTAAAGACTGGATGTCTTTTCATGGTACTCAGTGCCATGGTCTGGTGACAAGGTGGTGTTAGGTCATAGGTCAAGTTCTCAAAGGTCTTTTCCAACCTAGTTAGTTCAGTGTGATTTTGTGTGATTTATCCATCGGGCAGGGAAGTTTTGCCAAGTTTATAGTGTGGCACAGCTGGCCTGGTGCCCTGTCCATGGCTAGAGCAGCCTGTGTGGCTGGACTGTCCCCAACCCCTGGTGTCTCTCCTCCCCAGGTGAGAAGCCCTTCAAGTGCTCGGTGTGTGATGCAGCGTTCAATCGCAAGGACAAGCTCAAGCGCCACATGCTCATCCACGAGCCCTTCAAGAAATACAAATGTCCCTTCTCGTATGTAGCGTGTCTGCACATGACCACGTGTCTGAACGGGGTTGGGATGGGGCTTGGGACGGAAGGAATGTCTCCTGCAGGTATCCTGGGGGACACTGTGGCACCCACCAAGCCACTGCTGCTTGGGGAGGCTGGAATGCCGTGTGCTGTTGAACTGGGAACCCAAGAGTCCCAGTTCTTTGTTACTGACTTCCTGTAAGGCCACATAATTTCATTGGTTCATCAGCCCTGTAAAATAACTCCTGCCTTCATGGGAGGCTTGGGGGAGCACTAGAAATAGAAGGAGCATTATGTGACCACAGAGGTTGCCTGAATGATGGGCTCTCACTTACTGCCATGTCTCCAAAAGCACTTGACAACACAGGACTTGGCAACATGTACAGGCCAGAGGAACCAAGTTCAGGAAGGTGCACCCTAAATCCATGGCACAGCCACGGACCTTCTGAGATAGCCAAGACTGACTGGCTTCTCCCTGTTCCAACCACCTTGTACCTTCTTCCAAGATATTTCTGTCTCCAGCTGGGATCTTGAACTTGCTGCTTTTGGGAGGATTTATAGTGAGACACAGACCATGTGCAATATAGGAGGAGCCACATGTCCCTGTGGCAGCCTGTTTATTCCTTGCCCCTCCCCAGAAAGGCTGAAATAGTGGAACTCCTGCTGAGGCTGCACCAAGAGAAACATCTGGGTGCTGCAAAGAGAAGGGACATGGATCTCTTTAGGATCTGGGATATGTTTATACGTTGCTCCCCAGCTGATTCCCACATCTCACCAGCATTTGTTGTTGTTCCAGGAGCCACACGGGCTGCAATAAAGAATTCAACAGGCCTGACAAGCTGAAGGCTCACATTCTGTCCCATTCAGGTGAGTGGTTGGGAATGCAGTGACTGGGATTCCCTGTGGTGCTGCAGGAGCATGTGACAGAAGGACTAAGCCTGAGAAATAAGAATAATTTACTAGCTTTGCAATTTTTCTCTCTATTTTGCTGCAGGCCTGTTAAAGTGAGTGTCTTTGGGCTTTGGGCTGTTTTCTAAAACAATATAATCTGTAGGCAGGTCTGCTGGTGGGACTCAGAAGCTGAGCTGCATTATTTGGTGTGTTTGCTATGAAGTGAATATCCAGAGTGCTCTGTCCACTCCTCCCCAGTCCATCCCACATGCAAAAGGAGATCTCATGGGATTTGATTCCCTTCTCTCTGTGTTCCAAAAACAATGCTCCCAATCCCAATAAAGACAAATCATTTATTCCCATTATTTATTCCCACGCCCTAGGGAACAATCAGACTTTTATCTCTTGGGGTAAAACTGGAAGTCTTTCCTTGTGCCCAAAGCCGTGCAGAGTGGGATCAGATGGGATGGGCTGATAGTGCAGTTATGGGTTGTTGCAAACTGTACGTTCCCATATTTTGGAGGGGAAAAAAGTGAAAATCTCTTTATTTACTAAATACACTTGGAAAAAACCAATACTTCAAGATTGTTTTGCATTTTCATCACAATTTCTTGACATGTATTTCTGGTGATATTTTAATGATCTTACTTGAGGCAAGAATATTTATTTGCAGTCTGCAGCTTCCTCTTGAAGGGCAGTGGAGGCACAGGCACTGATCTCTGCTCTCTGTGACAGGGACAGCACCCAGGGAACGGCTGGAGCTGGGCCAGGGCAGGCTCAGGCTGGAGATCAGGGAAAGGTTCTTCCCCCAGAGGGTGCTGGGCACTGCCCAGGCTCCCCAGGGAATGGGCACGGCCCCGAGGCTGCCAGAGCTCCAGGAGCGTTTGGACAGCGCTGCCAGGGCTGCCCAGGGTGGGGTTTTGGGGGTGTCTGTGCAGGGCCTGGGGTTGGACTTGGATTATCCTTGTGAGTTCCTTCCACCTCAGGACGTTGTATGACCCTACAAAGGGCTAAAACAATGGTTAAACACAGACATTCAAGCTGTAGCCACCCACCCTTTACTGTGCGAGGCACAATGTCTCCCATTTTATCAGGGAGCATCTCCTCGGAGGAGGAGGTGAAGCTGTCCTGCTCTCCCTGGTGGCATGGCTGGGTCTCTAACTAAACTCTCTGTGCAGGGATGAAGATCCACAAGTGCCAGTACTGTAACAAGTCCTTCAGCCGCCGCGCCCACATGGTGGAGCACCAGCGCTCGCACACCGGCAACTACAAATACCGCTGCCCCACGTGCAGCAAGGGCTTCACGCGCCACAAGTACATGAGGGACCACAAGTGCCGCCTGGGCTCGCCCAAGGACAAGGAGCTGCAGCTCAGGAAGGCCCAGAAGAAGCGGGTGGTGCGGGGGCGCAAGGCCGGGCTGGCCCTGCCCAGCACGCTGGGGCTGCCGGAGCTCAAGGACGGCGCTGCCGGGGAGAGCCCCCCTGAGGGGGGCCCCAACAAAGAGCCCTTCCGGGAGTCAGATGCCGTCCTGTCCATCGTAGTTGGTGGGTCGGGAGCTGCTGACTCGGAGCTGGTCCCTGGGCAGCCCAACAGCATGGCCTCCAACCTGGCCCTGGCAGAGCTGCAGACAGCCTCGGACGGACCCTGCACCATGCTGGCTGTCCCTGTGTACATCCAGACCTCGGAGTGACAATGCCCGGAGCCACTGTGTGGCTGGGGGCTGCTGCTGGCGCTGTCTGATTTGGTGCTCAAATCCATCCCCGTGGAAAAGACCAAAGCTCTTCTGGGGAGGTAGATGGATATGGGAGAGAATGGCTTCCATCTCCACTGGTTCTTCCCATCCTTGGGCAGAGGAGTGCTTGGAAGCCACTGATGCCTACAAGGCACTGAAGAGAGTGGCTCCATTATTTCTTGTCCCTCTGCACCACGGGTCAGCTTAGGGCAAGAAAGACAAAGATCCCTGAATCAGGGTAAGAAGAAGGACCATGCAAACTTGCAACAAACAGAGCTGCTGAAATCAGGTGGCTTTGCAAATCACAGCCTGTCCCATCTGTGGTTTTTCTGGCCTAAAAGCTGTATTGCCCAGTATTTGGGTGGCCCTTCTGAGAGCAAACATCCTTCCTAGTGGAAGCAAGTTCATCCTGATATCCTTTGGGAACACTGTTCAGAAATACCCTGATAGACTTATATCTGGTATCTTCTCTCTGTCTCTCTCAGTAGAAAGATCACCGTGTCTGTACTACACGTTATAAACACCCTGGACCTCACGTGTGGAGTCAGTGTGTGGGAACGTGTGTGTGTGTGTGTGGTGGCTCTTCTCTCTGGGTGCTTTTCTCTCCAGTGTTTGTTCATGATTTTTCCCCAGATTCAGGGATCTCCGAGTGCCTTAGACATCAATGAGTCAATCCCTGTGAACAGTTAAATGCGACTCCTGTGTTCAGTGAGGGTACTGAGGGCTGGGTGAGGTGACCTGTCCAGGTCGCACAGGAAACCTGTGATGCGTCCAGGAGCCAATGTTCCAGTGTCAGCTCTGGGCCAGGTGCTGCAGAGAAGCTCTGGCAGCTGCCTCCCAGCCTCTACATCCCCTCAGCTCAGTTCTTGGCAGTAGTTTCAGTGGGGAGTTGGTGTGGTTGAGCAGCAAGGAAGTCTGGTGTGACTGGAACATTTGTTGTCCTCTTGGCTTCTCTGATTTCCCAAGAAGAAATCCCAAAGCCAGCCCAGGAGCAACCAAACCCAGGAACTGAATTTGTGCAGTGTTGGTGAGGGAGGTGCCTGGGCAGGTCTGGAGCCTGGATAGGTCAGGGAGCAGGCAGGAGTGCTGCTGCCTGCTCCAGTGCCCTGCCAGGCTCCTTCCTTCCTGTACTGCCCTCAGCCTCTGGTTTTCCACTGCCACAGGATGCACTGGCTTTTGGGGAAGACTCTGCACCCAGACCTGCACATCCCTGCTGCTTCCAGGCCCTCCTGGGATGTGTGTCCCCATGCTCTGCTCTCCCATGCTTTCTCCCTGCTCCAAGTGTAGGGCAAGCCAAGCTGAGCTTTCCCTGGTGAGTTGGTGTGATGAGCTGCTAAAGGTGTCTGTGGATGCAAAGTGCTGCATTCCCAGCCTGTTAATCCAGAGGTGCTGCAGGGTTCAGTCAGTCCTGGGTACGGAAATCCTGGCTGTGTCTGGGACACTGCAGCAGTCAGCCCAGCATTACTGGTCTGACTGGTCTGATCCAGCCCACTGTTTGAGCTCACTGTGTTCTTCTTGTCTCCTTCCTTAAAATCTGAAGTATAGCAGCTTGCAGAGGGCTGTACCCTATGCTCCCAGACTGTGCCATCGAACGATGGGTTACACTGCCACTCCTGGGACACAGTCCCACAATTCCAGTCACAATGGGTCCTGCCACCAGTTCACTTTGCTCACTTGCTAACTTACTTGTTGCTCATTTCAGTTTTTTTGTGATGTTTCTGCACCTCCAGCTGTTGGTGGGTGGGAGGAAATGGGGCTCAGGGCTTCCAGGGGAGGCTGGGAGAAGGAGCTGTTGAGGGTTTACACAAGGTTAAGGAGAGGTCTTGCCCCTGCCTCATAGGAGGGGGTAGAGAAGCTGGAGCCAGGCTCCAAAGGTGCAGAGGGATGGGAAGAGAGGTGACAGGGACATGTTGGAATGCGGCAACTTCCACTACTTAAAGGGGCTTACGAGAGGGCTGGAGAGAGACAGAGAGATGTTTCACAAGGGCCTGAAGTGACAGGATGAGGGGGAATGGCCTCAAGCTGATGGAAAATTTAAATGCGATGTTAGGAAGAAATTCTTCCCTGTGAGGGTGGGGAGGCCCTGGCACAGGGTGCCCAGAGAAGCTGTGGCTGCCCCTGGATCCCTGGAAGTGTCCAAGGCCAGGTTGGATGGGGCTTGGAGCAACTTGGGATAGTGGAAGGTGTCCCTGCCCATGGCAGGGGGATGAAATGAGATGGTTTTTGTTGTCCCTTCCAACCCAAAGAACTCTCTGATTCCATGATTCTGACTCAGTATAAGGAAGGAGGCTGCAGAGAGGTCCTGAGATCTCAGTACCAATTTGGACAGAATATCCTGCCCTGAGCAGATGTGCTTGGGATGAGCTGACTGGGCTGGGGACATCCAGGTGGTCCTTCCTCCTTAGGTGTGTCTGTGCTTCTGTGAAAGCTCTTGTGTGCTTTGAAGGGCAGAGTTTATTTACCTCCAGTGTTTGTTTTACTCTGCTCTCCCAGGAGGGCAACAGAATCAGGAAATAGCTGGCTAAATATACTTTTCCTATTTCCCTCCCCTCTGTACCACACTGTACGTGTCATTATATGGTCTCTGCAGTCGGGTCTGTTTTGGGGTGATGATGTATGGGTGCAGCTCCGTCAGCTCAGAAGCACTGCCTGGAGACTTGGCCTGCCCTCCCCAAATCCTGCGTTCCCCCAGCTCAGCAGGATGCTGGAACCCAGCTTCCACTGGCTACGCTGGCTGTAATTCAGGGATCGGGAGCAGGGCCACACAGCTGCCTTGTGTGTGACTGTTGAGGGATCCAAGGCTGGGGACTTTCCTGAACATAACTGGGACACGAGGGCTCAGAGATGCCACCCTGGATGCTCGATAGGGGTGGTGTTGAACCAAAACAAGTTTTATCTTGAGCAAAATGACTGTTCTCTTAGAGTAAACCTTGGAGTGATCATCCTCCCTGCCCCGCTCTGGTCCAGCTGCTTCAGCTCCTGCAAACTCAGATGTCTTCAAACTCTTCCATTTCCTGCAGGGAAGATTTCTGCCCAAGTTCCCTCTGTTTCTGTTTCCCTGGCAGAGCCCTGCCCGCTGGCTGGGGTGGATCAAGGATGCTCAGGGCACTGATTTTCTCCCAGGACTGGTTCCATCCTGTGTCCTGGGCACGGCTGTTTTCTTTACAAACCCACCTCCAGAAGCATCTTGGCATTTTCTGGAAGTTCCTAGGAGAACCCCAGAACCAGAGCCATGCCCTGGGAGAACTGGATCAGAGCAAAGGTCTGCGGTGCTCAGTGACAGCCGACACTTGTGTGGGAGGAAGAAAAGGGCAGGTAAAAGCTCTTCCTGCCCGTTCTCCTCAGCCTCCTGCAGTGTCAGCTGGGAGCTTTCCTGCCCCACGAGTGTTTCCATCAGCCTCAGTGGATTTTTCCTGTGTATTTGCCTTTCCCACCTATCTGCATGTTAGGAAGATGGAACAAGGCAGGAGCCATTAACAGGGCTCTGTTGCTGAACTCCCACCTGCTACGTGGGATGTTCTTTGTGTTTCCCAGAGCAGTGCTTTTTCCTCTTACTCAGGGCACAAAAATGCTCTCTTACCCAACAAGCATTTGTTTGGGTCATGTTTCCTCTTTTCCACGTGGTGTGTGATATCCCAGCTCTGCTCCAAAGCAGTGATTATTTTCCTTGGGTGATTTCCAGTGACAAACATTATTATTGCCCAAGTCTGTTGTTCATTAATGTTGTTACAACCCTGCTGTGACTAGAGATGGGGGTTTATCCCTTTTACAGGTGGTCGAGGCCAAGCACAAAGAAACAGAAGTCAAAAGTATCCAGGAAAGGCTGGCACCAGGTTGAGGTACAGACTCAATTTCCTCATGGGATTTTGTATGTAGGTACTGTGAAATTATGGATTACAGCATGGAATTATGTCCATGCTGCCCCCACAGCTCAGAGCATGTGTCCAGGAAGTGAGTTCACAGCGAATCACCACAAATTAAACAACCACGGGCTAAAAAACTTGCTTTTGTACAGCTGGCAAGTTAGAAAGGGAAGGTTAAAAGAATAAATTCTCCAACACGTTATCTCAACACCGGAGCAGGCCTGAGGGGTACATAAAGGGGAGGTCACCCCCGCAGCGGGGATGGGTGCTGGAGGAGGAGGGGACTGGCTGGGATTCACACCCAGCCCACTCCAGGCTCCGCTCCCAGCTCTGGTCCTGGGCACGCTCCCGTGCTCACTTCTTGGCCCCTTCAGGTGTGTCCAGAGAAGGGAACAGAGCTGGGGAAGGAGCACCAGGAGTGGCTGAGGGAGCTGGGAAAGGGGCTCAGCCTGGAGAAAAGGGGGATCAGGGGGGACCTTGTGGCTCTGCACAACTCCCGGACAGGAGGGGGCAGCCGGGGGGGGTCGGGCTCTGCTCCCAGGGAACAGGGACAGGAGGAGAGGGAACGGCCTCAGGCTGGGCCGGGGGAGGCAGGTTGGACATCAGCAGGAATTTCTGCATGCAAAGGGTGCTGAGGCCTTGGCAGGGGCTGCCCAGGGTCCTCATCCCTGGAGGTGTCCAAGGAAGGACCACGAGGCACTCAGTGCTCTGGGCTGAGTGACACGGTGGGGCTCAGTCACAGGTTAACCCCTCAATGACCTTGGCGGTCTTTTCCAACCTTAATGACACTGTGAGCCTTTACCCCCGGGCCCCCCGGGCCGTGACCTCCCGGGCCCCCTGCC